>OZ023263.1:77949620-78275686 GCA_964006375.1 Tillus elongatus | reverse complement strand
GAGAGGTCACCAACGGCACATCGGTGGGCGAGGGATGGCAGTCTTTGGGTGCGGGTAGGGTCACCGATGAGACGTATAGCTCTCTTCTGAATGGAGTCCAGGATAGCGAGTGTAGAAGCGGCAGCGGCACCCCAGATGTGGGAGCAGTATTCGAGGTTTGGCCTTATTTGTGAAGAATATAAGGTATAGAGAATAGCTGGTGAAAAGTATTTGCGAGCCCGGAAGAGGAAACCTAATTTATTAGCAGCCGCTTCTGCAATTGATGTGACATGTTGGTGCCAATTGAGATTTCGATGCCAACAAGTGAAAAGGACTCATTACTTTGAATAACTTGGTTGTTCATTGTGATGGGTCTAGGGCTGGTGTACCTCTTATGAGATAGAAAGCAAGATTGAGATTTGGTGTGGTTGAATTGTACAAGATTTCTTCTTCCCCAGTCTAATATTTTTTGGATATCCACGGAGACAGAACCCTCCATGAGTCTGCGATTCTCATCTAATTGGGCTAAAGAGACAGGCTTAGAATATTGTATATTTGTGTGGAGGGTGCGGTCGTCCGCGTAACTGTGAACTGGGTTGGATGTGCTAGAGAGAAGGTCATTGATGTGGAGAAGAAACAAAGTAGGGGTTAAAGCTGAACCTTGATGAACTCCTGTATTAATTGGATACAGTTTAGAGGAATGGCCATCCACGACAACAGAAATCCTCCGGTTGGAGAGGAAATTTGCTGTAGAGGTACAGAGTTTTGGTGGTAGGCCATAGGCCGAAAGTTTATTAAGCAGCGCTGCGTGTCAGACCTGGTCGAAAACTTTGGATGCTAGCTTGGTCTACCAGGAACGAGGAAATTATGAATTTAAACAAATGGGTCGTGGAAATCGAACCGTAAAAAAATACGCGACACGCAAACCGCAAGGAAAGGCTGAGTACCGAATAGGGAGATAAAGTAAGTCTTAGAAGAGGTGAGTGTTTTACTTTCTCGTCATTTTTAGACTGTGGAGGTTGTAGTGATGGTTTCGACCAGGTAGTGGAGGAGAAAACTGCGGCCTAACGTGTTAGGACCGGAACACAGCAGCTACAGCCCCTAAATCGTAAGCGTGTCATCCCTCCACGCTCTTAAGAAATCGGGATCAGCCAATATCCTTGTTTACACATTTAAACAAATGTTGTCAAATTTGAAAATCATAAACAACACCTTTGTTATGTTTTAGTTGGCAGTATGGCATGTTGGTATTCAGGGCAACGAGATACCCGATGCATAGGCTAATGGACGGCTGTAAGAGACGCAACATAAATTAAATTCACAATAAATTACTTTTAACCGGTACTTAGGAAAAGTAAGCTAGTATTTAATATTAAACGTAGCATTCTTGTTAGAGGACTAAGGTTAGGATGCACGGTGTTGACACCTAAACATGTACTATACAGTTTCAAAATAGTATGCACTAAATCTGAAAATATTAATGGTTTAAAAGGAAGACACATCTGTCAGAGTGCAAATATCAGTATTTCATAATACTGTATTTTCATCATTTATATGCGACCAAATGGTTAATAAAAAGTCTGGACGCAGCAAGTGCGTTATGGTAGTGAATTTTACTTCCAACGGCAAAATGTATTGTATCATTTAACAGACGCTTCATATATACACAAACATCATTTGGAAAATTTACCAAGACGTTAAAATGTCGTGGAAGTGTCAGTGTCTTAATTGAGGCACACTGTATTATATGATTTTCAAACATTAGCAAAAAGCTTACGTTTATGACTTTTAGTGAATTTTCTTAGAAAAAATTCACTAATGAGGAGATCTCGACTTTTGAATTTGGAAAAAATTTCTTCAAATGAGCGCGATCTAGGACCTCTATAACCCATATCCGGGGTCAGTTTCAATTTTTATATGTTTATATATATATATATATATATATATATATATATATATATATATATATATATATATATATATATATATATATATATATATATATATATATACAGGCTGTTTCAAAAAACATGCACCATCGCTCGTGGGGCAATTCCTTACTAAAAAATAAGAAAAAAAGTTCCTGTGCACATGGGCCCGGAAACGCATAGTTTCCAATATACAGGGAGTTAAATTTTAATTTTTTTTTAAATTTTTTATAAATAATTTCAAAACCACTGGATTGATTTTAATGAAACTTGGAACTTGAAAGTGTATTATGAAAGTGCATATTTTCAAGTGAAAATCTACTTACAACTGCGTCAGTGGCGTGCGTACGGGGTAACTGTAAAAATTCATTTGGGGAAAAAATATGTGCGCCACTGCCTTTTTCCAATTTTGATACATCAGTTATGAAGCTTATTACATAAGCCACAAAAGCTACCTCTTGGTATTTTTTCGTTCAGGGTATCCCCTAGGAGATATGATTAATTTTATAAAAAGGGGCAAAGTACCGATTCGTTGGAGTAATGAAAACAGTAATCGTAAAGTGCCATGAAACTATAATTTTTGACAGTTCTCTAAATTCTTCAATTTTGAAGTGCTTCGTAGGCGTCAAAAGATTTTTCGTGCTATTCTTTAAATTTTGATACGGTGCAGTATTTTCGTTTTTAGTTATTTGTTGATACTGAGCTGCTCATTAATATTATTTCCTCCTCTCAAGATGGTTTTCATTAAGTACACTTCAGCGGATTTGACTGATATGTTGTTAATTTATGGACAAACAAATCAAAATGCTGGACAAGCTGTGCGAGTTTATCAGGAAACGTATCCGCAAAGAAGAATTCCTGACAAAAATATTTTCCCACGTATTGTAAGACATTTGAGAGAAACTGGTTCTTTAAAACCTTTAAAAGCTGACTCTGGACGCAGAAGATACCGCCGAACTGTACGAGTTGAAGAGGCAATATTAAATAGAGTTGAACGTGATCCTAGTACAAGTACGAGAATTATTGCCACCGAACTGGGTAATATTTCGGCATCATCAGTTCACAGAACTCTGAAGGATGAAAGTTTATATTCCTATCATTTTACACGTGTCCAGGAACTTCTACCTAGAGACTTTTAACCAAGGGTAATGTTTTGTCAGTGGTTCTTAAACAAACTTAGGCACGACCAACATTTTTCTAAACGTGTACTATTTACTGATGAGGCGTCATTTACGCGAAAAGGTATCGTAAATTTTCACAATTTACATACATGGGCCGATGAAAACCCACACTCTCCAAGAGTTGCAAATTCGCAGTATCAATTTTCCATCAATATTTGGGCTGCTATTATTGAAAATCACATAATTGGTCCTGTTGTTCTACCGAATCGTCTTGACCATGAATCATATTTAAACTTTTTACAAAATGATTTGCCGTTGTTACTACCGCTTTTTATGAGAAATGGTACAATGTGGTTCCAGCATGATGGTGCGCCCGCACATTTTGCAGCAGTTGTAAGAACATATTTAGCCAACACATACGGTCACCGATGGATTGGTCGTGGAGGTCCGGTGTCATGGCCACCTCGATCTCCGGACCTGAATTCTCTCGATTTTTATTTGTGGGGTCATTTAAAAGAAATAGTGTATAAAACACCAGTAAATACACGAGAAGAATTGTTGGGAAGAATAGAATATGCATTTGACAGCATTAGAGAAGATCAAAATATTTGCAGAAGAGTAAGAAGATTTTTGCGCAGAAGGTTAAATAATTGTAACGACGCTAATGGTGGTCCCTTTCAACATTTTCTTTAGCTTTGTTATTAAAGTCAATTGAGTAATGTACAATAAACAAGAGTTTGGAAAAATCATGGTGTCTTTACGATTACTTTTTTCATTTTTTATTTTTATTTTTTATTTATCATTTTTTATCAATGTTTGTAATATTCATTTCAATGTTTATCACCAATAAGTTTTACGTAGGTTAGTTATTTGCACGTTTATTGCTGTAATGTTTACTGTATGTTTTGTTTTTCATATTCTTATGGTTGCAGTAAACATATATTATTATTATTATTATTATTATTATTACGCCGACTAATCGGTACTTTGCCCCTTTTTATAAAATTAATCATATCTCCTAGGGGATACCCTGAACGAAAAAATACCAAGAGGCAGCTTTTGTGGCTTATGTAATAAGCTTCATAACTGATGTATCAAAATTGGAAAAAGACAGTGGCGCACATATTTTTCCCCAAATGAATTTTTACAGTTACCCCGTACGCACGCCACTGACGCAGTTATAAGTAGATTTTCACTTGAAAATATGCACTTTCATAATACACTTTCAAGTTCCAAGTTTCATTAAAATGAATCCAGTGGTTTTGAAATTATTTATAAAAAATTAAAAAAAAAATTAAAATTCAACTCCCTGTATATTGGAAACTATGCGTTTCTGGGCCCATGTGCACAGGAACTTTTTTCTTATTTTTTTAGTAAGGAATTGCCCCAGGAGCGATGGTGCATGTTTTTTGAAACAGCCTGTATATATATGTATCACACCGATAACTCCAAAACTCATGGACCGATTTTGATAAAATTTAGCATGTGCCTTCCTTTTGTAAGTAGCTTGGATAAGTTCGTTAGCCAGGAAAATCGGACCAGGTTTTCCAGGAAAATTTTGGGTTTTCTTTCGAAAAAAATTGTTATCTCAAAAAAACAGGAAAGATATGGTTACCAAATTTGGTACGTAAGTGTACGACATTAAAAGGAAACTACATACCAAAATCTATATTTCTATCTTAAAAGGAAAAAAAGTTATAAAAAAATATTTCGTGCCAGATCATTTCTATGAAAATTCACTACCATTACGCACTTGCTGCGTCCAGACTTGTTTATTAAATTGATACACTGAAAAAGTCGGTACATGGTTCAAACGACACGATTATTTCTGATAACTGGGTGCCTATTATTTAGCAACTGAACTATAGAACACCGCGTCCAACGTGTAATCGAGGTTGTAAATGAGTATATGACTGACAGTGTTATAGCAATTATTCGAATGTTAAAACCATGAACGAGAAAGAAGATCTGCGGGTATGCCCAGTTCTATCTTCCCTTATGTTTTGCAATTAAAGCAAATTAATGAAGAAGGTGCCATTTGTTTTTGCGACTAACTAGACTGTAAGTTTATTTTTGTAGTTTGTTTCAATTGTTCTTTGTCCTTATTATAATTATATTTTACAAACCCTCCCACCCAGAAATTTCAAGTCTGTATCTTTTATCTGTTTAAATATAAGCATTGTGGAACCGATGTTCACACGACATTTTCTCTATAGGAGTACCCTAGCGAATTCAACCCACATACTTCAAACCACTCTGTTGACAGCCAATTTTTGATATGCCTTTTGTATCTTTAAAATCCATAACATTAATTTCTTCTTATATACGCGAGACCAACTAAAAGAATAGGCCCAAGGTAACTCCTGCCTGTCGTAAAAGGCGACTCTAATTGGAATCAAACACTGGCGGGGGTCTTGTCCATGTGGGCCTGGAGGGAGGCGGATATCTCTGGGGAGTGATGTACACCTGGATTTTGAGGCCTCCACTCTGGGCTTAGAAATGGATGGTTGCCCGCGCTTGGTTGTTACTCGGGAGCGGGGAGCGGGGTTCCGGATGGGTTCCGCCTTGGGTTGAGTGCTGGCGGGTGTCGTGTGCCTAGACGACCCGGAGGGGGTTGACAACTCTGATGAGTGGTAAACACCTGGAGTTTGGGGCCCCCACTGTGTGCTTCGGAACGGACGGACGGCCTCGCTTCTGCGATGCTCGGGAGCGGGTCTCGATGGGATGTCGCCTTGAGTATAGCACTGGTGGGTGTCGGGTCTAGACGAACCCCGGGGAGAGCTGAGATCTTTAGGGGTGGAATAAAACTAAGGGTTGAGGCTTATTCTGTGAGCTTTGAAAAGGACAAACGACCTCACTTGGATGCTGCTCGGATGCAGGACTTCATGATACTGCAGACGAACTTGGAGAGAGGTTATCTCTCTTTGAGCTTTGAGACGGGCAAGCGACTTCGCTCAGATGGCAGTACATCTGTCAAACAATGTTTCACCTCGCAGGTGTCGTCTCCTGTCGAAAGCTCGATTTGTTGGGTGAAATTTAAGCTAACGCTGGCAGGTGTTGGACCTGGACGAACCCGGAGGTGGCTGCGGTCTCTAGGGGTGGATTACACCTGGAGACTTGGGCCTACTCTGGGAGCATCGATACAGGCTAACGACCCTGTCTGGATGCTGCTCGAGGGCGGGACTTCATGATACCGCCTCGAGTCAATGAAACACTGGCGGGGGTCTGGTGCAGGTGAGGCTGGGGGGAGGCAGACTCGATGGGATGTTGCCTTGAGTCTTAACACTGTTAGGTGTCGGGTTTGGAAGAGCCTGAGGGCAGCTGAGATCTCTAGGGGTGGATTACAACTGGAGATTAGATGCTGCTCGAGAGCGGGACTTCATGATACCGCCTCGAGGCAAACACTGACGGATGTCGGGTCCAGACAAACTCGGAGAGAGGTTATCTCTCTTTGAGCTTCGAAACGGGCAAGCGACTTTACTCAGATGGCAGTACACCTGCCAAACAAACTCTCACCCTCAAGAAAAGATCGACTTCCTCAGGGAGCTGGAATTGATGGGTAAAATCTAAATAATTTGACGTGAGCCACAATAGACCTAAGGTCGCGGTGGAGGGACTGAAATAGCCCACTCACAATAAAATCTAATATAATCTATAGACGCGATTTGAAAACTGTTGAACAAGCATGTAATTATTTTAGCTATTTAAATGCCACTGTTATTTTCACTTGTTAGAAGCCTGAAGACGCCGAAAAAAAATTGTTGTCTCTGCTGTTTAACACAACTAAAGAGTAGCAGATGGCGGCGGAGTTGGGCTCGAGGTTGTTGTAAACGACCAGATGTCAAGAGTGAATCGTAAAACCAGTGAGTGAGGTCCTTACAGTATTGACGTGAGGTCTTTACAGTATTGACATTAAGACAAGTACAGTAAATAATTTGAAGATGCAGCATGTTTTGATATATTCCTATTTTAGTGAATTTTCGTAGAAAAAACTCACTAATGGGGAGATCCCGACTTTAGAATTTTGAAAAAATGTTTGCAAATAAGCACGAACTAGTAGAACCCATATCCGGGGTCAATTTCAATTTTTATATGTTTATACACACCGATAACTCAAAAAATAATGGGCCGATTTTGATAAAATTTGGCATGTACCTTCCTTTTGTAAATGGCTTGGATAACTTTGTTAGTCAGGAAAATCGAACGAGGTTTTCCGGGAAAATTTTGAGTTTTTATTCGAAAAAAAATTTTTATCTGAAAAAATACAAAAGATATGATAACCAAATTTGGTAGGTAGGTTTACGGTATAAAAAGTAAACTACACACCAAAATTTAGATTTCTATGTTGCAAAAAAAAAGTTCTTATAAAATATTTTTTGCCAGATCATTTCTATGAAAATTCACTACCATAACGCACTTGCTGCGTCCACGCTTTTATTATGGTTTGGCTAATTCTTTGAGCACCGAACCCAATCCTAACATTCACTGATTTAATCTTTCAAATTAGATAACAGTCGTTTCATAACAAGCACCTAAAACTGGCATATTAATATCTTCATTCTTTAACTTACATGGATGACACGTCATTATGAATACATTATGTTCTTTGAATCTGTGACATTTGGGAATTTATGTTAATTTTTCATTCAAATAAAACCTGTGCACCTAATGTAATTTTAGCTGTAACCGACGATTAGCATACATTATAAAGCTGTGAATACTATGACGAAAATGGCAAGTGATGTAACTCACCATTATCACATATAAAGTGAATAGATTCGCTTTAGTATTGTGAGAATGATCGTTTGAGTGCGTTGGAGAACATCAGCACTATTAAGTTCCGGTTTTAGACAATGGATTCTCTCTATTTAAAGATTACAGTCGGTTATGTAACCATTCAATTCTAAATTATGTTGTTAAAGAGTATGATAGGCCAGTTTATTTAGGGCTATTATGGTTAAAACTATCATCGATCAAATTTGTATTGCTTACATTTTGACGCATTCTAATTTCAAATTGCTAAAAAAACACAAACAATAGATAGCACACGTGCCCATGTTACTTAATCGGCGTTAAGCAACGCTGGACAGGGTCATTTTATATTATAACAATAATAACTTTTTTTCTCGTTTTCCGGGGAATATGTCTGATTTCGAAATAATGCTTCAACTCAGTTACTGAAATTATGTTATTAGACATGGCCACCTATATTCCTTATTTATCGGATCTTGCATACAGGTTGGCCAAACTCGTTGACGTATTAGAAGTATATATAGTGAACCAGAAAAGATAGAAAGCTGAAATTTGGATTATATTCATAAGTGGTCATGATCTTCATTTTGAAAATATTTTTAACACTGCGGCGCTGCCAGAGCCATCCTTACCAGATACCAACTTTGTTTTTTTCAAATTCAGCAGCCTGTATATTGTGACACTTTCCAATTCCTCGAAACATTTACAAGTTTTTTATAAGATATATATTTTGCCGTTAATTCAGGCCGTTAAGGAGATAAAAATTATTACTTGGGAAATTTCGCAACCTGCATCCATTAATGAAAAAATTATTCTTTCCGCAACCAGTATAGGTGGAGAGCTGAGTTTTGTTTGCTGTTTGTCAATATGTTCATATATTATGATATATAATGCAAATCCGATTATTGCATACAGGTGTCTACAAAAAAAAGGTATTCGGTAGAACATAGAAGAGCAAGTAATGCGAGATTTTCAAATGGAACACCCTATATTTTATAATGAGAGTAGGAAGATCAATTGATTTTCTATCTAAAAGTACCATATAGTGTTACACCTATTTTTAGCGGTTTTTGACTTATATATTGCATGTAATGGAAACATATTTCTTATTATCAGTATGCCATGCTTCCAAACAGTCGAGACTGATTGTCAAAATGTAACTGTTTGCAAATCTGTTATCATACTGATTGTGCGTGATCTGATATCTGGAAATGGCAAATTGTTATACAAATTAGCGGATTTTAACCTTGTTCTTCATGCATATGGCCAGTGTAACAAGATTATTTCTAGAACATGCAGAAACCCCAACGAACAGTATCCAAACGCAGTTCCAATGAATGAGAAGAAATTCAAGAGGTTAAAAGATTATTTTATCAACAACGGTTACGTAAAGAAGCAAGAAGCCCATACTCCAAATAGGCCAGTCAAATTAACATCTATTATGGGGGTCTATTGGAGATAAGTGTTGGAAAGCTAATTATTGTTTGGTTCATTTGACGTCAAATAGAAGTATACTAAGTTTGCACGGTACCTAGACCGCCGCTCGAGTCAGGGGTCAAAAAAAACTCCGAAATTTTCTGACGTTTTTCAGTTTCTCGCCTCTAGCTCCGACACAGTGCGTTCTAGCGAATACTTCGTTATAACGAAAACTAAAGGCCATCAAATTCTACATCGAATGAGTAGCTAGCTTATAAAATTGGAGTAGTATAGCTGAAATCGACGGTCGAAAAACACTGATTTTTACAAAGTGTTCGGAAAAACGCATTAGTGACTTTCACTCGTCCGTCACACAGAAACGACCATTCTAAATGAAAGAAAAACGCATGCAATCAAAGTTGTAGAGCATCAAATTGTGTGTTTACCGAATATCTTAAATTTTGAATCCAGTCAAGCACATACCAAAAATTTCGAATTTTCCGAAACTTGTCATATGCTGTTCAGTGCACAAGCAAGGTACCCTCGAGTTTCAAATCTACATCTTCACGAAATAACTTAAGAAGTTGTATTAAGAATTAAAACGCATGGACAATTAATACAAGTATCAAATAATCAGGTTCTCCCTCGCCCTTCCACATTAAATTGTAATGTGCGCAGATCTGACGTGTGGCACCTGGTCTGCGGATCTGAAATATAGACATATCTACTCGTGTATCGTGTACATGCCTAAATTTTTTAAGTATTGTAGTTGGTTGTATTTATATTTATTTATTAAGGTGTAGGTACATACCAACTTCACTGAACACAAAACGACTTCGTCACACGGTATATATGCCTTAATTTTGAATATATTATGTTTATATATTTCTAGATGTTAGAACAAAGGGGGAAGTGACGTCTGAAGTAATCATATAATGTGATGAATGGCTTGGTTATTTTTTATATCAACCTTGTCTCTTACATTTGGGTACCTATGAAGGTGTCCAGTCCCTATTTGGTTAAAAGATGGAAGCCTACAGTGTAGGTAACAAGAAGCTGTTCTTTAAAGCAATTAAAACTCTCAGAAAAGGTGAAAATAACCCCACAAGACAAATAAAAGACCAAAAAGGAGTCCTACAACGACAAAACCAGGCAATAATGCAATGCTGGAAAGAATATTTTGAAGAGCTGCTGGCTACACAAGAAAGCAACCAAGTAGAAACCGAACAGAAGCAAGAACAAAATGTGGTTTCAAAAGATACCGAACAAGATATGACGAGATAACAACAGAGATGATTAAAAGGAGAAAAGGGTTACAATTGCTAAAAACTCTTCTCCGCAAAGTATGGAAACATCAACAGATACCAAAGGACTGGGAGATTGGGATATTAGTGCCGGTGTATAAAGGTCTGGACGCAGCAAGTGCATTATGGTAGTTAATTTTCATAAAAATGTTTTTTAATAGCAAATATGTGTTTTTTTAAGAAAGCAGGCATCAAATTTGGTTACTAGTATGAACTATATAGTAAAAAAAATGTGCCATGTTTCCTCAAAATAACTTTATTGTTTGAAAATGTACAAAAATTTCCGAAAGTAAACTTAAAGTGTTCCCGAAAAAACTCGCTTCTTGGTCAACCTTATAGGTTAATAGCAAATTGAGCTATTCAAATATGAAGCATTTGATCAAAATTCGCTACCATAACGCACTTGCTGCCTCCAGAATTTCTTAACTTAAAACATGCATTATATTTCGATGGAAAATGCAATAACATAACGCATGTTCGACTAAAAAAAATATTTGTATCACCAACGACTTATGGGCCATATTGTGATTGTAAAAATAATTTTTTAAGATGTATCTCAAGACACCCTATAATTAATATATACAATTTTTTTTCATATCTTGTATAATGACGGATATATTCAGCTTTATTGATTTTTTTACGAAAATTCTACAAAAATTATGTACCATTAAACGATAAGCTCTATAGCTAAGGCTACTACCAAGCATTAGAGAAAGGGTCTATTTAAAATGAATTTTCTGGAAATATTTAAGTAAAATGAAGGACAATGACTGTTGAAACTAAGACTTCAGGGTTTGTAAAACATTCTTCTTGAGACATTTTATTTCCATAGCCCCTATTAGATTCAAGTTCTTTGTCTAAATGTTGCCAATTTTGACGTTTTAACTCGCAACTTTGACGTTTTGAGGAAAACCCCAATTTATTTATCTTTGAATGCCTATAACTTTTTTGTTTTTTGACTTACAGAGTAGCCTATAAAATTAGATTTATTTGCCAGTAAAATTGTTATAAAGTTTTAACATCACAGTTCAAGTGTTCCTGATTGCACAAAAAACATTAAATTTGTAGCTTGTTTGGAATGATCTCTAACGCGGCGGACATTCTATCTGATTAATTAGATTCAGTAATATTCACAGAGTCACAAACCGTAAGATGCAGCTTTGTGTGAAATAATGAAAACCGAGTATCCTCTTGAGAAGAACAAGGGTAATTTCTGTTTGGGTTAAGTGCCATGCAAATCTTGAAGGAAATGAGGTTGCAGATGGTCTAATAAAGGAAACTTCTAAAAGATGGAAGAATAAAGACCAGTTTTACGATAGCAGATATCATCATAGATTACCGTTCATAAATAAAAATATACTGGAAAATTGGAAGGGGAACATTTGTAACCTTTTATATTTTTTCAAATGTCTAGTTATCTATGGATTTTTTTTAAATCTGGAAGTATGGATGAAGTGTACACAAAACTGAGCTGCTTTTGTCTAATTTAACTGAATTCGTATCTCTTACTGTTTGATAGATCCCCACGTGCTGCATTTTAAACTGGACATCCGGTATATAGAAATTTTAACGTACCCGAAATATGGATTTTAGGGGTCTAATTCGCTCTCATTTCTATCACATTTTTCGGAAATTCGAAAGTAAAGTAGTAAGCCATTTTTTAATGACTTTTCATTAAAAACAAGCTACAGTACTAGGAAAAATATGAATGCACCAGATGCAGCTTGAAAAAATCAATTAATCAATTACCATTAAGCTAGGTATATCGTATGTTCGGCTGTGAGTGATAGTGCAAGAATAGGGCGCAATGAAAGATGATTCGGAAGACATTTTACCTGTGGACACAGGATGCATGCCTCTGGTTTTCCAGGTTTCGCAAAAAAATTTGATTGCAGTTGCTTTTGTCGTGACAAACCTATCCCATGTAGACAAAAATTCAAGCCTGCCGTTCTTTCTTGACGACGCTTGTACTTAGCTTTTTGTTGCTGACTCTTGAAATCATATTCTTACGCTTATTTTCATCCGATCGATAATTCTTTGGAATAACATTATTGCCTTTCGAAACCTAACGTTCCTCGCCAAATCAATTAATTTTTTTTTCGCATTTGTATTATATGCATAATTATTTATGCAAGAGAAACGTAGTGAACATAAAGCAATAACAAACTCGGTAGCTTGGGCTATAGTTAAACACCACAGAATGTGCAGATATAAGGTTTTATAAATAAATTCAATATAAACTTTATGATTCTTCTCAATTTAGCTAAACGAATTAAGACTATAAGATAAATTTTACTTATTTTAAATCATTTGTTAATATAAATGCTAAAATACTGCCTGGAAATAATTAACGTCACGTTGTGATTCAGAATTCTCCATTAGACACTTGTGGAAAGTGAATAGTCATAAAAACGTCTGTTAGTGTTTTTCTCACCTGTGATGAATTAACCGGAATTCTATTCAAGGATGCTAAGTGATATTTATTTTTGGATTGTTATTCACTTTTTTTATACTCGATATTTTCATTTGACATCACACTGATGTGGTGATTAGCAGATAGATTTTAATTTACGACGATTTTTTTTTTGTCCATCTGCTGGACTGCAGAAGGCGTTGCTTTATTGGAGATAGTCATCGGGCTAATTAATGTTTACTTTATTCAGTGTGGAACAGCCAAATGAAATTAATTCAGCATCTTAATTATTGTGCATGTTTATAAAAAATCCCGATACACACTTCCTGCAACTTCGCCCCTACATTCAACTCCCTTAGAGTGGCAGTTGCAACCCCCAAATTCTTAATTTGTAAGTAGGGACTTGTTGCTTGTGATACCTCATTCGAAATATCTCTTCATTCTTTATTTTAAAATGCTATGGTTTTAAAATTTTTTGCAAAAATAGGAATTCATCGAACTTCGCGACAACACAACAAAATCGCGTTTCTATCTTGATCATATGAGAAACAATAAAAAACACATCAATCTTAATGTAGGAGATGTTCAAGATGCATGCCTTGAACGTCTTGGCAGCATCCTAATCGTAAATAAGACTATCTTCTAACTTTAATCAACATCTGAGGCGTGACTGACATAATCGCAATCGTTATTCTTCTTTTTAAGTCAGTTAAATCGCGTGGTGTAGTTTTGTATACCATAATTTTCACATATCCTCATAAGAAGACTAATAGTGTAAGATCGGGTGATCGTGCTGGGCATTTTAACGATCAGAAGAAACAATAGATTAATTGTAAATGTTGCCAGGTGTTCTAAGTGATGTGTTACGAAGAATAGTCTCTTCGCTGATGACCTTGTAATATAGATGAGATGGAAAAATGTGGCCTCAATTCATAATTTTCTGCAAGGTAATAAATTCTCTTGAATATTCGTTAGGGAGAAGTGGCTGTAAGTCTTCAGCAGAAAAAACCTTCTGCGTACAATTCGACACAGCGATCAACAACAACCACCCAACGCTTTTAGTTAGAAATAAACGATTAAGGTTTTTTAATGATATAAAGTTCTTAGGAGTGATTTTTGAAATCAACACATTAGCAAACTGAAGACCGCTAGTAACAAAGCTATTAATATTTTGAAAAGTTTATTACCCGAAAGTTGAGGACCGTCACAACCACGCTCCTTCATATTTACCAGAGTCTAATAAGAACAAGATTGCCTGGGGATTATACGCATTTTAATCAGCTTGAAAGCGTCATTTACAGCAACTAGAAACAATTCAAAATTAAGACTTAAGCATCATCTACTTTGCATTTCGAACCAGTCCCGGCTCAAGTATGTTGTGCCTAGCAGGTGAACTTCCATTACATTATCGAAGATAACAACTAACACTGTCATACACTACCCAAATTACCTTATCAGAAACTATATTTACTTAAGTACAGCCTCAAGCCGCTTCAGTTCAGTCCTACACACGATAAACATCCTCAAGTATCGTTACATAAACAGGGTGACCATTCGCCTGGAAAAATCGGGAAAAGTCCGGGAATTTGTGGACGGAAAAACTTTGTCAGGGAAATCAGGGAAAAATTGAGAAAAATTGTGAAAATTGACTAAGAGTCACTGCATTTTTGTCCGTGTCAGTGAAAAATTAATTGTTTCAGTTTTATGACAAATTATTGAAACACAATGATAGGTGCATATTTGTATAAAGTGGCGTTTTCGTTTATTTGTAAGGAAAATTGTGGATGTTTAATAAATGTAATTTTGGGGAAGTGTGTTTTCCGGCATGAGGTGAAGACCTATATTCTGTAGTATTGTGTTACACATTTTGGGGGTAGATTGTAGAATATCAAAGTCAGGGAACTAGGTTTTGGCATGTCAGGGAAATCAGGAAAATTCAGTGAAATTGATATACTGATTTTATTGGGAACCTTTAGGAACATTATACTCTACTAAATCATTCTCTGAATATTACTTTCTCAGGTTCACCAAAACACCACCAGAATAAAATTGCTCCATGGACAATCGAGAATTTGCAATATGACTTATCGATTACGAAGCATAGAAAATCGGTTACTTACCCAGCAATTATCCAAAGCGCGTTTAGTGAACTCCCAAGAAAAATATAAAAGCTCTCAATTTATAGTTACAAGATCATCCAGTGTGATCATGGAACAGGTGCAGCATTTACAGTCAATGGAGTTGCTAAACTTTTAACTACCTATTGAAGTTCTGTGATCTGCACCAAATCTGTTACGATCAATCTACGCCTTCAACTGTTATATTCTACTAATCCTTTAACACAAATGGTGGTACCGGTGCTAGCAGATCTTTAGGAAATGTGTGTGTGCTTTGTTTCTTTAACGTCGGCCTATTTCCGCGACTGTGGCCAATCACCGACGCCAGGGAGCAGTTTCACCTCACTATCCCGGAAATTTTGCCGAACACCTGCCTTTCTGTAAGGAGGGTACGAAAGGCGGAACGTGCAGACATTCAACTTGCTCAAATACAATGCCAGAACCTCGGTTGATGTTAATGTTACAGTTTGTACTGAAAAAGTGAAAGGAGTACCCTGGGATCGAACCCAGTACCCTTCGATTTAGATGCACACGTTCTTACCACTGAACCACCGAGGTTCAATCTTCAGGAAATGAAAAAGCTGATAAAAATAATTTACGTTACATCAAATATGGTAAATAGATAACGGAAGAACAGACAAATTATCCAAGAAAGCCATTTCATCAGCAGATGCTTCTCCTGTTAACTTATTCACACCGTCTGATATAAATAGCTACATAAAAACAACGGTAAAGAAATAATGGGAAACTAATTTTTTGTCTCCTACAAATTTAAACATTTTGGCAAAAATATGGGTTGTTTGGAAAGAACGGCAAGTAAAAAGACATTAGGAAATAGCAGAGCTTTATGGTAAATGAAGTTGATGGTTGAAGTGTTAGAAGGTGAGAAATAGAAGAGCAAAAGAGTTTACTTTCGGAACGTCAAAATTTGAAATTTGCTGAATTTGGTGTAGGACTGTCAAACTATTTAGGATATAACCTTCTAAATTGTGTTATAATACAGCACAAGTCTTATTGTATTAACATGTATAATTTTTGCCAATAAACAATAATGGCAAAAAAGTCCGACCAAGCTTAGCTAGTGGGTCGACACAATCAAATAGTTATCAACAGAATCCGCATCACGCCTGTTTAACACACAGCAAATTTGTTTCTATCGTCCGTGGAATGCCGGACTTTAGTCTATACCTCCGTCGGAATAGTTTCACACATGACTTTGGAATGTCCAATGTTTCCATTTTGTTCCGCCGCTGGTGCTTAACTGGTCAGATTTGGATGCTTATGCCTTGAAGAGAGTTGCTCATCGTAGCCAATAGCAGTACGGATAAGAGCATTTGGGTGCGAAGCCGATTTGGCACACTGATTGGTGGACAGTTGAGTTTTTAGCTCAAGTATGGTCGGCATTTTCGGATCAAAGTGAAGCTGACTGTGTCTGACAAACCATGGCACTCCGGTGACCATTCTCAGAATTTTATTCAGCGTGGTTGCAGGGTTTTAATGTGAATGTTTCCAGCAGTGGTCTATGTAGGGGATGCGCAGGTTGGAATATGACCTTGTACATGAACAGTTTGTTATTCAGGGTAGGTTAAGAAGCGGAATGAACTTCGAGATGAACATTGACGCTTTGTTGCGGACATGTTGGACAGGGGGCGCCATGTTAAATGTTTGTCTAGGATAAGCTCGATATATTTGACGGAGTCTTGCCACAGTATATGGGTGTTATCTGGGGATTTCTGATGACTGTGAGGTTTGTCTGCTCTTGGAAAGTGGGACTGCTGAATATTTGTCGGGGTTTACGGCTAGACATGATTTCTGGTAACAGTCTTGCAGCTCGTCTACGGCTGTTTGTAAATGTTGTGTTATTATCCGCCGCTGAGTGGAGCTAATGATAATGATAGTGTCGTCGGCGTGTTATTTATGTCACGTTTTGGGGTGACGGTGGGATATCTGCGATAAATATATTGTACAACAGTGGGTAGATGGCAGAACCTTACGAGCGGCCAGCTGTATGGATGTTTGGTGTTCAACCTGGAACGTTCTCGGTTTCAGGTATTACCCGATGAGGAGTATCATAGGAAGGGTGTAATTGAATGAAATGCTTTTGTTCTGGCGGTCTGCGTGCCAAACATTTTCAAAAGCTTGGGTAATGTCGAAGAAGATTGCACCAGTTGACTTTCCTGTAAAATCCTTCAGTGATATTTTCTACCACACGAGTGTTGGTGTCTGAAGCCGAATTGCTCGCCTGGAAGGATATGGTTTTTAAAGGTGAAAGTGGCTAGCCTTTTCTTGATTATTCTTTCGGCAGTTTTGTTGAGAACGGGGAGTAGGTTAATTCGCCTGTAGTTTTGGGGGAATATGGGGTACTTACTGGGTTTTGGTATATTAATGATATCGGTTAGTTTCCACCTGAATGGAAAGTGTTAAAATCTTAGCATGGCCTTAATAATTGTGATTATGAATATCACTGCCTTGGGGGATAAAAACCAAGCTTTTTCAGCGCCAGGTGTATGAAAAATTATAAAGAACGGTCGTGGAACTGGCATGCTTGTGGTTAAGAAAGCATATTCGCATACTCCCATGATGCGCATGAAATAAAAAAATTGCTTTGTTAAAAGAGTTCTTGGAAACCCAAGAACCCCAACTCGTTATAGAGCTCAACAACAGAGCTTGAGTTGCATTTCTTTGGGAAGAATATTACAAAGAGATCTTGAATTACTTGCTTACAAGCTGCAATTCACTAAAGAGAAGTCACATGACCATCAGCTTCGTTATCGCTTTTTTTGCGTGGGCTTTAAATTAGACAATGAAGTCGAGTTTGATCGCAATTTATCTTTTTAGACGAAATAAGCAAAAGTGTAGGATTACTAGCTCCGACAATCCACAAGTTGTCGTCAAGAAGCTAATGCATAATCAAAGAGGGACTGCTTGGTATGGATTTTGGAGCGGTAACATCATTGGTTCCTATACGTATTTGAAAATAAAGCAGGCAACAGAGTTACGGTGAACGGACAGCGCTACAGAGACATGATGACATAATTTCGTGGCCGCAATTGGACGAATTTGACTTAAACTGGCTTTGTTTCCTACAGGATGACGCAAGGTGTCACACAAGTTGTTAAATAATCGACATTTTGCTTACAAGGTTGGTAACCGGGTTATCAGCCTATCAGCCATCTCGGAGATGTTAATTGGCTATCGTGCAGCTGCGACATGACGCCATTATGTCTTTTTATGGGAATATGTCAATGGCCGTTGTTAGTCCAATCGTCCAAAAACAATGATGCACTTAAAGAAAACATCCATCGAGCTATTCGCGAAATAGAGCCACAAACAATTGACAATGTACTGCGAAATTGGCTGAAACTGATTCGCTACTGGCAAGTCAGCTGCGGAAGCCACTTGAATGAAACTGTCTTCCATAAATAATGCTAAGGGAACTCTCTTCAATAAAGCAAAAATAATTGAAAAGTGTATACGCTCTTCGATAAAGCAACAATCATTGAAAAATGTATACCCTCTTCAAAAAAAGTAACAATAATTGAAAAATATGAAACGGCGTAGTCGTAATAGCTATTTCAAAAAGAAACCAACATATGGCCCACCGTTCGTTTCTGCCAGTTTGTTCATTAAGCTAATAGCACAGACAACACAGCACAGCGAGTGTTCTTTTAGTCACAAAAATAAACAAGAATTCCTGAGTACAGTGGTATTGTCTACACTATTTGTTTATGTTTTAGGACATAAAAAGAAGTTTTTTAAATTATTGTACGTTCCGTATAAAGGTATTTATTTTTAGCAAATTGGTCCTGATAATTAAGCATGTGTTTATGCTGGTAAAAACTTTCGTTTTAGAGGAGTACAGCACAAATCACAGATATTAATCGATGACAATAAACTTGGTAGGTAATCTTACGTGGGCATGTGGAGCAGGTCATATGGTTATGTATATTGGGAATTGTAGGTTGTAATTTATTTCTGTCTACTAAAAGAAAAGACCTTTATGGATAGGTCAGTCAGTAACCCGTCATTTCTTCGTACATTGCTAAATTTGTATAGTTGTCTTTTAACTATAGCACCTACATAATGTTTTGTCTCTTTGTTTATCGGTTACACACAAGAAGTAATGTATGTTTGAGTAAATACTCGGTGTATGAAGAAGTTTCTTGTAACATAGAGATCTAAATTTTGGTATATGGTTTACTTTTTATAACATAAACGTACGCACCAAATTTGTTTACCATCGTTTTGTTATTTTCGAAGATTAAATTCCTTTTCCGTAAGAAAACCTTAAATTTTTCCGGAAAACCTAGTCCGATTTTGCTGGCTAACGAACTTATCTAAGCCACTTAACGAAAGGAAGGTGCCCGCCAAATGTCATCAACATTGGCCCATAATTTTTTGGGTTATCAGTGTGATACATACATACATACACACACACACACGCATATATATATATATATATATATATATATATATATATATATATATATATATATATATATATATATATATATAAATAAACATATAAAAATTGAAACTGACCCAGGATGTGAGTTCTAGGGGTCCTAGTTCGCGCTTTTAAGGAATTTTTTCAAAATTCAAAAGTCTATAAAAATTCACTAAAAGGTACTCTTTTAATCTTTTAATAAGGCAAAATATATCTACTTTAGCAGAAAATGTCCTAGCCACATCTGTTTCCTAGTTTCAGATTATGTTAAACGGACTTTTTCCTAAATTGCCATGAGTTCTGCCAAAAGTTTCTAACCTGACTGTCTTCCGGTAATAATACAATAAAATCGCGATGGTACATTTTTTATGCACTAGTTCATGAAAAGCAAAGCTTTGTTTATCAGACATCATGAACTTCATTGTTGTGCCACAAGATAGGCGTTTATTCGCTTCTTAAATAGCTGGATATTGTATGTCTTCGAAAATATGTCTGGCGGAAGGGCATTCCAAAGCATAGACGCTCTAGGAAAGGACGAAGTGTCGTAATAAACTGTTCGACAAGTGAGTGATTTGACACTAAAAGCGTGCACTTTTCGGTTAAAACGAGTTTTGTACTACTAACGAAGCAATTCCTGAGGAGCCATGTCGATTATAGTATCGCTAAAAGAGACAGATATCTGCTATGAACGGAACAGCTCGTTTCTGAATAGAATCTCAGAGGGGCAAGTTTGTTTTTGGGGCAGCACCCTAGACACGAGAACAGTCCAAATGTAGACGTATCTATACTTTATATAGCACAAGAACCTGCTGTGATGAAAACAAGCTTTTAACCTTTTGCAATATTGAAAACATGTAAATGCCAATTTGCAGAGCCCCAGCTGACAATCATAAGACATGACATTATTTAGGCAGTTGGTTACTTCGATTCTAGAAGCAGATATTGGGCGAGTCGATGAGAACCTGCTGTGACGAGTACCATCATCAGCCAAGTTGTGTATCGGATTGTTGGTTATCAACAGAAGGTCGTTTATATGGAACAAAAGTGTGGGGGTCATAACGGAACCCTGCGGAACACCGCATTAATTTTTAATTCATCTGCAACAACATGCAATGAGCGCTTCTTCAGAAAACTAGATATCCATAGGGATAGTTTCAAGGGCAATCAACGCTGCTTGTTTTTTAGGTTGTTGAGATTTTTGTTCGGTTTTTGAACTAGATTTGCCATGAAATAAGGAAATTATGAAAGGTGGGACATGATTGTCTGTTTCATACAAGCAAATGAGAATGCAGACGCTGTAAGCAATTTGTATCGCGCGCGGTATTCGGAGAGGAGACAATCCTTCAAAGAGTTTTTGCAAGATTGCGGCACAGGCTACTTAACAGTGGTCAGTTTGAGAAGAAATGATCTAAAATGTATGCATCAAGTAGGGTTAGGGAGTTAGAAGAGATAGTAGTTTTAGGAACTGTTGAAACTAATCACAGAACCTCAGCCCGAAAGTGAACAATATCAACAGGACTACCAAGAACTAATGTTAGTCGGATATCGAAAAAGCACAAATTTAAGCCATGCAGGACTAGAAAAGTTCTTAGACCAGGATATATATATATATATATATATATATATATATATATATATATATATATATATATTGACGTGCTGGATAGTCTCTGATGACTGACACCCAAATCTACATTTGTCGTCTTGGACCGAATTATCTCCCAACTATATACTTCAGGTAGTTTCTTGTTGGGATGACCTGATCTTGTATGACCAGCGAGAATCCCTCTGTCTTTGGAAACATCTGCCCGGACACCAACCAGTAGTTCGACGCCAGTTTGTCGACATGTGCCTGGGAGGTGTCATTCAGATGTCGCCCATGGAGAGGCTTCTGCATCCAAGATTGCAACTTGTCCTGATCAGTCCAATGGTGACTTTGCATTTCAATTTCTTTTAATTGTAGCGGTGTTGAATAATCTGCCTCGCATATGGCACGGTGTAGTTCAGAAGTAAGCGCCTGCTGATGGAAGTATGTACGCAAGTTCACTATCTGCTGGTCCAACTGTTTACCAATATCCAACACTCCCCTTCCACCTTGGTGTCTAGGTAGGGTTACTCGCTCGATAGCACTACGGGGATGATGCTTTTTGGATTTTGTTAAGAGTGTTCGTACCTTCGGTTGTAGATTTTCGCTGTCCGGTTTACTCCAGTTCACAATCCCAAATGAGTAGCTAAGTGCAGAACATGCATATGTATTCAGAGCTTTAGTCAGGTTCTTGCTGTTAAGATGTGATCGCACTACCTGCTTTACTCGTTTCGTAAACTCATTTGTCAGATCGTTCTTCATTGCCGAGTGGTTTATTTTCCTCGCTTGCTGTATTTCCAGGTATTTATAACACTCCTCCACATCCATCGAGGCAATGTGCTGGCCGTTCTGCATTTCATATACACCTGGTTGTATTTTCCCTCTGACTACACATAAGGTGCGACATTTATCAAGCCCAAACTGCATGTCAATATCTCTGGAAAACCCTTCCACGATTTTAAGGAGTTCTTCCAGGTGGTTCTTTGTGGAGGCCATCAGCTTAAGATCATCCATATACAGCAAATGATTTAGCCTTATTTGCTCCCTGCCATTGCTTTTTATACTGAAACAATATCTGGTGGAGTTCAGGCGGTTTTAGCGGATTCAATGAGAGGCAGAACCACAATGGGCTTAGCGAGTCGCCTTGAAATATGCCTCTTCTGATCTGTATCGTGCTTGTTACGATGTTATCACCCGTTTATACCCGTAACTGAATCTTTATTCTCCAGGTGGACATTGTGTGTTCAAGGAACTTCAGGATGTATGTATCGATCTTA
Source organism: Tillus elongatus (assembly GCA_964006375.1). Lineage (NCBI taxonomy): Eukaryota > Metazoa > Arthropoda > Insecta > Coleoptera > Cleridae > Tillus > Tillus elongatus. The sequence continues at coordinate 78,253,347 of OZ023263.1, read as the reverse complement.
TAGATCTTCAGCACACTTATAAGCCAATCGTGTGGAACTTAATCAAATGCCTTTTTGTAATCCACGTAGGCAGCATCGTCCATTGTAAGCTTGATTGCACACAATCGAATAAATTATTAGCTGTTCTTTGCATCCAATAGATCCTTTGGCACACCTTTTTTGCTGGCTCGCAATTATGTTGTTTCGTTCACCGTGTGCATATATGCGTTTCTCAAGGCAGGATGTGATCAACTTATATAGGGTCAGAAGACAAGTTATTGGTCGGTATCTGCTGGGGTCCGCAGAACAATGCTGGTCCTTTGGCAGAAGATACGTATCTCCTTGTGTGAAAAACAATGGCATCTTCTTTGGGTCAAGTATAACATCATTTATTAACACCGCCAATAGATGATGTGTACACCCAAATTTCTTCAGCCAAAAGTTTTTAACGTCATCAGGCCCAGGTGCCTTCCAATTCTGAAGCTCTTTAATAATCTCGGAGACTTCATATGTGGTAAACGGTTCATGATGCATTTGGTCATAACTCTGACAAGCTCGGTGTTCTTCGTTAACCCAGCTAGCGCCAATATTGCAGGAGGCTGTTGTGGCTAGTTGACTTTGCCAGAACTCTTCAATTTGTTCCTTTTTTGGAAAAGCATCGGTGGTTGCATTCCTAGCTGAATTTAGCTGGCGGTAGAAAGTCTTTTCAGAGCGTTCAAACATTGTATTGTCGCACTTCCTATTATTGCTCACTTTATATCTCCTCAACCGTTCTGCATATACAGAAAGCTTCTGTTTCAAGGTGTCCAGACATTCTTGTGCAGTGTGGTTGACTGGATCTTGTGCTGAGTGTTGTCGAACTCGGCCTATTATCTCCTCTACTTGTTTCTGCAATTTTCTTGTCTGTACTCCCCCAATATATTGCGTCAGTTGGCCAATTTCTTTTCGATGTGTTTCCACTCTACTTATCGACCTTTTTTTCCGCGGGGGCAGTCTTTGACGCGAGTCTCTGTGATTGGTCCTTCGATCAGAAATCGTAATGCCTAAGGTTTTACTTGCTGCAGTTGCTGCAGAGTAAATCAGTGTATGCATGTGCTCCAATGTGTTGATCTCTAGAAGGTGCGATGGCAAAATTAGTCTGTTCAAAAGTTCCAATATAATTGCCAGCTTTCTAGATGATCTTAGCCTAGGTAATGGAGGTCTAGTAAGATGATTTGTTCCTTCATACTCCGCGATTGCACGACTCATTTCTGTGGACAATTGTGGATGTTCCTCATTTTCTTGCGTACCCTATATGTGCTCTTATTGCTCAGTATGTACAGGTTGCAGATTACTACCATCAAACAGTATCTCGTTATTTTCCGTAACAGCTATGTTAGTAAATTCATATTCAACTTCTTGTCTGATGGTATTCTGTCTCGTTTGTGGAATAAGGTTATTCCTAAGTATGACGCGATACTGATCCGCTACTCTCTGTTAAGTGACTTTTATGTGTGGGTACATTCTGAGAAATTCGGTGTGAAGTTGTTGCCTATATACGGTAGTCTGTTGTCCGAGTTGTGTTACTTTGTAGTAAATGCGCATAATGGTTTCATTCATATCCATAGTCCATTTCATGCGCTGTCTTGATAATCCCATCTGGGTGAGCGCTGGCTGATTTTCCTGCGCAGCATCCTCAGTGGGTGGAGCTCTTGGTCTTACTAGGCTCACCTGCTGTTGGTTTTGGGCTGTAATTTTTGCACGACAGGGGCCCGCCTCATCAGCACCCCGCCACCGACATCCCGCATGCTGTCATGTCCAGCGCCGGCTCCAGACATTCCCTGGCGAACCACAGGCAGCGGCATTTTTCCGAGGCTTTGATTTTGCTCTATTTCCATGGGTGTGCCACCAATTAACCCTGGTGGCCCAGGTAGGGATGAAGGAAGAAGTAAGGTAATATGGTTAAGGACAAAAGGGTAAATAGGACAGCGGACAGCTGGCGTCGCTGGCTGTACCGTCTACGGAAGCAGTACACCCACCGGCCGGACAGAACTGTGACCCTAGCCAGGGGCCCTTACATGGTACTACCGTCCGGGCCAGACGGTCCCCTGTTTTTTTTTAACGTGGTTGTTACTCCACCCCCTCCTCCTTTCTCACCCGGGCTTGGGACCGGCGATGGCGGAGTTTTATAATAATAATAATAATAATAATAATAATAATAATAATAATAATAATAATAATAATTATTATTATTATTATTATTATTATTATTATTATTATTATTATTATTATTATTATTATTTGCACTTGCTGCGTCCAGAATTTTTCCTTTCATCCCGCTTTATAACTTTGCACCAGTGCTTTCTAATTTGAGCCACTTTTTGAACAATAAAAAATAGTTTCTCTGGAGTTTTTATAGTCGTATCTGTACACATTGGTACTATACAGTATTTATAAGCTTTATTTTCTATATTATCAAATAAAACCATTTGCAACACAGGATGTAAACACAGAGAAGCAAGTTCATTGTTAACATTTGTACTGTTCAATGATGTCACAGATCATGACGGCAAAATAGTGGTGTTTGAAATCAATTATGAAATTCGCATTTTCAATTAATTTTTTTGCATCGTTATTTTTGTAGTGAATGAAAAAAATATGAAAAATCTTTTTTGCGGTATGTCTATCAGATCTGATAAGAAAAAAAACCATGCAAATTGTCTATTACTTCTGCGAGCCGCTTTATTCATATATTTTTGGAATGGCAATTTTAAGCTTTACTCAAATATGCCAAACTATACTGCATCTCTAAAATTGTTTTTCTGTTTATAACTACAAAAATATAAATTAAAAAAATGCAATCTGCACCACCAAGTGAAGATTGGAACCTGCGATGAGCACTGGTAAGTACACTTGGAGAACCCAAATCACCACAACACAAGACCCTAGAATTTTTCATCCTCTGATGACGCTAACTTTGTTAGTGAAACGATCGTTCGGTTCTGTATGTGGTGATTTTGGGTTCTCCAAGTGTACTTTTATGTAGCCTACACTTTACACGATTGATTCTACGTAAAAAGTGATTTTGAAATGTTTTCATAGAAATAAAAAAAATCCAATGGAAAAAAAGTTATAGCCACTTTCCAAAAATGCACAATTTCAATAAACACCCCGTAGATATCGATATGCGGTTTTCAACATTAAGTTTGTTATGAAAATTGAGCCTGAGGCACCGACAGCAGTTTTCGCCTATCTAGAAATATAAGTTTCCTTTTAAAAGTGGGCACCTGTACAGTGTCACTACTCGAGAAACTAAACAGCAGGGAAACAATAAAATTGATGATGTCGTAGGAACTCAAACAAAATTAATTTCACCAGAGGAGACCTCGTATGTAGAATTTAGTGAGCCACCGGTAGCTTAACAGTATTAAAAATATAATTTGAAATTTTAAAACGATTATAGAGTGTATACATCTTTTCCTGTCTATTACATAGTCTAAGTTTAAATTTGAATTAGTTACAAGACTTCCAAGAATCTTATAGTCATTTGTTCGGACTGTGACAAAAACAATGCCAGTGGATGATGATGGTATGTATCAAAGTTCACTTCGGTGATCAGAGTTCAGTTTGAAAGGTAACAATTTTTGGATAGGGTCCATCACACTTCAAGGAATGTCTTTGACAGTTGCCACCGAGCACGCTCGTCTTTCATTGTTCTGCTAACGTTGATCTGAAAAAAAAAGCCTTATGTTGGGGATCGATGCTTTGCCAAAAAAACCCGTATAAAGCATTGGGCCATAAATCTCTCTCCCGACAGAGACAGTGCACTGGTTTTTGGCATAGACTTCCTAGGGAATACTTGTCTGGAGTCCGCACATACACAAACAGTGTAATAATTTGTTGTGGGTGGCACGTGTGAAATGTGAATTTTTCCAGTTTTCATTCGAGATTAAATTTGTTGCGGTCATTTTCCTCTGCTTGCGTAAGACGCATTAATAACGTTAATACGATTTGGCACAAGTGTAGGTTTTTAATTTTGAGCATGTTCAAAACGCTGATTTGAATTTCAAAACTTTTGCATTGTTGGAAATATTATCTTTAGCTTTGCTTAAACAATAACGTAAAACTAACACGGATAAACGTTCTAATAATTTAAAATGCTGGTAATACGAGTGTGAATTGATATCTAGTTACCCTTGAAATTTTCCGGTAAGCAAAATTAGCGTCTTCACTTCATTTTTATTTAAAGTTACTTCTCCTGTCACTTCTAATCTTCCGTGAATGGCCGTAAATAGAATGTGGATCGATAAATAAGTACCCGTGTTAGAAGACAGGTGGTGTTGCTGAGGTCAAATGACACCATACTGAATTTCAGACTGATTCATTCATCAAAAAAATGAAAATGTAATACGTTATTAATTCACTTTTCACGAGATTTGAACCCGTGGAAGTAAAGAAAAATACAAACAGAAAAATACTCACACTTTCATGTCACACGCTGCTAGTAATAAGAAGGTTAATTAAACATGTCACTTTGAAGTTTCATTTGGCATTTGTGAAAACAATTTATCAATTACTTAGATATTATGAAAATGTAACATAGGTTACTAGAATTTAACAAAAAACGGAAAAAACTGAAATGATTTTTTTTAATATTTCAACAACACATCACGAGAGCTTACAGCCTAAATACTATCGTACCGTGGGTGTCGATAAGGAGGAAAGAGGCAAATGTTAATTCTGGGCTTGAAGGTTTGGAGGTTCGAAGGAGAAGGAAAAACATGTGCCGACAAGGAATTCCACAACTTGAAAGTCCTCGGGACAAAAGAGCGGGCATAACAAGATGTTCTATGCCTGGTGACCTGGACAGTAAAAGGGTGCATTCGCTCTGTTCCCCTGGTAGATCTGTTGGGGGCAGCAGGTGGAAGAAAGCTCCTTTGAGCAGTGCCCGTGCAGGTATCTATAAAAGAGAGAGGTCACCAACGGCACGTCGGTGGGCAAGAGATGGCAGTCTTTGGGTGAGGGTAGGGTCACCGATGAGACGTATAGCTCTCTTCTGAATGGAGTCCAGGATAGCGAGTGGAGAAGCGGTAGCGACATCCCAGATGTGGGAGCAGTATTCGAGATTTGGCCTTATTTGTGAAGTATATAATGTATCGAGATTAGCTGGTGAAAAAGTATTTGCGAGCCCGGAACAGGAAACCTAATTTCTTAGCAGCCGCTTCTGTAATTGATGTGACATGTTGGTGACAATTGAGATTTAGATCCACAGAAATGCCAACAAGTGAAAAGGACTCATTACTTTGAATAACTTGGTTGTTCATTGTGGTGGGTCTAGGGCTGGTGTATCTCTTATGAGAAAGAAAGCAAGACTGAGATTTGGTGGGGTTGAAGTGTACAAGATTTCTACTTCCCCAGTATAATATTTTTTGGAGATCCACGGAGACAGAACCCTCAACGAGTCTGCGATCCTCATCTAATTGGGCTAAAGAGACAGGCTTAGAATATTGTATATTTGAGTGGAGGGTGCTGTCGTCCGCGTAACTGTGAACTGGGTTGGATGTGCTAGAGAGAAGGTCATTGATGTGGAGAAGAAACAAAGTAGGGGCTAAAGCTGAACCTTGAGGAACTCTTGCATTAATTGGATACAGTTTAGGGGAATGGCCATCCACGACAACAGAAATGCTCCGGTTGGAGAGGAAATTTGTTGTCCAGGTACAGAGTTTTGGTCAGTTTTGGCCAAAGGCTGGAAGTTTATTAAGCAGCGCTGCGTGCCAGTCCTGGTTGAATGCTTTGGATATGTCTAGAGAGACAATTTGGGATTCACCGTGTAGTTCCACGACCGAAAGGAGAGAAATAGGCCTGTAGTTGCTAGGAAGCGCTTTGGATCCTTTTTTTAGGGACGGGTTGTACTCGAGCAGTTTTCCAGTTACTAGGGAATATGCCTCTATTGTAAGATGTCTAAAACAGACGAATCAGGACAGGAGCAAGTTCTGGTGCGCATTTTTTGAGAACAATTGCTGCGATCTCGTCAAGGCCAGAGGCTTTCCTGGTAGCATCTTTCTTACCCTTTTAGTTTTGAAACTGATATCCGTCATTTTAGGCGCGACATTGGGGACTGTTGGTGGTTGAACATTTGGAAGTGGGTTGAGAGTAGAATTGCCGGAGAACAACGAGGCAGAAAGTTCAGTCTTGTCCAGGGCGGTAGAAATAATTTCATCCCTTGAGACAAGAGGTGGGATCGGGCTCTTGCAGAAATTATTCCCAATAGAGTTAGCAAGAGTCTAGAAGGGTTTGCTGCCGTCGAAGCGTAAGAGGACTTTGTTTTTGATGTGGTTATTAAACAAGTTTTATTGCCTCAGGGAGAATGCGGACATAGCGGTTTCTTGCGTCGTTAAATGCTTTATGGTTTTCTTGACTGGGATTATGTAGAAGCGTTTTGTGAACTTTGACCTTTTCAAGTCTGGCCTTGTCACAGGATTTAGAGAACCAGGGCTTTTGAGTGGCTGAAGAGGTTTTCTGTGTAGGTGGAATAAATAATTTAATGCCAGCTTGGATAATTTCGGTGACGTTTGTGAGATATCAGAAGGGTCAGGATGAGAGAAGCAGACGGACGCCCATGGAAATGAGGAAAAGTAATCCCGCATTTCGTCCCAGTTCGCAGAGTTGTAGTGCCAAACGATACGTGGGTGTGATGTCTGTGTGACCTCGAGTTACATTGCGCAGGAAGCGGTGACCATGCCATGGTCTGAGCGACCGAGGGGGGCGGTGACTGATATATAGCATTCAGGATTTGTAGTAAGAAGGAGATCCAAGGGATTTGAGCTGTGTGTGGGGATGCGAGGAAAGTAAGTAGGTTGCTGAACCATATTGGCTAAAGAAATGCTGACTGCAAAGGTCTCCGCTGCTCTCCCGTGTGGATCGGTTTTTGAAGATCCTAGCCATTCCTTATTATGGACATTGAAGTCACCAAGAATAGTGACCTCGGAGGAAGAATATTCAGAAATCAGATGGTCTGTTTTTTCAGAAAGGCAGTCAAAGAGCTGGACAAAGTTGTTGTCGGAAGGTGACCGGCAAATGCAACAGATGAATTTAGTTGCAGCCCTGAGAGAGAGTTTTATCCATAGTATGTATTTTCTTCCAGCTTCTAAATTGGGGGTCTGGTGCAGGGTAGATTGCTACGGACGTATGAGCACACGCCTCCATGCAATCTAAAGGAAGTAAGGAGCTTATACCCCGGAAAATTAAGGTGATTAGTGGCTGTTTGGGCACTGATTTGGGTTTCGGCGAGGAAGATTATTTGAGGCCTATTAGCCTGGAGAAAATGGTGGACGGAGTTCGGGTTAGAATTTAGGCCACATATATTCGAGAAGGATATGTTAAATCTTCATGCTGGCGCCCTCTGTACATCCCTCTCCCGGAGATCCGAAGGGAGGGGTATTTTACCCCCGGAATCTTTTGCACAAGGAGGAGCCATCATCATTTTTGCTTATAAGGGAAACCGACTCATACACCAGAACCGGAAACGTTCGTTGGGACTTCACCGGCCCCTTGATGCAAGGGGTGGTACCTCCTCGGTCGTGAAAAAATCCTTTACTATCACGTAAAGGAAAATTCTACTACCACCTGCTTGACTCCGATTAGTCGCCTCGTACAACAGGCAGGAGTTACCATGGGTCTATTCTTTTAGTTAGTCCCCGGACCCACAGGCGATTTGTTTACAACTCGTCCCCTATGGAAATTCGAACCTTTAGGGCCAGTGCCCAAAGGATAACAGAAAGCGCCAAGGACGGTGAAAAATGTAATTTAATCTGTGACAGAGATCAACTCTGAGATACTTAAAAAAATTCTATTTTCTATAACCACTATAAATTACATTCCAATGACTCACAACATACGTTTTCGCAAAAAACGGCTAGTTTAAATTTCTTAGTAAATAGATTGATGAGTTTTCCCCTAAGTAAAAGTAGATATAGTATAAAATTAAAGTACATAAAAAACGTGGCCAGATATAACGGATATTCGGATTGCCTAGTGAGAAAATTGATTAATAGACACAGAACAAAGAAAATTATAGCCGATTGAACGATATTCAAGAAAGATGAAATAGAGAAAAAATCTGTATGGCTACCTTTTGAACCGCGTATCACAATGGGCCTGGAGAGTATTTTTAAAAAAGCCGATTTGCAGCTAACTTTTTCGACAAAATGTAATTTAAGAAATTTTGGTTAGGTAATACTAAAGATAAAGATAGATGTCCGGTATCTATGAGATAGGTTGTAAAGATTATGATCTTAAATACGTCGGGCAGACTAAAAGAAACATAGGTACCAGATTTCATGAACATCTCGCACCTTTACGATACGGTAGTCATGCGTTGCACCACATTTGTGGGATAATAACCACCACATTGATTGACAGCAATCCATGCTCGATTCATACGAAAGCATTTATATTTCTAGAGAATTAAAGAACCAAACTTCCTTAAATAGAGCGGCACCTCTCATCTGAAGCCCATTTCCAAATGCCTTTAAATTATATAAATACTCCCAAATCTGTCAGGTAGAGGAATAAAGGAAATACGATAACCTCGTCCGTTTAATAAAGACACAATAGACAAAAGATGCGCCTTCGACTAAAAATCTCCCCTTCGGTTTCGTTCTTCTACCTAAGAAACTATATAAATACAGGTTGTAGCAAAAATTAGTTAAGAGTATTTCATCTTATGATGAAGCTAACGTTGTTAGCGAAACGATAGTTAGGTCTTTAAAAGATGTGTAGTGGTGATTGGCGTTTCTCCAAGTGTACTTAGATATAAAGAGCTTAAGGCGATGTTGTTAATAGCGTGTATGTCCTCTACATCTAATTACTTCATCATGGGCCTTGGCATGATGAAGATTAGATTTTCAATAATCTCATGAGGGAATATTCTTTCATTTATCAATTACTGCATCCAGCCGTTGATTATCCTGGACAGGCACCTTTCTTTTAAGAGCACCCATATATGCTTTATGGAATTTATATCGGACCGTTGGGAATGAATGGAATATCAACAGCGTTTAATTGGTCGATAACCTGTCTAGCCGCACGAGGGTGAGCTTTATCCTGCATGAATAAAAAAAAATCGGTGCCACAAAACAAGCAAGTGGCGTAATATATTCAACTACGATATTTTCCGGATAATAGTTTGCGCAGTTGTAGTATACACAGGTGGCCCAAAAGTAATGGTGTACGGAGCAGCAGTAGATTCTCGGTATCAAAACAATAGGATGGGTGTTAAATACTCGTGATTCGCAGTTAATTAAAATGTAGACAACCAAAGTTTTTTCGCTTTCGCTTTTCTAAAGATCGTCGATCCCGTCAACATTTTCCTTGTTTAAGAGAAACAAAAAATTTTTGTAACTGACGGACGACAAAAGAAAGCAGAAGGTAATCAAATATAACTTACCATAAAAATATAGTTTCGAAACTAGAATGTTTATAGTGATAATTGGTATTGAGACTAAAAAGTTGACTGGTTTTAAATTGCAAGTTATAATCCATTATGGATTTTTTTAACACAAAACTTTTGTGGCCAGAAAAGTAGCCCTCAGTGCATGTACGTTCGCGAACAATCCGGCTCTATCGGACCAAATGTACGGTCCAGAACAATCCGGCTCGATCGGACCAAATGTACGGTCCCGAACAATCCGGCTCTATCAGACCAAATGTACGGTCCAGAACAATCCGGCTCGATCGGACCAAATGTACGACGTTAGAGAAAAGAAATGTACTGTTCAGAAAATATTAGCCTAATGTCATTGTTCTAATTACCCGTTTATCTACGCCAGAAGGACCAGAGGAACTGTTCGTTGTAGGTACAGATTTATGAATAAATACACGAGGTAACAACAACAATTTAATTCTACAAAATTACCAAAAAACAATACAGAGTGATTGCGGGTGTTGTGACCCAATAACAATACAATGAAAAGGGGGACTTACAATTGGAGCTGGGTGCCCGCCGTGATCAGCACGTGGTGGGGTTGCTGATACCTGGGGCTTCGTCCAAAGGGCCAAGGTGATTCACGTCTCCAGGTGACGACGGTGTATACTTGCGGTGTGTTGATGCCGCGGTTGAGTGGATTTCTGCTGCGTGAGTCCGTCGCTCGTGGAAAGGCTGGCGCTTCCAATACGAGGCCGACGAACCTGTCCACGTGTCTATGGAGACAACCTTGGGTCTTGACTCTGTGCCGCGGGTCAGGCGATCTCCCTGCGATGCTTCCTGGCCGCTGAAACGCGCACGGAGTTAACTCTGAGGTGACCACAGCATAACCAGTTATTATGCTGTGTCTTGACTGCCGCTCTCGGTTCAGCTTGTCTTGAACGACGTTACTGGACGCTGGATGAGATCGAAGTGATCGAGCCTGGGCTCTCTTGTCGCTGATTCGCTTGATGACATCTGTCATCGGGATCTGACAGTTGGTTTGTTACCAACTGTTACAGGTGTGCCACACTGCGCCTCTAGTTGCTGTGAGGGACAGGAGAAGGTTTGCCGACTAACGATGGGCAGGGTGGACTCGGGGAGATTGAGGGTGAGGATTAACGATATCAGGACACAACAGTGCATTCATTGACATAGATGGTGGCCTTTGACAACACCTCATATCAATCCATCAATCGGGCCCTACAAGAAAGGGAAGTGGAATTCCCCATTGTAAGATGGATTGAGTCAAGACTAAAAAGCCGTGTTATCACGGCTACTACAAATGAAAACCAACGCAACAGTGATGACTGCAAAAGGTTCTCCTCGGGGAGGAGTGCTACCACGTACACTGTGGGCGCTCGTTGTTGATAAACTTATGAGTACATCGAGCGGAGCAGGATTTATAGTCCAAGGATACGAACATGCTATTGGTATAATAGTAAAGGCCAAGCTTGATGCTCTAATATCCAGCATAATGCAAACAGCCCTAAATATAGTAAGGAACTGGTGTGAGACAGAGGGACTTAATGTCAATCCTTACGAGACAGTTCTTGTCCCATTCACGAACAGAATGAGACTAAATTTCCCACTCTGACTGGAACACAGATACAATTTTCCAATGAAGTGGAACGTTTAGGGATCTTCTTAGACAAAAAACTGAACTGGAACACACACTTGGAAAAAACTCTTTCTCGAGCCACAATGGCAAGCGGTAGACTCGTAGGAAAGACATAGGGACTGAATCCCAGGATGGTATATTGGAAATACCAAACTGTGGTTAAATCCATGGTCACATATACATCTATAGTATGATGGCCTAAAAGGGAACAAGCCTTAACACAAAGCAAATTGCAAAAATTGCAGAGACTGATCTGTCCTGGAATAACGGGAGCTATGTATCATGCCCCGCAGCTGCAATAGAGGCAATGCTGAATCTAACTCCATTGCAGATATGCGTGAAGAAGGAAGCAACACTAAGTGCGTCAAGACTATTTCAAGCAGATTAATGCAAACCAGGAGATTTGGTTGGCAATTTGAAGATCCTAGAAATTATTCCATTGGAGTCACTCACCAAAGCAACAGATCAAATGCCTGCTAAACTGGACCTCACAGACCCATTTGACCTCGTCATAAGTGACCTCCAGGCATGAGACAGTAAAATAGTGTCAAGTCTATTTCAAGTAGATAAATGCAAACCAGTAGACTTGGTTGGCCATTTGAAGATCCTGGAAATTATTCCTTTGGAGTTATTCTCGAAAGCAACAGATTAAATGCTAGCTAAACTGGACTTGTCCCATTTGACGTGGTCATAAGTGACCGCCAAGCATGTGACAGAGACAGTGAAAGGCTGATGAACAACCCATCCGTATGGTATACAGACCGGTCTGAACAAATGGAGGGAGCAGTACTGGGAATAAGAGGACCTAACTTCAGACTCGCTAAGTCCCTAGGAAGAACTTCTACCATCTTCCGAACAGAAAGTCTTGCTATAAATCTCTTTGTACAGGAGTACATACAAGGAAGACTCAGAAATAGAGAGATCTACATCCTCTCAGTTGAATTATATCTTTGGAATGTACTGTGGCCGGCTGAACTTGATTTCCGAGGCCATCCCTTCGTCGAACACAACAAACATACATCCTCTCAGACCGCCAGGCAGTACTAAAGACCTTGAATCCTTAAAGACCCTGAATCCTTCCAAAACCGAGTCTTAACTGACCTGGGACTGCAAAAAATCTTTGAAGCAACTGGATACGAGCAACAAAGTGACTTTGATGTGGGTACCAGGGCATTAAGACATTGAAGGAAATGACGAAGCAGATAGCTTTGCAAAAAGATCAGCAACAACAATACCATTCTCTGGTCCAGAGCCCTATTGTGGAGTAAGAAATGAACCACAATCTGCATCCAGTTATTTATAATACTTTTATACATGTTTTACTTATTGTATATATTTTTTACCTTTTTAAGATTTTTGTATACCGTCTACCTTTAAAAATTGTCCCTGTCATTTAGGTGTCTTATAATTTGAATGCACCCTTTGTGACAGCTCCTGACTATATTCAAGATAAAAATTTAAGTCTGAGGTTTCGAGGCACGGCATCACAATATTTTGTTTACCAATGGAAATGGTCAGTATACTAGTACACAATCGTAGTTTTTAAAACAATCAAAAAGTAGTATTGACCCCCTATTTAACTCAAGCTACCACCTGCTACTTCTGATGATTATAACTGTGTGATAATCAGGAGATTCAGGCAACAACTGTCACCCTTAATATTTAAAAAAAAAGGCGAATGAACACATGCTTGGGGAACATGAAAACCGCACCGCACGGCGTTAGTTATTATTAAAACGTTCGACAGGGTTACCTGTTATAGACACATGTTACGAATACGATCATGACTCACTGTTGTTTCCTAATACGATGCTCTGTTACATATATATCGATCACAACAGTAATATCGATATACCTTTCACGGTAAACCTCGCGCGATGACAGGCTCCAATCATTATGTAAATTGCATACCACTTTAAACAACTCTCAGCGGTAATAACATTGGGTAATCGAGCTGTGAACATTGATGAAGAGGAATTCGTTTTCACAACGCGCCCCGTTTATGGATTTCAGTTCAGACCCAGCAGATGTGTTATCGTAGTGAATTTTTAGAATCTAATTTTCTTTAAAAGGAATAAGTACGACCTTAAAATAAACGGGTTAAAAAGGAACTTAAAAACTTATGAAAAAATCTGGACGCAGCAAATCCATTATGGTAGTGAATTTTCATAACATATATTTCAAACTGAATATACAATATCAAAATAACAAAAAGTTAAAATAAAACATGCTATTGTGCGAAACCCTTCTTTTGGTTAAAAAAAATAAAAAGTCTGGACGCAGCAAGTGCGTTATGGTAGTGAATTTTCATTAAAATGTTTTTATTGCAAATATGTGTGTTTTCTTTTTATTTAAGAAAGCAGGCATCAATTTTGGTTACCAGTATAACCTATATAGTAAAAACAATGTGCCATGTTTCATAAAAATAACTTTATTGTGTGAAAATGTACAAAAATTTCCAAAAGTAAACTTAAAGTGTTCCCGGAAAAACTCGTTTCTTGGTCAACCTTATAGGTTAATAGCAAATTGGGCTATTCAAATATGAAGCATTTGATTAAAATTCGCTACCATAACGCACTTGCTGCATCCAGAATTTCTTTTCTTACAAACATGCATTATATTTCGATGGAAAATGCAAAAATGCAATAACATAAGGCGTGTTTGATTAAAAAAAGAAAAGAAAATTTGTTTCACCAATGACTTATGGGCCAGCCTGTGATTATAGAAATATTTTTTTAGGATGTAGCTCAAGACACCCTATAATTAATATATAAAGATTTTTTTCATATCTTGTATAATAACGGATATATTGAGCTTTATAGATTTTTTACGAAAATTCGACAAAAATTATCTACCATTAAACGACAAACTTTATAGCTAAGACTACTTCCAAGCATCAGAGAAAGGGTCTATTTGAAATGAACTTTCTGGAAACATTTTAGTAAAATGAAGGACAATTGGAAAGACGGCTGAAACTAAGACTTCAGGGTTTGTAAAACATCATTCTTGAGACATTTGATTTCCATAGCCCGTATTAGATTCAAGTTCTTTTCCTAAATGTTGCCAATTTTGACGTTTAAATCGCAACGTTTTGTGAAAAACCCCAATTTATTTTTCTTTAAATGCCTATAACTTTTTTGTCTTTTGACCTACATAGCTAAATTTTGGTAGCTAACTTACCTATAAGGATGTAAACCAGCGTACCAAATTGGGTTGCCCTTACTTTGTTAATTTCGGAGATATAAATTTTTTTCGAAAGAAAACACAAAATTTTCCGGGAAAACCTGGGTAGATTTTTTTGGATAACGAACTTATTCAAGCCATTTGCAAAAAGAATTTATTCACCAAATTTAATCAAAATCGGCCCATTATTTTTTGAGTTATCTATATATATATATATATATATATATATATATATATATATATATATATATATATATATATATATATATATATATATATATATATATAAATTGAAACTGACCCCGGATATGTGTTCTGGGGGGCCTAATTAGCGCTCATTTGAAGAAATTTTTTCAAAATTCAAAAGTCGGGATCTCCCCATTAGTGAATTTTTTTAAAGAAAATTCACTAAAAGAAGCAACTTTATTTAGTTTGGGTGGCTAAAGAACTCATTCAAGCGATTAACGAAGGTAACATTTGTAATATTCCCTTTGTAACTAGCTTAGATAGGTTCAGTCCGAACGAGCCAGTTTTTTTTTGTGGAAAATTGTACATTTTTTCCGAAAAATATTTATATTTTCGGAAATAGAGTTATTTAAGTAAAATTCTGATAGGTTCAGTCCGAACGAGCCAGTTTTTTTTTGTGGAAAATTGTACATTTTTTCCGAAAAATATTTATATTTTCGGAAATAGAGTTATTTAAGTAAAATTCTAAACACAAGTTGTCATTATACAGACTGAAACTTACCAAATTTTAAGTTTCCTGCTTTATATCCTGGATGTGCTTCGAGACAATAATATATCACAGCTTGCTACAGACTTCACACGGTTTCATATCAACCAGAATCCTTCTATTCTGCATCTTGTCTCGACCACTGATGAGGATCTCATCTCCATTGAACTTTTGCCACCAATTGAATCATCTGACTGTGTTGTCATTTTTAACCAACGTACAAGTAATAAGTTATAATTTACCCAACAATGTCACCTCTTCTCATAGCAGAACAGATTACGATGGCGCGGGGCTAGCATTGTCTATGGTCGTTTGGACTCCTCTTGAGACCTTGGATGCTGTGAACGATCAGTGGAATTTCTTCCAGTCAGCCCTGCAATCTGTGATAGATGCGAACATTTGAGTTTTCACTCGTCGCAGCAGTCCTCTCAAACCTTCGTTGTCTCATAGGATTCTGGATCAGATTATATCTAAGAGACAACTTTGGAAGATAATTCCAAAGTGTACCCGTGATGCGCAGGATTTTCGGCGGCATCGCAGTTTCTCTAATCTTCTGAGCGCCAATATTAATAAGGCCAGAACCTCATATGAGTTTGGTCTCATTGCAAATCCCAAACGATTTTATTCATATGTTCGCAAACATGTTGAAGAGTTTCAGTACCACTGGTGTGCAAACCAGATGGTGCTCCATCCAGAGTGACACAAGAGTGATATTCTGGTTACCACTTTTCTATCGTTATCACGACCGATGTTTTCAATTCGTTGCCAGTGTGTCAGATTTTTTAGCCTGTTGCTCTTATTTCCGAAACTGAAATAACCCCATCCCTTGTCGAACAGGAATTTCGATCACTTTCAACCAGTTCAGCACCTGGACCTGATAATATCTCATCTATAATATTGAAACACTGATATCGTCAGTTTTGCTCCCCGATTTGTCTGATCCTGATAAAGTCATTAACTAGTAGCTCTATTTCTGAGGTTTGGTCTGCGGCGGATGCTACAGCTATTTTCAAAAAAGGAAATAAACCTTCTCCTGACAACTACCCACACCTGAGTCTCACCCCTACAATATGTAAGATTATGGAGAGGATTATTGTTAAGCAATTGTTGCCTCTTCTTATACAGTGTGGTATTACAGACCATTAGCAGCATGGCTTTGTTCCCGGTAGGTCCATCGTAACCAACCTCATGTATTCCATTAATGACTGGTCTAGATTTATGGGCAATTGACAGTCTGTGGGTGTAATCTATCTAGACTTTAGCAAAGCCTTTGAAAAGGTTCCTCACGATCTGCTCGCACATAAATTGGAAATTGTTGGAATACGTGGCCGTTTGCTGGGCTGGATCAGAGCGTTTTTATAGATCCTCGGGCCGCCTTCTCTTTTAATTTATACTTCAGACTTATTCAGATCACTGACCGCCAGTGGCACAACGTATGCCGACGATACACAAATTAATGACGATCCAGTTATCGATGGCGACACACTGTAGGAAGATCTGGATTTTGTCAATGATTTAAGTGCCGTATGGAAAATTCCTCTAGCTTGGAAAAATGTGGTGTGCTTCACATAGGGATAAGAAATCCCAAACGCTCCTATTATGTCGGCAGTCAGCAGGTCAACAGTTTCCACTCAGCCTGACTTGACATCAATATATCGCCCAATTTGTCGTGGATTCCTCAGGCGGAACAAGCCTCCAAAAAGACCAACATGGTGCTATACCTCTTGAAGAAAGTGTTCACGCATCCTGATCCTCAGTTCGCCGCCCAGCTCTATTCGACGTATGTGAGACCCCATCTGGAATTCGGAATTTCGGCCTGGGCACCGATACTGATTGGAGATATGAAATCACTTAACAGAATCCAACATAACGCTTCACGATGTCCTAGTGGATCCAGCGCTCTGTCTTATAAACAACGCCTTCACCTGATGAATATTCAGCCCCTAGATTGTCGACTGGAGGAGAACCGATTTGATACAAATATTTCGTATCACACATGACATGTTTATATCTGATGCGGCAAAATTTGTGACTTTTGGCGGAGGTTCCAGACTTCGGGGGCAGGGCCTTAAATTGAGTAAAGAAAAATTTGAACATCTCATCGTCTGAATTTCTCCGCTAACAGGGAACTGGAACTCTGCCGGAGATGTGGTTAGTGCTGCGCATGTGAATGTGTTCAAGGGGCGCCTCGATTCGTTAAACTTTTTCAACTGAATCCGTAATAGACTTGTCACATATTTATTTGATTTCACGGTGTGTTTCTTCTTAATCCATTCAATCACAATAATAATTTCGCAATCCGTAGCAAAATTTTAGTTTTTGGAAATGTACAGTATAAGCCCCTGGCCTCTGTATTATTAATAATAAATTATTATTATTAATAATACAGAGGCTAAATATAAAGTACTAATTATAGTACAATTCGGAGAAATTTCTCTGTCTGTATGTCAGGATATTTTCAAAAATACAGATACGATAATATTCACTAGCTCCAATTAGTCGGTTTAAATGGCGCTTAGTCTGTTTGAACTACAGAAATAGGAACATTGTTCTGATGCGATGAAAGTCTTTACGGCCTATTGAAAACACGAAAGTACTTTTTTGTTGCTTTTATAACTTTATAATGAATCAACGTTGGTTTAAGTGCTGACTAATTGACTGTTATTAGTCACAGAGCACAGAGAGAATGAAAGGAACCACAAGGATTAAACAAACAGAACGGCCTCTCTCACAATGCACCTATATCATGTTCGTAATTGAACTTTATTGTCCACAATTTAGAGACCTTCGTGCACCGTACGTCATCCCTTGTCAACTGGAAAATTACTTAATTTGCATTTTAATCCATGTTTACCCGTAAATGTTGTGCGTTCGTTATAAAATTGAAGGGAAACGCGTCAACATTTCGCAATTTCCTTTGATACATGCGCCGGCGAGTCAAGAGAAATGTGATTCATTCACGTAAAAACGCTTGAATGGGTGGAGAAAGGTTACGGTCACTTTAATTGAGCAACGTCTGTTAATCGCTCATAAAATACCGACCGACATAAAAATTATATTTCAAACCTTTTACTTTTTTCGAACACCTAAGTTTATGCAGATAACCATCTAAAACAGTTATAATTAGAAGCAATTAAAATTATTCCTTCTATTTTTACTATGGTTGTGGCATTCATAATAGTCCTTGCGTGTCCGTGGTCCTTTTATTCATTGTTTGTGATACACTACAAACGTCTCTCCCAAAATGTTTGTTAATGTATACTGACTTTAAAAATAAAAGCCTGGACGCAGCAAGTGCGTTATTATAGTGAATTTTCATAAAAATGTTTAAAATAGCAAATATGTGTTTTTTTAAAGAAAACATACATCAAATTTGGTTACTAGTATAACATATATAGTAAAAATAATGTACCATATTTCATGAAAATAACTTTATTGTTTGAAAATGTAAAAAAAAATCGAAAATAAACTTGAAATGTTCCCCAAAAAACTAGTTACTTGGCCAACGAACCTTATAGGTTAATAGCTGGCTCAGAACTGACACTGATATGGGTGATCCGTCTGTCTAATTAAAAGAAAACATTGTTTAATCTATTTCAACTGAGCAGATTTTCCTGGTTAACGAAGTTATCCAAGCCACTTGCAAAAGGAAGGTACTCACCAAATTTGATCAAAATCGGCCCATTATTTTTTGAGTTATCGGGGGCCTAATTAGTACTAATTTGAAGGAATTTTTTCGAAATTCAAAAGTCGTGATCTCCTCATTAGTGATTTTTTTAAAGAAAATTCACTAAAAATCCGGTAGAAATACCCAGTAACAGTTGATCAATCTTAATCAAATTTAAAAAATGATTACATTCTGAAACTAAAATATTTATGCATTCGATAACTCTTCGAAGGCATGCTTGAGATTGAATGACAGCTCCTGCACAAACAAAAATTTCTGCGAATGACTAAATGTTTTTTTTAACAAAAATTTGAGAAAAGAATCCACAAAATTCCAATTATATACGTAATCT
Organism: Tillus elongatus; assembly: GCA_964006375.1. Taxonomy (NCBI): domain Eukaryota; kingdom Metazoa; phylum Arthropoda; class Insecta; order Coleoptera; family Cleridae; genus Tillus; species Tillus elongatus. The sequence continues at coordinate 78,234,370 of OZ023263.1, read as the reverse complement.
GTAATTAAAATTGAAAATAAAATAACTTTTTTGCACGAAAATCCATTAAAACCTTATTATAGACGAATTCCCTTAAAAATGCGCAATGAAAACTTCGTTTAATAATTTTTCAGACAAAAATTCTTAACGAATGTTTCTTCAATGGAAATTCTTTAAATTTATAAGAAAATTTGCCATTAAAAGAACATTTTGTACTATTAAAAATTATTTTAATGAATTACAAAGTATTCAAAATCTGATCTAAATACAGAAATACATACTTTTTTTGTGGATTCACAGAGCAAGTTCTTTTGCCTAGTGATGCTGTAAAAGATGAAACCGGTCGCGGAGAGGAAAACAAACTATGGAACGGTTTTACCAACGCAGGGCAACAAGAGTTGCTATTAAAATAAATTCCCTATCCCCTCACTAGTGATTTTTTGAATAAGAAGCCGCTAAAAAAATTATTGCGATTACATTATTTAATAAGATCACCTTAAAATTGTATCAAAGACAGAAAGAACTAAAAAAAATACATTTAGACACCACTGAGATTTGAACCCACGTTTTAAACATAAATCTAGAACCTTTTAATATAAATTTCTTGCAATATTTACCATTCCTAAACCGCATTAGTTATATAAGCTTTATTTAAATATTACTGATTCTCACGTTTCAAATCTCCACTTTGATATTTACAGAAGAAAAACTATACAATTTTCAAAGTAATTTTTCTCGTACTTCTTGACTTTTTGCGCGAAGAAAAGACAAACATAATCTGTAATATTTAATACATTTTGTTTAACATATACAGCAATTTGGTATTGCGGCTTTTCTGACTTTTAGTGGCACTAAAATGTTTCTTCTTTAAATGCCTATAACTTTTTTCTTTGCACTTAGAGATCTAAGTTTACTTTTTATACTGTAAACTTGCTTTACAAATTTTGTTACCATACCGCTGTTATTTTCGGAGAAAAAAAAATGTTTCCGAAAGAAAACTCAAAAGTTTGTTATCATTTCTTATCAGAGACAAAACAAAGTAGTTTAGAAAACTTGATTGGAATTGATCGACTTGATCCATTTTTTGGAAAGTCAGTACCTATATTATTATTAAGAGATACAAAGTCTGTAGGGTATGACGAGGTGCCTGTCAGATTACTTAATTACTGTATTCAAGCACTGGTGTTACCTATCAGCCAACTTGGCAATATGTTGCCTGAGGAACGAATCTTTCCCAATGAGTAAAAAAGATCAGTGATTATTTTTCTTTACAAGACAGGCGAACGCAGCTTACCAGATAACTATCCAGAATTGTCCACACTTTCTAACAAGTAACATTTTTGGAAAGCAAATATTTAGCCGAATGCTTGACTTTCTAGAAAATATTTTCATTCTAAGTGAGAGACAAAATGATTTCGTTAAGGGTATATCTACAACGAGAGCTATCACCAACGTATAGAAAATGTAATAGAGGCCAATAATAAAGAAGAGCAAGTTTTAGTGGTATTTTTGGGCTTGTCCGTAGCTGTTGATTGCGTCGACCATGAAATATAACTTAGTAAAATAGAAAGAGTGGGCATCAAAGGAATAGCACTGAGGTTAACTAAATCCTATTTAGGTAACAGGTATCGATGTGTAAGGTATGTTGACCCAAAACCCGGACAGAAGAGTGAATTGTTTCAGATTAGGCAAGGTGTTCCACAGGGGTCTATCCTTGGACCTCTTTTGTTTTTTATATTTACCTCAGATTTGCCTGAAGTTATGAGAAATTATCCCATAACACTTTATGCGACGAGTGGTCCATCAAAAACAACCTAATACCAAATGTAGAGAAAAGAAAGTTTTGTCTCGTAACTATTTTGGGAATGAAAAAAGGTCTGTGCAGTTTGCTAATAAAACATATATATATATATATATATATATATATATATATATATATATATATATATATATATATATATATATATATATATATATATATATATATATATATAAACATTTCAAAATATATTTGACACCGCTATACCAAAACATCAATTACCTACTTCATATTTGACATGCGACATAAAATAATTTGCTCCATCTTGTTCCAATCTGTAGGAAACCCATACGAATTTTGGGTAAGTGTTTCACTCTCTTAGCAATTTTGCATGGTAGTGCCTTTATGATAGATGAATGCGGAATGGCAAATCTAGTTGGACATTTCCGGTGCCTGAGGTACTGCCTAATATAAAAATTGCAAAAAACGTGTGGCTAACAATATGTTTAAATCACAACCAGAGTAAGATAATATTAAGTTTACGAGTAGGTCAATTTTGAACATATTAGTAAACACCACCGGCGATTTAGGTATAACTTACAGAACCACACTACGCTCCAAAATTGCATTTCGAAAAAAAATGCAAAAAATATGCTTGAAGCACGCTGAAATTGTAGTAGCGTGTTAATTAGATATGTTTAACGATACTTGCAAAAAGCTGTATGAGTTTGTCGATATTAATAATTGCCAGACGTGAAAAAAATATCACGTAAGTTAAAATAAGAAGCGTTACGGGCGAGAATGAACGTGAGTGGGAGCTCCGGTGTGCCCTAGCTTGCTGCGCTCTCATTGGCTCTTTAAAGATCACGTGATCCAGACTAGAGATAGTTTCTATGCTGACGCTCAGGACGGGGAAGTTCGGAGTAGGTTACATTACTTCCCTAGTTATTGTGAGCATGAAATATTTTTAACTTTCCAAGAAAACATAAAAAGCTCCAGAGTCTATCCAAAAGTACCCTCTGGAACAGCCGCATTAATTTTTAATTCATCTGATGAAACACCATACGGAACCTGTTTGTTGGAATTTTATTGAGACGTGCCGCAAGTCAGTATATTCCCTTCACGTTATGGATTCTGTATCTTATGTTTCATCTAATTTTCTGGTATATCCCATCTCACTTGCAGTACTTTGACCAGCACGCTATGGATCCTGGACTGACCTCTTTGCATAACCGTCTACATGAGTCTTTTTTGTCTCTCCGATTGCTTTGCTGTACTAGGTGAGCTTTGTGTCGTAGGTATCCCAGTTTAGGTTGATCTTGGCCGTATTAAATTGTGTATATACAACAAATTGTAATTAAAAAAATGACACAGACAAAAAGAAATTATCTAGCACGTTGTTTATATTATCAATAGAGTGGATTGTATTATAAATTAATGATTACTATATGATGATGGTTTCAGCAATTATATTCACTACTACATATTTACAGTTGTTTACAGAACTAACAGACATGGGTCAAAACTCACTGGTGTTTACAATTCAACCTATTTAATAGTAACAAAAAGATATATCAGAAGGGGGCGTTCCCGAAGAGGGCAAAACTATTGAGAGATACAATGAATTTAAATCTTAACATTGCCTCCCGCGTTGCACGGGCTAAAGGTAAAAATGTCTGTGGTCGATACATAAACACCAAGATAAATAAAGGAAAATATATACATAATTGATTAAAAAATATATGCGAATTGATAAAGTTGACAGCACTCAACTGTGATTACCTGAACATAAATGGAAAAAAATGTCTATAAGCAAAAAAGTCAAATTAGTGTCACATATAATTAACGTTATTCATTGACACTTATCACTTAAAGGAAGAGGACACACTTTAGTCAATGCTCTTTTGAATTCTCCTTTAGTGGTATTTACAGTTGCCACATGCACTGCACCATCTTTACATGGATGCAGTTGCGTTACTCTGCCAAGCAGCCAGTGACATGGTGGAAAAGTCTCGTTCTTCAGAAGAACCACCGTACGAATTTGAATCGGTTCGACTCTCTGGTTCCATTTGGCTCGAAGGACCAAATGTTTATATCTTCAAAAGAGTGGACTGCATTATAAATGAAAGATTCTCATAGGATGACGGTTTTAACAATTATATTGACTACTATTTACAGTTACCACTATGTGGAGATTGGAACCTGCGATGAGCACTGATCTGATAAATACACTTGGAGAACCCAAATCGCCACAACAAATCTTGTTCTTTCTCTCTCTGCAGGTGGTAGTGGACTTTTCTTTTACGTGGTAGTAAAGGATTTTTTTCACGCCCGAGGAGGTACCTTACATCAAGTCCCAACGGACGTTTCCGGTTCTGGTGTATATGACCCCTCTGATATCTCACAAAACGTCACCGAAATTATCCAAGCTGGCATGGAATTATTTATTCCACGTACACAGAAAACCTCTTCAGCCACTGAAAAGCCATGGTTCTCTAAATACTGTGACATGGCCAGACTTGAAAAGGTCAAAGCTCACAAAACGCTTCTACACAATTCCAGCCAAGAAAACCGTCAAGCATATAACGACGCAAGAAACCGCTATGTCAGCATTCTTTCTGAGGCAAAAAACTCGTTTAATAATCACATCAAAAACAAAGTCCTTTCAAGCTCCAACTCTTGCTAAATCTATTGGGAATAATTTCTGCAAGAGCACGTTCCCGCCTCTTGTTTCAGGACATGAAATTGTTTCTACCGCCCTGGGAAAGGCTGAACTTTTTGCCTCGTTGTTCGCCGGCAATTCTACTCTCAACCCACCTCCAACCGCCAACAGCCTCCAATGTCGCGCATAAAATGACTGATTTTTAAAACTAAACAGGTACGGAAGATGCTTTCTTCTCTTAATACCAGGAAAGCCTCTGGTCTTGACGCGATCCCAGTAATTGTTCTCAAAAAATGTGCACCAGAACTTGCTCTTGTCCTGACTCGTCTGTTTCAGACATCTTACAATAGAGGCATATTCCCTAGTAACTGGAAAACTGCTCGAGTACTACCCGTTCCCAAAAAAAGGACCCAAAGCGCTTCCTAACAACTACAGGCCTATTTCTCTCATTTCAGTCGTCTCTAAAGAGTTGGAAAAGTAAATAAACACCGAATTACTAAAATTTCTTGAAAAACACAGTCTAATCCACAACAGGCAGTATGGATTCAGTCAGCGCAGATCAATTGGTGATCTCCTTTCCTTTGTCACCCATTCTTGGAACAAGTCTATGAAACTACAAGGTGAATCCTAGATTGTCGCTCTGGACATATCCAAAGCATTCGACCAGGTCTGGCACGCAGCGCTGCTTAATAAACTTCCGGCCTATGGTCTACCACCAAAACTCTGTACCTGGACAGCAAATTTCCTCTCCAACCGGAGCATTTCTGTTGTCGTGGATGGCCATTCCTCTAAACTGTATCCAATTAATGCAGGAGTCCCTCAAGGTTCAGCTTTAGCCCCTACTTTGTTTCTTCTCCACATCAATGACCTCCTCTCTAGCACATCCAACCCAGTTCACAGTTACGTGGACGACATCACCCTCTAGGCAAATATACAATATTCTAAGCCTGTCTCTTTAGCCCAATTAGATGAGGATCGCAGGCTCATGGAGGGTTCTGTCTGTGGATCTCCAAAAAATATTAGACTGGGGAAGTATATATCTTGTACAATTCAACTCCATCAAATCTCAGTCTTGCTTTCTATCTCATAAAAGATACACCAGTCCTAGACATATCATAATGAACAACCAAGTATTTCAAAGTAATGAGTCCTTTTCACTTGTTGGCATTTCTGTGGATCGAAATCCCAGCTGGCACCAACAGGTCACATCAATTGCAGAAGTGGCTGCTAAGAAATTAGCCTCTTCCGGGCTCGCAAATACTTTTCACCAGCTAATCTCTATACCTTATATACTTTATAAATAAGTCCAAACCTCGAATACTGCTCCCACATCTGGGGTGCCGCTGCCGCTTCTACACTCGCTATCCTGGACTCCATTCAGAAGAGAGCTATACGCCCCATCAGAGTCCCTACCCTCACCCAAAGGCTGCCATATCTTGCCCACCGACGTGCCGTTGGTGACCTCTCTCTCTCTCTCTCTCTCTCTCTCTTATATATATATATATATATATATATATATATATATATATATATATATATATATATATATATATATATATATATATATATATATATATATATATATATATATATATATATATATATATCTGCACAGGCACTGCTCAGAGGAGCTTTCTTCTATAGTTCCTCCACCTGCTGCCCCCAACAGATTTACCAGGGAACAGAGCGCATGCACCCTTTTACTGTTCAGATCACCAGACATAGAACGTCTTGTTATGCCCGCTCTTTTGTCCGGATGACTTCCAAGTTGTGGAACTCCTTGCTGGCACATGTTTTTACTTTTCCTCCGAACCTCCAAACCTTCAGGTCCAGAATTAACAAGTTGCCTCTTTCCCCCTTGTCGACACCCACGGTAGGATATTATTTAGGCTGTGAGCACTCGTGGTGTGTTGTTGAAATTTAAAAAATCCTCTGATGATGCTAACCTTGTTAGTGGGACGATCGTCAGGTCTTTAAAATATGTGTTGTGGTGATTTGGGTTCTCCAAGTATACTTATTTACAAGTATTTACAGAACTAACAGACATGAGACAAAACTCACAATTCAACTGATTTGATGGAAACAAAAAGAGACATAAGAAAGACGCGTTCTTGAAGAGGGCAACAACTATTCAGAGATACAATAAATTCAAATCTATTCTGCATAAACAAAGTTTTAATTAGAAATGTATGAAATTTTGTGTCCCACATTTTTTGGTGACCAATTTAGTATTATACACATACCTACTAGTTATATTTTTGGCATGATAATGACGTGTTGTTTTTAACTGCAGACAAAAGTTAAAGAAACTTGCTTAACCTTTGGATGTCAAGAAATAAACTTTCTTTAAGAAAATCAATATAATTTTACTTTTAACAATGAAATGCCAAAACAGTGTCTTCTCTATATTTGGCCCGCTCAAATGAAGGCTAATGCTGACAAACATTTTGTTTGCGTATTCTTATTACCTTTTAAAGACAGAGTTCGCCTTCACATAAATGTTTTGGATCAAAATACATATTAAAGTGGGAGGTGACAAAATTAGGTATACAAAAACAATCTTAACTGCAGATCAGGTCGCTGGCATTGTAAATATTAATAAAACAAATTGATGTAAAATTTACATATATATTTTTAGTTGACAGTTGTTAGGCCACGGTAAAGATTCTTCATAAGAGACAAGAGTGAAATTTAATTAATTCATTTATTTATCATTGATTAACACTGGAAAGTTTATTTAAACGAACTATATTACGGGAAGGAAATTAATTGTAAAAAAAAGTACATAGAGGCAATAGAGAAGGATACACTCAGGTGATTAGGCCTGCCGATTCCAGGAGGAGAATTCGGCAAAGCCTTGACCGCGCTTATACATGGAAAATTCTGGAGAAAAATTCTATATGCCTAAACATCCAAGCACATGGTTCTTATTATTGTTATTATTATTACTTTTTTATTTGTGAAAAAGTATACAATGTACCTATCTTGCGAAAAACTTGTCTGATTTTGATGTAAACAAGACTGCACGTACAATTTTTGTGAAAGATATCATGTCCATACTAAAGTCCTGTTAGAAATAATAAATTAAATAATAAAGAGGCAGTTCATTGCTTATTTGGTGATATTGGAATTTAGAATGTTGGATATTATGACGTTAGTGTTTGTAAAATTTTATTACTCTGGTGCAATAGAGGATAGTTGATAGAGAATTTCCTAAGTCAGAAACAGAAAACTACAGAATAAATGCATTTATTGATAGCAGGGAGTGAGTAAAATTAACTTTTATTCAGTATGTTGGAATTTAATTTATCAATACCCCCTCTTATTACTACATACCAGATCCCAAAAGAAATGGCACCATTTAACGTAACAAAATTTTAGCGACCCAGCCAGGATTTTAAGTCACGAATTATGGCGACCCTGCCAGGATTGAGAATTACGTAGCAATGCATATGTGACCATGGCTATAACCACAGTTTGGTATATCCAATATACCATCCTAGGACTCACCTTACGAGTCTATGGCAAGTACAGATTGCCATTGTGGCTTTCGAAAGAGTTTTCTTCCAAGTCTGCATTCCAGTTCAGTTCAGTTTTTAGTCTAAGAAGATCTCTAAATATATAACTTCATTGAAAGAGTGTATCTGTGTACCTTTAAAGTAGGAGCTTTCAAATTTAGTTTTCTTATGTTGGTGAATGGGACAAGAATTGTCTTATGACCAGTGGCATTAAGCCGCTCCGTCTTACACCAGCTCCTATTTAGGATTGTTTGCATTAGGCTGGATATTATAGCATCATGCTTGCTCTTTACTGTTATGACAATGTCATCTGCGTATCCTTCGACTATGACTATACATCCTGCTACGCTCAATGACGTCATAAGCCTGATAGGCGAATTGTTGTACATGGAGCGGTTTTCTTGCGAGAGTTTCGCTTCTGATATGTTCATTTAATTAATGCCCGGTCGGCAGGACTTTGCTTCGTCCATTGGGCGTGTTTTGTTTTTGATATAAACACCATATTGCCTCTCTCCATGCCTGTGGAGAAAACTAGCTCTAAATATTCGTCGTAGGTAAGGCTGTAATATGCCAAAACCCCGCTGCAGCAATGCTGGAAAAATGACGTATGTGCCAGGAGATTTATAAGGTTTAAACTGTCTATCGCCTATTAATTCTGTTGAATGTTTTACTTGCCAGTCTTTTCCCCAACTCTCACTGGGTTTTTCACCCCTTGAACGGCTGAGCTGTTCTGATGCAAAATATTTTCTGTGTTTTGTCAGCCTGGAAAGTGAGTCTGTAGAAGAACTCTGGTGCTTTCCTCTGGGCTGTTTATATATTCACCGTTTGGGGTTTTAAGTAGACCAATACCGTTTGAATGATCTTTTGATAGGATTTTCTGTATGCTCTGTGCGGGGGCCAGTTCATTTATTCCTTCGCAAAACTGCCTCCAGGTTTTTCTTTTAGATCGTCTAAGTGCTTTGGTATATGAGGTTAGGGCGTATTCAGACTAGTTCTCAGTCCCTTTTGCCTTGTTAAACAGCCTGCTGGCCCCTGCTCTAAGTCGGTCCAGTTCCCTGTTCCGCCATTTCTAAAATAGTTACGGAGCTGCTTTCATACATGCTCTACTGTTACCATACAGCGATTTAGTAGCTCGAATTAGATAATAATCGACACCATATTCTTTCAAAATACTCCACAGAAGCTCAAATCTGCAGTGTCATACGCTTTCTTCAAGTATATAAACGTGCAATATTCTTTCTTTCCAACATTCAAGCATTTGTCAACTACCTGAAGTGAGAATATTCAGTCTGCACAGCCTCTTCCTGTCATGAACCCACACTTAACATACCAGATGTGTCCCTCGGTCACTCTCGGAAAAATAATCTCACAGATATATTACCCATAACACTTAACCAACCTATCGCTCGGTAATTTTTGCATTCACCCTTGCTTTCTTTACCATTATACAAGGTCACAATGGTCACTTCATTGGTACAAGGCCTAGTTTTTTGCATACGTTAAACAGCTCAGATAGCCACACAGCCAATTTCGAGCATCCATGGTTTAACATTTTTCTATGAGTTTTATCAACACCCGCTGTTTTTCGTTTTGTTTAATTTCTTGATTGCCAGTTCATCTCATGCACTTCAACAGTGTCACGTTTTATCTGAATTTCAAGCAGTATAGGGTTCTGATGATTGTTGCATCCATGTAGTTTTTCTAAAAATTTTCGTTATTAAAATTCGCTAAAAATGTTAATGCTTTACGGCCATAACCTTGTCTTGCATTTTTAAAAAGTGTATGGCTGCAGGATCTAAACCTGTTTAATTGCCGTTAAAATCAATATGTTCATCCTTGTTTTGCCAGCACAATTTTTTATGTATAATAATTTTATACTTTATTAAGTGATGATGATGTTTAGTATAGTCTGTATGTAGTTAACATTTTTTAAGAAAACATGTTCTAAAATTAAATAATGGTTGTTCCAGATTCCCACACCCAGCTGCTTACTGGTTTGGTGGCCGTTTTATTGACAGTCTGCAGTGTGGTGCTTTTGGCAGGTTGCCTGTGCTGTCAGCGCCGTAACGGATTTAAGGTGAGCATTAATATTAGAGCTATTATGTGTAACAGACAGACACAGACCGGGAAACGCCTAGTTGCAGACGCTGGAAAATGATAATATTTTTATTCACTCAATTCACCAGCGTTGCCAGTAGGAAGTATCAAGAATTAAATCACCGTTAATTCCGGGCCAAACACTCATAGATGATAAAGAAAATCGTCTTTTTATATAACAAAATATGCTTTTTTTTTATTAATAATGCAAGGTAAAGGCCAGTGACGTATACGTGCCTAGAAAATCGACTGACAAACTAAAATTCCAGGTTCTAGAGGTAATTTTATGTCGATTTAACTTAAACCACTTTAATCCAAAAATATTTAACTGATCTAGAGGTCTTTGAAGGCGGCACTTTCTCGTTCTTTTGTTTTAAATATCTCCAGAAAGCTGTTATTTGAAAAGTTCTCTTTGTACAAAGATTAGTGTCTCCAAACACAACTTGTCACTTAGATGCCCAAAACAAAAATAAGGAGCGGAGATCATAACAAAATGAAAGATATAACTAGTGGGCGTGAACTCGAATTAAACTGGGAGACAGCGGAGAGCGTCTGAGCTATTTTCAGAAATAATTTTCTTCACCGGGTAAGCCTAATACTACAAAATCAAATATGAGCTAACATAGGTATCGTTAAGAAATTGGCATCAGCATGAGATTTAAGTTCGATACTGTAGCGCAGTGTAATCTGTCCAGACGATTCCAGCTTTTAGGAAGGATGTGGGCATATATGCGACTATTTATTGGCTAATGTTTGTATTATTTTTGTGTTTATCGTTAATGGTTTATCGTTGTTCTCTGTTTATTTACTTAACCTTACGTTCTAAAATTAATTTTACTGTTGAAGAGTTTGTAAACATAGTGTACGCTTTGGAAGACGCTTATAGATACTGTCTACTGGCGTCCAGAATTTACAGGAAAAATATTCTTTAGCCCGACATCCAAAACCACAGGCGTTATAGAACGTAAGAAAACACCGTGAGGGAAATTATAGCCCAAAAAACAAAGCAAAGCCTTATGAAAAGCGTGAGTCAACGAATGAAGATGCAGAATTCCAGGTTTTATTAACGATTGACGAGAATCCGCAGATAAGTACCAGAACAATTGAATGTTTTCAGGGTATATGCAGATCCTCAGTTAATAGGGTAATTAAAAAACACAAATCTCATCCTTATCATGTATGTCTTCATCAATCACTTACTGGCCTAGATAAAGAAAACAGAATACATTTTTGTAATATTTTTACCAATATGATTGAAGAAATTACAAACTTTTATAATATTTTCTGGTTAGTGACGAAGCAACTTCTAATAATATCGGTGTAGTTAACAAACATAATATGCATTATTACGCTCGAAAAAATCGACTTTGGGTGCATCATGTGGATTTTCAGCATCAATTGTCCTTGAATGTGTGGGGATGAATTATAGGCAATAAAGTTATCGAGCCATTTTTTCTGAAGATCGACTTAATGAGGAACGCTACGACAGGTTTCTAGAGGGTGATTTACCCAATTTAATGGAATATGTCGATCATAAAACACGTCTATTAATGTATTTTCAGCAACATGGACCAATTTTCAACGAAACTTAAGGCAATATTTAAACCATTGGTTAGGAAACCAATGGATTTGTCAAGCAGGTAACATTCAATGGCCAGGAAGATCGCCAGATCTAGCTGCATTAGATTTTTTCCTCTGGGGATAGTATATCAAGAGTTCCCAACAGCTGCGGAAGGCATGCAAAATCGTACACAAACAGCTTTTAGAAGTATTACCCCGCCGATGTTGAACAGAGTCAAAGAAAACTTTGCAACTTCGAGTTTGCATGGAGGAAGGCGGAAACATTTTTGAGCAGGTTTTATAAACTTTAATAAAATTTTGCATCTAATGCTTGACTTCTTAATGTTTTCATCCATTCAAATAAAATAAGAATTGTAGTATGCACAAATAAAAATTTTGAACAGCTGTACCTCCCTTCGTATTCAATTTAACTTATCCAAATATGGTATCATAAGAAAGCTTATGAAATTCTTCATTCCTCAAAGTCAAAATATATAGGGTGTTGCATTTGAAAAAAAAGGTATTTTTAAATTTCGCAAAAGATAAAAAGCCTGCATATTAAAAATAAATTGTCATTTTTATCGTGCATAAACGTAATCTAAACTTAAAAAACATTTATTATTTAAAAAAAACGATATTAATATTTCACACATGTCGATGAATACAAACGTCAGAAGTAGACCACTTTTTTTTACATTTAACTCATTGTAGTTGGAGAACGGTTGAAAATAACCCAAAACAATATGGTATCAGCTTAATCAGCATCGAAGTGGCTTTCCAAAAATGCCGTAATATATAGGGTGTTCCATTGAAAATGAAATGAAGTTTGGTGCAGCTTTCTGTATATTAACACCGTGTATAAATGGAAATAATTTTAAAATGTGCACTTGTGGAACATCTATCGCCTCGAGAAAACGGCATTTTAAAATACGACCTCAGTGAAGAGCTATCTTCCGTCTTCTGTATTGTGCTATAACTAGTTTATCTACATTAAAGTATATCAGGTCCGCGTAACGGAAGACCTGTCTATTAATGGATCACGTAACTTTAGTACGATATCTTCGCTAGCCACGGACACAACAGGTTCTTCCGAAAGTCTATATTTGTTAGAAGCCACCTGTTTAAAAAAAATGTAATGTTGTAACCTCCTTCACTTGCTTATTAACTTGAGCTGCATAGTGCCTAACAGACTTTTTGTCATAGAGTTTGCTCACGATGAAGATTCCAGTAGTGCCGTCTTCCAACGAAATACTCTCGGTTTGGATCGGCTACTGTTTTATACCATGAAGAAGAATCACTGTCGATAATTTCCTCATCCTAAGAGGACGACAATTCTTGTAAAACTTTTTCACTTGAAAATATTTTGTTTATCAACTTTGGGACTGGTATTCAGTTGATTTCTTGCTATTTTATCTCGTTTTTGGTGCCTTGGGTTACGGAATTATTTTAGAAGGAGAACTGTAACTTTCCTTTAGCTTATTTGTTTCAGAACTTCATCCAGTTTCTACTAGTGTTCTACTCAAACTATTTGTTACACATAAACATGAAAAGCCCTGCTCAGTAAAAACATTATTGTCGAAAGGTCATATTCAAGTCACACGGAAACTGGATCTAATATTTGATGTGGCACCTCTCTCCTATGCCTTGATGCAAAGTGCAGGTAGGTCACAAATTGTAAGTGTTTTGTAAGGATGTCACAACATACACTCGTCAGTCCCTTGATTGAAACATTTTTTAAATGGCACAAAAACTGTCCCATCTCAAGGCTGGGATGTGTTGGATATATGTGGCGGTTATGTGACTATTATAATGCCATTCTTCTTACAATAATGGATCTCTTCTACGGATAACTGAGATTCAAGGTTGTCCATGATTAGGATAACAACAGTCTCGGAAGAACAACGTGTGTTAATGGCAAAGTGCTCTAACACCTTCTTAAAGTTGTAACTGGTCATCCAGCCAGACTTGTGGACTAGTCCAAGTTCATCATATTCTAGTGGAACACGATTCAGCATCGTGTGGCGAACATATTTGATTATTGGAAACACCAATACTAGTGGGAGAGCACTCCCATTAGCTCATATAATTCCAACTTGAGTTATTAACACGGTTGTTTCCACATAGAGTCGCCTGTTTAACCTGATGCTGCCACTTTGGAGCTATTCCTTTTTGATTTTTCTGTTGTGGCTCTGGTTTTGTCTAAATCGTATGCATCAGATGCTATAAAGTGGTTAATATCAATTATGGTATTTTGATTTTTGTATAGGTTGAAGATAAAGTGCCCATCCCTTCGATCCAATGGAATATTTTTCAATTTATATCATCGAATACTTTTTTAGGGTCTACAAAAGCAACAACAAGTGTATCTCTATTTTCTTAAGTCTCCTTTATTCTAGCGTTTCAAGTGTCAGCACAGGTTCTCTAGTTCCTCGACTGGGTTTAAATCCGAGCTGATTTTCATACATGCAAATATCACCTTTGTTTCTTAGTCAATTTTTCAGTATGATTAGCATAATATTTGCCACATCCTCTGTACAAGATGAGTCAACCATTGCATAAAGTAAGTTTGTCGTTTATGGGAAACTTTTAAAATAAAATGTATACAGGGTTCTTCAACTGACGACGCAACATATGGATTTGCATGCAAATTTTCAAATGCTAAAATATTGGCTTCCCGGGTTATTTTGGAACAAAATTGTGTTATACTTTTACTTCAACATCGTCACAACGTGTGGAAGTATCGCATCGGGGACAAAAATTTGATTTTTTTTTCTCTGAAACGTCGTAAAAATGTCAAAACATATAGAAAAAATGATTTGGGAACGAACATATGTTTTTGTCCTTCGGTCTGTATGTCTGGCTGTTTGTAGCCACGATAACTTTGGAACAAATTGAGATATCGTCTTGAAATTTGGTATCCAGTTAACATCCGACAAACGAACGGTTCGGATTATTTTTGGGTAAAATCGCACGACGGAGTAGGGGATGAATGGGGGATGGTGAAACTTGACATTTTTTCGTTAAAACTTGAGTATCATAACGTTTTAGAGTTTGTTTATTATAAAACTTCTGGTATTCTGTGCTGAAATTAAATTAGGCGTTTATTTTTTAAAAATAAAACGGCGCAAGTAATGTCAAAACATATACATTTTTTTGGTCTGTCTGCCTCTACGCCTGTCTGTTAGTAGGCGTAATAACTTGCGAACGAATTGAGATACAATCTTCAAAGTTGGTGTCCAGTTAGCACTCGACAAAAGAACGCTTCGAATTGTTTTTGAGTAAGATTGATTCAGGGGATAGGGGATAAATGGGGGATGATTTAGTGAAAATTGACATTTTCGTAAAACTCGAGGAGTATAAGGTTTCATAAGTTTATGGGTACAGGCATACGAATTTTTTCTTTGTGATCAAATCATGGACCCCGAATTCATTTAATGAGGATGTCTTTCTAAGGAGAGTAGATTATCACAGCAATGTGGAAGTTATGATTCAATTTGCAGCACTATTTTTAAAAGCATCACATTAGAAATCTATTGTACTATTTTATTTTATTTTTAACATCACATTTTTTGTTCCAATCTGGAGGGCGCCTTTGATAAGGCAAGGACGGATACGGTCTGTACCGCCCTACAGGATAGGGCAACGCCGAGGTCCCTAATAAGCTGGGTGGCGAGCATGCTGGAGGACAGGAACGTTTCGCTGACCTTGAGGGACCGGGGGCTGGACGTTGGAGTGACTGGCGGCTGCCCCCAGGGTAGCTGCCTTTCGCCGCAACTATGGTGTCTGGTCATGGACGGCCTCTTGGAGCGACTCTCCGAGAACGGCTTCTACGCCCAGGCGTACGCTGATGATGGGCTGGTCTTAGTCACCGGCAAATTCCTCGGTGTCGTCGTTGAGTGCATGCAAGCTGCCTGTAGCATAATCGAAAGGTGGTGTGGTGAGCTGGGACTCTCCGTAAACCCGGCGAAGACGGAGATGATCCTAGTCACCAAGAAGAGGAATGTAGAGGTGTTTAGGGCACCCGTGATGTTTGGAAAACCTTTAGCTTTAGTGCGGGAGGTCAAATATCTAGGGGTGATCCTGGACCCCAAACTAACATGGGGGTCGCAAATAGAACGAGTGGTGAGGAAGGGAGTAACGACCCTCTGGCAGCTGCGTCGAGTGATAGGGAGGACCTGGGGACTTAATCTTCGGATCCTTGTTTGGATCTACCCTGCGATCGTCAGGCCGAGGATCCTCTATGGGGCGTTGGTCTGGTAGTGTGGTGTGAACCAAACTACCAGCAGGAAGCTGGCCAAACTCCAAAGGCTGACAATCCTGGGTATCACAGGCGCTATGAGGACGATATCCTCAGTCGCGCTAGAGGTCCTGTTGATGCTGCTACCGCTTCCCATCTGTATCAGAAGGGAGGCTATGGCGTCGCATCTTAGAATGCGAGACTCAGGAAACTGGTGCGGAGAGAGAAAGCAGTAATAGGGCATGCAAGAGTCGCCAAGGAGGTGGAAAAGGAAATTCCGATTTCCGCCATAAAGGAGCGGGATGCCGAGGACGATATTAGGTTGACTAGGCCATACACCCTCAGGATCCCCAGTAGGGATCAGTGGAGGGAAAATGAGGTTGCATTCCAGCCCGCAAGCCTGGTCTGTTTCACCGACGGATCGCGGCTGGAGGACCAACAATCCTCCGGGGCAGGAATATACATCGAGGGCCTGGGGGTGCGCGAGAGCTATGCACTTTGCGCATATACAACGGCATTCGAAACAGAGGTGTATGCTATCCTGTCTGTGACCAATAGACAGGATGTGAAGAGGAGTCCCGAGAAATGTGTGTACATCTGCTCGGACAGCCAGGCAGTCCTCCGGGCAGTCTGCGCGGCCAGAATCAAGTCAACACTGATTCAGGAGTGCGCTGACGCCCTCAGAGGACTATCCAGGACAAAGGAGGTACAACTGGTGTGGGTTCCGGGACACTGTGGCGGAGCGGGGAATGTGGTGGCGAACAATATCGCAAGGCTTGGTTCCCAACGGCCGTTCTGTGGCTCGGAGCCTGCGATATGCATAAGTAGGAAGGCGGGTGGACCGAGGAAGCAATGGAGAGGCACTGGAGGTCGGGTGGTGGCTGCAGACAGGCGAGGGACTTCGTGGAGGGTCCGGACAGAGATAAAGCTGTCTGGCTAGTCGGAAGGAGTCGACCGACGCTTCGCCGCATCCTTGGGGTGCTGACAGATCACTGCGCCTTTAGAAGACACCTCACATTGATAGGCGTAGAGAGAGATCCCATTTGCCAGGGATTCCATTTGCCAGGAATGCGGCGAGGATGAG
The DNA here is from genome assembly GCA_964006375.1 of Tillus elongatus. NCBI lineage: Eukaryota > Metazoa > Arthropoda > Insecta > Coleoptera > Cleridae > Tillus > Tillus elongatus. Next base: position 78,217,474 of record OZ023263.1, on the reverse strand, counting down.
GAAACGTCCTACTACTACCTGTTATCAGTGGATGAACATATGCTCTAGTGGCGCTAACTTGTTAGTGAAACGAGCGTCAGGTCTTTAAAATATGTGCTATGGTGATTTGGGTTCTCCAAGTATACTTATCAGTGCTCATTACAGGTTCCAATCTTCACTTAGTGTTGTTAATATCACAAACCTTCTTACACCATCGAAGAGAAAGTTCAAATTATAAAACTATACTATTCAGGTAATAGTTCGGAAAATTGATCTGATTTGTTCAGCGTTCAATATCCAGATACACGTTCAAATAACTGCAAGTGCGGTAAATGGTTAAATGGAAATCAAGTAAGAGCAAATAAAAAGGAAGAGGAACTGAATATTGTACTGTATTTAGAAGAAAATAGAATCTGACTGTTGCTACTTGCTAACGAAACATTCTTCAACAATTTTTAGAACTTCGAAAAGCATAATTATAAGTCATTCAAATATAGCTGCTATCAAGAATTAAGGGATGGTGATAGAGAGCGAAGCGTCCACTTTAGTTACCAAATGATGGAAATGACAATAACGGCAGAGATTTCTTAAAGAACGTTTGCTTCACCGATGAGAGTCTGCTCATCTTGAATAACGAGCCCAATGTTCAGAACTGTAGATATTGGACAACGATATATGAACGAATATTTATTGAAACCAGAACTCAATATCCCCGAAAAGCCAATGATTGGTGCGAAATGTTTGGCAGGCATATTATTGGACCGTTTTATATTGATGGATATCGAGTGGGGAATGTTATTTAGGCTTATTGCAGAATAGAATAAGACCTTCATTAAAGGATGTTGCTAGGGAAAATCAAGAGATCTAGTATCAGATGGATGGACGTCCTGCACCCAATACCCTTGCAGTGCGAGAGTATTTACGCAGTAGTTTTTAAGGTCATATTGTTGGGTCAAACCATAATGTCTTATGCCCTCCGAGATCTCCGGATCTCGCACCAAACGTTTTTTTCTTTGGGGCCACATTAAATCAAAAATTTATACTAACGTTTGTTTTGAAAACCTTCAGCAATTTAAAAACATTATTTTGGCAGAATGTGATAGAATCACACAATACCAATTGAGCAGTGTTAGATCTGAATTTTACAATCGTTTAGGATATTTTTTGGCAGCCGATGGAGGATTATTGGAACATCTCATTTAACTTTAATTCCACGCTTGTGTCTTTTTGTTTTAATTTGTAACTAAACTTGGAGACTAAGTACTTGTTCTTGTTCAATATTGTTTTTTTAATATATATGTGAAAAATAAAACAAAATAATGCAATAGACTTAATGTTAATAATGTGATGCTTTAAAAAAAATCTACAATTTTGCTTCAAAATAACCAGTGAAGCCAATATTTGACTATTTGAAAATTTGCATGCAAATTCCTATGTTGCGTCATCGGTTGAGGAACCCTATGTATATTAGATTATATAGTTACTAAGTGTGCGCATTTTAAAATTATTTTAACTACAGAGTGGGTCAAAAAAGCATAGCAGTACAAACTGTTTTTTTTTTAATGAAATACCCTGTGTATTATTCAATTGTTGAATTCTAAGTGTAATTCTAAAACGTTCTTATGATGTTGATATACGTAATGCATAATGTATGGTTTTTTAAATGATTAGAATTTTGTCCAAAAATCACATTTATAAGTATCGCTGTATTCTGTACTAACCTGCATTTTGCTAGGAAAAGTGTTATAGTTTGATCAAGGAAAGACTAAGTTTAAGCTTATGCTCTTCTTCTGAAACCTAGATTACCTGGATTTGTCTTACCTGTTCCTCTATATACTTTTCTACCTATTTTCGCATTTTAGCTACTTAAAAGCAGCGTCAGACTTCAAAGTGAGATGTTTCCCGAGTTCGATTACCGTATGGACCATCGAGAAGTAAATATGGCCTGGAAAATTTGCCGTATTTTTAATTTTTTGTCTGTTCTGAAATAAGGGCGTCAGATAAGACTAGTATTTATTTGGCAACCGTGTATGGTATAATAAAAATAAAAGCTTTTGACTGTTTTCCTGGTTGGGAATTTATATCTTGGCCGTTAAGGAAACTTATCCAATTATTTTGAACGGATGCCAATTTATAAAGTGTTTCCCTTCTTTCAGCAAAGTGTTATATGTAATAAGATAATTGATAAATAAAAAAAATATTGCTTGCTATACTTGTCACGCGATATATCTCTTTCTTCTATGTTTTCCATCCGAATGGAAACGACAAGAATATCTGAAAGTTGAATGCAACATACCTAAAGGAGTTTTCGTAGAGCTTTTATGGTGTTAAACGTTTATTAATTCAGATTTCGTACTCTTTATGTCATGAAGGCGGAAGTTTTTTTAAATCAAGCCTTTACTGTAAAGTTGATAAGCGGCGCTCTTTCATCTGTGTTACTTAGTAAGATAAACTGCAATGTGGTATTTACTTTGCGGCTTTCAATAACTAGAAATTTAGACCGAAAAAATCGAGAGTCTTAGAGGTTCCAACTCATTGACTTGGAAACACATTTAAAGGTGAAACAACCTTTTTTTTAATAGAGCTCCAACTTGCTAGAAAAATTCAATATATTGTTTTTCAATTTCTTTCGTATTCCAGGAAGCTTACCTATTAAGACATAGTTGTGGTTTATTTGCCATCAAATATTAGATGGCCTGCGAAAACAATTTTTTAAAACAAATAATATACTCAAATAAAATAACTAAAGACGATGTAAATTCATTACAGTCATCAATAAATATACACGATAAAAATACACAGTGTAAGACAATACTTCGTCTAAAATATATAAAATCTAAAATTTACAAAAACAAAATACAGAACAATAAGACAGCAATACTCAAAACAGAAGGTATCGCTGGCACAAATTAACAAACACACCTGAGCCTAGTGATGGGTCGTTATTTAACTGTCAGCTATTTTTAAACGGTTACCGAGCCGTAACGGTAACCACCAGTTATCGAATTATAAAAATAACGGCTTAAAAAGTAACGCTTTTTACACTAACCTAGAATTCGGAGTCGTGTCTGTTTCAGTTCTACTGCAACTAGGTTCGATGAATAAACATCGGTTTTCATCGGCAACTGTTATTTAACCATTTAACGGGATGAATAGCCTTGAGATTGGGAATGCTCGCTCTCGCTCACAGCTTTAGGGACGTACGATCTTCGGTACAATAAAACGGTTTAATTTTAATTTTAACTTTAACCGGTTGTTGATGGGGATACGGCATACAGACACTACTATACAGAGTTATTCTGTTAAACTGAGAAGCTGTTATTTTTGGAACAGTTGAGTTTCCCACTAGTTTGTAAAGCCAAATATTTAATAATAAAAAATGTTGGGTGAAAAGATGAATTTCTGTAAAAACGTTTTATTACTTTCACTATAGCAACGCAAAATAGGGTTATTTCACGTGAAATTAAAGTACTTATTTATTTAAATTTATATACATTACCTAAGAAAACAGTTAACACGTCATTTTCGTTTGTCTGATAATAGTTATCAAATTGATTAAAAAAATATAATGATACAACATTTTTTAATATCTATATACATTTCAATATAAAAAATTAAATGAATATATATATATATATATATATATATATATATATATATATATATATATATATATATATATATATATATATATATATATACAGGTATTTCCAAATTGATGCGAAAAATTTTACAGGGTGATTCTTTGGCGAAAAATAAGGGGTGTCTTTTTATTAAGTTTTTCTTGAAACCCCTTCTCCTCCAAGTTACAGCCCTTTGAAAATTTTGAAACTAATTTTAAAACGAATATTAAAATAAGTAAATAAACAATTAATACTATATATCTTCCAATTTTTTTTTAAAACTCAAACTCAATTTTTTATACTGTTTCTTTACCGAAATTTTATTAGCTGCGTTATGTTATGGAGTTCTTAGAATCGCTCCCTGTGTAGCAATAAAAGTTCTAACGTCTAACGTCCCAAGGCGTGATAAATAATGATATTTATTGATTCTTGCTGTGGCATTGACATTTACGTAAAGACCCTGATAAAATAAATTTGTGAGAAATGACTAGTTTATAATTCCTAAAACATCTAAGTAAATTCTTATAAAAGACTCCTTTCTGATTTCTAAAAGTTTCACTTCAGAGTGGCAAAAGATTTACGACAAGCTTATTATAATTTCTTAACCCTTTGTTTCCTTTTCATATCGACAAAATTTGAGATCTATACACTACGTGAAAAAACGGGGTAAAAATACAATGCATTTATACTAGTGTGCTCGCTATCGCTCACAGCTTTGGGAATGTAGGATACTATCGATCGACTATCCAGTTTAAAATAACTGAAGCCGTTATTTTCAACGGTTTTTATTAAATAACGTTAACGGCTTCAACTGTTAACAGAAAATAACTGTTTTTTCTACTACTTGAGCCCAACCCGTACATCTTGTTATTAACCGAATAGAAGGCAGGACTTAACAGAAGGTCCTTTATATTCCGGAAGAACTTCAGCCTCGGCCATTTCCTCACAGTTTGAGGATCGCGCTGACAATCTAATGACACTGGAGTTGTGGATCTTCGCTGTCGCTTATCTTTTCCTCGTGTCTCGCCACTGTGATCATCTGCGTTGGTTGGCAGCACACCTCAATGATTATATACTTATTAGGGAAGGTGAGTATGTAAACTGAAGGTAGGATAAGAATCTGGAGCTCTTCTAAAAATATTTTTACAACTATGGTACTTTGATACAGCCATAGCTCTCACAGCCTCCTTTTGCTTTACAAACACCTCATTACTCTCGGAAGAGCAACATTATTCCATATGTAGTAACTGAATAAAAACAAGCAAAGTAAACCAATCGGCGCACTTCAAGAGAATAAATTACTTTTATTATTTTGGTGGCAAATATGGCAAATGTAACTTTCTTTTTTTAGAGAATCAATATGGCTACACCAGGCTTGCGTGCTTTCTATTGTAAGCCCTATTACAATCGCATTGTAATATTGTGACTCATAACAGCAAACGACGGTGTCTGTGTCTTATCAGTATTAAGCTTTAGTCCATTGGCCTTAACCATATCCTGGCTTCTCTCAGTGATTTTTCTGTTTGTTGCTGCACAGCCCGCAGTGGACTACATACATTCAAGAGGGTGACGTCTTTCACGTATAATGCTATCTTTTGACAGACAATATTTTGTGGTAAATCATTTATATAAATGCAAAAGAGGAGAGGTCCCAATAGCGATGCCTTCAGAACTCCGATCTTTACAACACTTGAAAAGGGTATAACACCTTTTAAACCTACTATTTGGAAACGATCCTCCAACTCAAATAATTTTCTTGTCCCATAGAAAGGTAGTTTATTTAATAACATTCTAGATGCTATATCTTTGAAACTCGTCAATTTATTTTTTGCAGGGTGAGCAAATACTCATTAAAATTACGTTTAATGCTGTAGTGCATATTGCTTTGTGGCCTATTGTTCTGTCACGCCACGGGCCAGTCCCTTCGATGTACTGTCGCTTTGAGTATTTTTCTCGATTAAGATATAACGCATAAAAAGTAGGTGTATCATTTTTGAAAATTTTTATTATTTAATTAGTTACTAATTCATTATAAAGGCGTTTTTGGCGGTAGTCAACACACATGCATACGTTGTTATTGTTTCTTTTGTCTAACGACATATTAATATTAGAAATTAACCTCGACAAAGTGGTATATCGCAAACTTCTGTGAACCAAGTTGTCAGACGTAATCTACTACACCCATATTACGTCCAAAAAGTGCAAGAATTGTTAAAGGGAGATTCAGTTAAGCGAACGACTTTGTGTCAGTTTATTTTACGTCAAGACATCAATTTCAACAACAAAAATTATCTTCTGATAAGGCTTGTTTCAGCCGCAGAGCTATTACAAATTTACATAACTATCTTGAATATTCTAATGTGAACCCTCATTCAGTAAAACCTCGACATTTATAACGCGAGTTAAAAATATATTTTTGGATCGGTGTCCAATTGGGCCAGTTATTTGGAATTTCTCGAAAACACTCTTCACTTCATTCACTTGACGAGGTGCCACTACAACTACAAGACTGGAACATAGGTTTATGCATGACGGAGCACCGCCTCATTATAGTAATATTGTTAGAGAATTTTCAAACCACCAATATCCAAATAAATCGATTGGACGAGGAAATAATTGCCCATAAGTTTGGCCCCCACGATCACCAGACCTCTTTTTTTTGCTTTAACGTCGTAAAAAGTGTCAAAAGATATAGAAAACATGATTTGGGAACGACAATTTGTGTGTCTGTCGGCCTTTCGGTTTGTATGTCTGTCTGTTTGTATCCACGATAATTTTAGAACGAATTGAGATATCCTCTTGAAATTTGGTAGGTATCCAGTTAGCACCCGTTAAACGAACTGTTCGGATTGTTTTTGGGTAAAATCACCCCAGGGGGTAGGGGATGAATGGGGGGTGATTTGGCGAAATTTGACATTTTTTCGTTGAAACTCGAGTAATATAACGTTTTAGGGTTTGTTTATTAGAACACTTTCAATTTCATCAAACATCTGGTATTCTGTGCTGCAAATAAACTAGGGGTTGAATGTATGGGGTGGAATGTCGGTGTCAGTTTAGATTTTTTTGCTAAAGCGGCGTAGAAAGTCTCAAAACTTATAAAAACTGGATTCTGGAACGAACTTTTTTTGTCTATCGGTTGGTCGGTGGGTCTGTCGGCCTGTACGTCTAGTCTGTCTGTTAGTAGGCGCAATAACTTTCGAACGATTTGAGATATCATCTTTAAATTTAGTATCCAGTTAGTACCCGAATTTCATATACGCTTAGCATCCAACAAACGAACGCTTCGAATTGTTTTTGGGTTAGATCGCTTCAGTGGGTAGGTGATAAAGGAGGGGTGCTTTGGTAAAAATTGACATTTTTTAGTTAAAACTAGAGTAATATAACATTTCAGAAGTTTATGGGTACAGGAATATAAATATTTTCTTTGTGGTCACGTCATGGACCCTAAATTCATTTCATGAGAATGTCTTTCTGGGGAGAGTAGATTATCACAGCTATGTGGAAGTTATGAATCAATTTGCAGCACTATTTTTAGTGAATTTTCTTTAAAAAAAACTTCACTAATGAGGAGACCCCGACTTTTGAATTTTAAAAAAATTCTTCAAATGAGCGCGAACTAGGCTCCTTGGAACCAATATCCAGGGTCAGTTTTAATTATTATATGTTATATATATATATATATATATATATATATATATATATATATATATATATATATATATATATATATATATATATATATATATATATGCATATGCAATGCACCTATTTTCATTCATTTTTTTTCCTGCATATCATGTTGGTTGTATTCAGATGTTGTCAGTTGTTTGTGTATGTAATCCTGACAAATAAAAGAAGTGATTAATGGCTGTTTGCGTAACACATAAACCTAAGATTAGTAGGTGATTGTTAATCTTTTATTCGCCGCGCAGCTTTCTTCATTTGAATGAGAAACAAAGGCGCCTAGGCGATCTGACTAAACTAATGAATTATGTATGACAATGTTTTGACGACAACAGGAATCGACCTTGCATATTACACTGTAATTAATTTTATCTCATTGCAGACGTGAGAACTGGAATTAATGTGCTTACATCATTTCCATTCGGTCATTTTTGTTTACTTGTGTATTTTTTATCAGGTGCTGTTTTGTTACCAGTATGAAGTTTTTTAATAAGTCAAGTATAAAATTTGTGGCTGTAAAGATACGTTACCATAAAAATGCAATAGGTGCATTTGTCTACTTGACTTAAAAAGCAGGCGAGTTAGTTCGTAAATAAAGAGCCGTCAAGATTCATAAATGATTTACAAACTTCATACATAAATGCCATTAGGATAAACTAAGAGAATTTAGATTTTCTGGTAAGTTACTAGCGATTCGGTCTTTGTCACCACGATCTTTAAGATCTATTGTGGCACTCCTATGTAAATCCTAAAAGTACTATGTCCAGATTTATCCGCTCTCTTCCTTTATTAAGGCCCGGATAAATCCGGGCGTGCATCCGACTCGATAACAGTATAAAAAAAGAAGATTGGATGGTTCCGCATCTGAGGAATCGTGAAAGTATTTTCCCATAGCCTATGTATATAATCAATGAGATATTTGAATTGCTAAATCAAGTAACAAGAAATATCATTAAGATATTGAATAACATAGAAAAATCAAAATAACTGAAAAACAATAAGATATAGGTGTAGGACATACTTACATAGCATAAACTATACAGGGTGTTTCATTTGTAAAACGTGATCTCTTTGAATTAGAAGTTTAGCAGGTTTACATTTTATAGCTTTTATCTCAAATATTTTTAGGCAGAGCATAAGCTTAAGCTTTGACTTTCTTCGATCAAAATATAAACGTTTTCCCAGCAAAATACAGGTTAATATAAAACAAAATGGCACTTGTAAACGTGATTTTTGGATGAAATTCTAATTAATTCAAAAACCACTAATTTTATGTATATCAAACTTTATACTAAAAACCTTTTAGTGAATTTTCTGAAAGAAAATCACTAATGGGGAGATCCCGACTTTTGAATTTTGAAATATATATATATATATATATATATATATATATATATATATATATATATATATATATATATATATATATATATATATATATATATATATATATATATATATATATATATATATATATATGTTCAGAAAGATTTCCGCGGTCTTTAATGTGAGACATGCTTGGTTCTCGGGTTAAACCGCGTCCAGAATTTATGGAAACTCGACGTTTCGGCTCCTGTTTTGGAGCCATTTTCAAGAGGTAAAGAAAATATGTAAGGACACTCTAAGGCCTCAATCTGCCTACTCCTTAGAGTGATGGACAAAGGTGGGTAAAGGAAATATGTAAGGACACTCTAAGGCCTCAATCTGCATACTCCTCAGAGTGGTGGACAAAGGTGGGTAAAGGAAATATGTAAGGACACTCTAAGGCCTCAAGCTGCCTACTCCTTAGAGTGATGGACAAAGGTGGGTAAAGGAAATATGTAAGGACACTCTAAGGCCTCAATCTGCCTACTCCTTAGAGTGATGGACAAAGGTAGGTAAAGGAAATATGTAAGGACACTCTAAGGCCTCAATCTGCCTACTCATTAGAGCGGTGGATAAAGGTAGGCTGGGTTGTTGTAGCTCGATTACGGGGCCTCAATCTGCCTACTAGCCGGAGATCGTCTGTGAGGTCTCAGTGTGTTCAACCCTAGGCCTCAGATCTCTCTTAGCAGAGCCAAAGACTAGGAAATTAGTTTTTTCGGGAACATTTCAAGTTTATTTTCGGAAAACTTTTGTACGCCTTCAAACAATAAAGTTATTTAATGAAATATGGTATATTGTTTCTACTATGTAGGTTATACTAGTAACCAAATGTTATGACTGATTTCGTTAAAAAATACATATTTGCTATTAAATTTTTTTAAATGAAAATTCACTTTCATAACGCACTTGCTGCATCCAGACTTTTTGCCAACTCATCATGCCTACATGATGCATAACTTTTAGGTCGTATCTTTTTTAAATTGACCATTGTTAATTAAATTGTGTCGCAATCTTGCGAAAATATCTTTGAAGGTTTGTTTCCTCTCTGGACACCGCATGTGGTACAAGTTGCTTGCAGCGTCTGCATTCTCATCTGCTTGTATGAAACAGATAACCATATCCCATTTTTCATAATTTTCGAAATCCATGGCAAATTAAGTTCGAAAATTGAACAAAAACCTTGAAAAAAAGTAAAAAAACAAGCAGCATCTGAATAAATATTTGACAGCTCTCAATAAACAGTAGCACTCTATTTTGTCGCTGCGTTGAAGGAGCATTTCTGTTGTCGTGGATGGCCATTCCTCTAAACTATATCCAATTAATGCAGGAGTTCCTCAAGGTTCAGCTTTAGCCTCTACTTTGTTTCTTCTCCACATCAATGACCTCCTCTCTAGCACATCCAACCCAGTTCACAGTTACGTGGACGAGAGCACCCTCCACTCAAATATACAATATTCTAAGCCTGTCTCTTTAGCCCAATTAGATGAGGATCGCAGACTCATGGAGGATTATATCTCCGTGGATCTCCAAAAAATATTAAACTGGGGAAGTAGAAATCTTGTACAATTCAACCCCACCAAATCATAGTCTTGCTTTCTTTCTCATAAGAGATACACCAGCCTTAGACCCATCACAATAAACAATCAAGTTATTCAAAGTAATGAGTCCTTTTCACTTGTTGGCATTTCTGTGGATCGAAATCCCAATTGGCACCAACATGTCACATCAATTGCAGAAGCGGCTGCTAAGAAATTAGGTTTCCTTTTTCGGGCTCGCACTACTTTTCACCAGCTAATCTCTATACCTTATATACTTCACAAATAAGACCAAACCTCGAATACTGCTCCCGCATATGGGGTGCTGCTGCCGATTTTACACTCGCTATCCTAAACTCCATTCAGAAGATAGCTATACGTCTCATCGGTGACCCTACCCTCACCCAAAGGCTGCGATCCCTTGCCCACCGACGTGCCGTTGGTGACCTCTCTCTCTTTTATAGATATCTGCAAGGGCACTGCTCAGATGAGCTTTCTTCCATAGTTCCTTCACCTGCTGCCCCCAACAGATCTACCAGGGGAACACAGCGAATGCACCCTTTTACTGTTCAGGTCACCAGACTTAGAACATCTTGTTATGCCCGCTCTTTTGTCCCGAGGACTTCCAAGTTGTGGAATTCCTTGCCGGCACATTTTTTTCCTTCTCCCTCGAACTTCCAAACTTTCAAGTCCAGATTTAACAAGTTGTCTCTTTCCTCCTTGTCGACACCCACGGTACGATAGTATTTAGGCTGTAAGCCCTCGTGGTGTGTTGTTGAAATTTAAAAAAAGCCAAATGGCGCATTTTACGAGTTCTACATAAAAAACTTTATGCTCTATTTTTGAAAGAAAAGCTGTGCAAAACATCAAGTGTGTTATTAGTAAATTTTCGTAGAAAAAATTCACTAACGGGGAGGTCCCGACTTTTTAATTTTGACAAGATTTTTGCACATGAGCGCGAACTAGGACCCCTAGAACCCGTATCCGGGGTCAGTTTAAATTTTTATGTATATATATATATATATATATATATATATATATATATATATATATATATATATATATATATATATATATATATATATATATATATATATATATATATATATATATGAGTGTGTGTATGTATGTATCACACCGATAACTCAAAAAATAATGGGCCGATTTTGATAAAATTTGGCATGTACCTTCCTTTTGTAAATGGCCTGGATAAGTTCGTTAGTCAGGAAAATCGGATGAGGAAAGTTTTGAGTTTTCATTTGAAAAAATATTTATCTCAAAAAATAAAAAAGCTATGATAACTAAATTTCGTAGGTAGGTTTACGATATAAAAAGTAAACTACAGACCAAAATTTAGATTTCTATGTTACAAGAAAAAAAAGTTATAATAAAATATTTTGTGCCGGATCATTTATATGAAAATTCACTACCATAACGCACTTTCTGCGTCCAGGCTTTTATATTTTTGGTATGGTAATTTCGAGCTTTACTAAAATATGCCAATAATACTGGGTGTCCCATTAAAAAAATGGTTTTCATGTTTATAACTACAAAAATATAAGTTGAAAAAAAGTTAATCTACACCATTGAATTCTACGTTACAAAGTGGTTTAGAAATGTTTTCGTATAAATAAAAAAAATTTTAAGACGAAAAAATTATAGGCACTTTCCAAAAATGCACAGTTTCGAAACACCCCGTATATCAGAAACTGAAATGGTGATAGATATCGATATGCGGTTTTCACCGTTAAGTTTGTCATGAAAATAAAACCCTGGACACCGACATTAGTTTTCGCCTATCGCGTTTAGAAATAGGAGTTTTCCTTTAAAAGTGAGCACTCTGTACATTCCAAAATAATTTTAAAATGCGCACACTTAGGAACCATAAATTATAATATCTACATTTTATCTAAAGGTTCACCTGTAAGCGGCAAACTTACTTTATTGAATTGTTTCCTAAAACGATATCCTTATCATTATTAAAAAAAAAAAATTAAATTCTGTTTCTTTTTTTGAGACAATAAAAATCTCTCAATATTTTGTATCTTCAAATTTTGGGCTTACGTAATTATTTTATATATTTTTTTGTATTTTAACGTTGGTCTATTTCCGCGACTATAGCCAGGGAGCAGTTTCAGTTCACTATCCTGGCAATTTTGCCGAACTCCTGCCTTTCTGTAAGGAGGGTATAGATATTTAACGTGCCCCATATCGCATGAACACGGGACCGACGGCTTTATGCCCCCTCCGAAGGGAGGAACGTGCAGATATTCCACTTGCTCAAATGGAATGCCACCACCTCGGTTGGTGTTAATTTTACAGTATCTATTGAAAAAGTGAAAGGGGTACCATGATAATCGAACCTAGTACCCTTCGGTTCAGAGGCACACGTTTTTACCTCTGGACAACCGAGGCTCTAAGTAATTATAAAACTAAGATTTTAAATTGTGTAGATTGTTCTATGTGCATTTATTTACTGATTAAATTTCGCTACACATCACGTATAATTACTGCATTTATGTTTCCAATTATAATCCTAATATGTAATATACATGGTTTATTAAAACCGTATCCATGTATTTATATAATTAAATTAACCACGCAATTAATCGGTTATTAAAATAATTTACAAGCTTGCGGCTTATTGCGTTTTGTCATACACCGAATACCCGAGCTGAGTGCCATTATCCAGGCAAGTTTTGCTGAATCCAATGTTGAAATCTAATCCTCATGAATAATATCCGGTACGGTGCACAAGCAAAATACATTCATACACCCCGGAAATCAATAAATTACGGCAATTTTACATTGTTTGGACCCTCCTCGTTTAAATTGGGCCCGTTTGATATCTGGTGTGTCTGTTCTTGAATGGAATAATAAGTATTCAGATCTCGTTGTCTCCGCACACCGACACCGCGCTGAACGGCATTCCTTATTACTTATTACACAACACCATCGGTAACAATGTGCTGGAAATGGCTAGCTATAGCTAGCCTTCTCGGTCTGCCCGGCAGTTTAATGAAATTACCTTCCGTTCTAACACATTCAAGTTGTCTATCGCATTAAGGGGCATTGTTTCAATAGGAAGCGGCCATCCGGTTGGTACATATGTACAAGGGTGTAATTCTGGATAACGAGATAGAAGTGCAAGACAAGACGTTGTTAAGTCTTTGTCCGTAAACGGTTTACACGTAGGGTTTTGTTTAGTCTTATTCAGTTTTTCAATTTTAATGTTATACAGGCTGCCCAGTAAGTAAACTGGCAAACGAAAACAGCAGATTCCAGAGATTATTTGATGACGATTTGACGTGAATCTTCTTATTCCTAACTGAGCTAGAGCTCTTTCAAGATGGCGCTTCAACATCAATTTTTTTTTAAAGTTTAGAACGCGTCCACCCAATAAGATGAAATTTGACACGCAAATTTATCTGAATACAGGGTGTTTCATAAATGGTGACCAAAAATGAAACCCCATGTTTTTTGAACAATTTTAGAAAGGGTATGTCCTATAAAAATTTTTCCTATAATGCTTCATTAAAAATATACAGGGTGTTGAAGTTGAATTTCAAAAAATAAAATTTCCCAATTTTTTAAAAAGTAGCACATATATGTTGCTGAAACTTCGCATGTGTATGCTGCTATGTAAGGCGCGTATTCTACCATAACAATTGAATCGGCTAATCCAGCAGTGGCGCGCGTACCCACATGTCATTGGTTATCCCTCAAGAAAAAACGGGTAAGCCAATGATATATATTTGTTTATTTTTCATTTTTTGAATCTTACTTTCATTCGTGAACAAAATTACTATCTCGATAATTTTCTGTACGACGCTTATTTTACGAGTAAGCAATGAATCAGGTAAGTGTTTTAGAGCACAGTTCATGATTTTTAACCAGTCGTTGTTTGGTAGAAAATCGCAATGATACACTTTTATCAGGCTTATAGTAATTTATTTATTACAATAGATGTTCAAAAATGCCTCCATTGGCCTGAATACACGCACGACATCTTTTTAATATGGAAAATTAGTCTTGAGGATTCATTGTTGCTTGAATATGATGAAAAGCATTATTTATCAGATGTTGTAGCTGCTCTGGTGTATTTATTTGTTCACTGTAGACCAGTCGCTTAAAATCACTCCAAAGATAGAAGTCAAGTGGGTTTAGGTCCGGTGATCGTGCAGGCCAATGTATTGGTCCAGTTCTGCCAATCCATCTTTCATTATAATGTTCATGTAGCCATGTAACAACGTTTCGGCTATGATGCGCTGGTGCACCGTCATGCTGGTACCACATTATACCTCTTGTTGCTAGTGGAATGTCATCTAGAATGTTTTCTATACGGTTTTCTAAGAGCGCATTTAAACGTTGTGGCAGGACTTCCATGAACAGTGAGCCGTTAAAAATACCACACCATAAATTAATGGAAAATCTATGTTGAAATGTGCGAGTCCTTGTTGCATGTGGATTTTCCATTGACCAGACATTTCTTGTAAATGTTGATTCGTCAGACCAGAAGCTTAGATTAGGGAATAAGATATTTTGATTGTTCATTTCTAACATCCATTTACAAAAGACTCGTCGATGCACATTATCTCCAGGTAGAAGGCAATGAACATTCTGTCGATGATATGGATGTAAGGCTTCTCGATGTAAAGTATTCCAAACAAAGCTTTGAGAATATTGTAACTGCGTGGCAATCCTCCGAGTACTTGTAGAAGGTTGATCCATCACTGGACGTTGTCCAATACCGCACTGCCGAAGTCTTGAAAACGATCAAGAAAAAACCCTTGGTGTAGGTTGACGGCGAGTGGGGAACCTACGTTGATATTCCCGACAAGCAGCTAGAGCATTTCCATCAGCATATCCGTAGATAAAAATTATATCTGCATACTCTTCTGAGGTGTACTCCATTATAAGAAGTAAAAGAGTAGAAAATTTTGCAATTTTATAAAGTTTACCACTTACACCTATTCAAAATAATAACATGTTAACCTAAACGTCAAGTGACACTTAATGACAACTTTGGCAAACCAGACTACTACTTACTAAAATACAACAAAGATAATCGTCGTACACAAAATTATCAAGTCATTAAATTTTCCATATTAAAATGATGTCGTGCGTGTATTCAGGCCAATGGAGGCATAAAAGTGTATCATTGCGATTTTCTACCAAACAACGACTGGTTAAAAATCATGAACGGTGCTCTAAAACACTTACCTGATTCATTGCTTACTCGTAAAATAGGCGTCGTACAGAAAATTATCAAGAGAGTCATTTTGTTCACGAATGAAAGTAAGATTCAAAAAATAAAAAATATAAAAATATATATTATTGGCTTACCCGTTTTTTTCTTGAGGCATAACCAATGACATGTGGGTACGCACTCCACTGCTGGATTAGGCGATTCAATTGTTATGGTAGAATACGCGCCTTACATAGCAGCCTACACATGCGAAGTTTCAGCAAAATATATGTGCTACTTTTTAAAAAATTGGGAAATTTTATTTTTTGAAATTCAAGTTCAACACCATGTATCTTTTTAATGAAGCATTATAGGAAATTTTTTTATAGGACATACCCTCTCTAAAATTGTTCAAAGAACATGGGGTTTCATTTTTGGTCACCATTTATGAATCACCCTGTATATCTAATCGTTGACTGTAAGTACACTTGGAGAACCTAAACCACCACAACACATCCTTTTAAATATCTGACGATCGTCCCACTAACAAAGTTTCATCCTCTGATGACGCTAACTTTGTTAGTGAAACGATCGTCAGGTCTTTAAAAATATGTGTTGTGGGGATTTGGGTTCTCCAAGTGTACTTATCAGTGCTCATCACAGGTTCCAATCTTAACTCAGTCGTTGACTGTAAATTCTGCATTTCAGATACAACGGGTTTTTTTAACTATTTTAGTGTTTTTGTTGTTGACTTTTTCATATTTTTGATGTCAGATTTGAAAACTTTGGAGTTCTTTCTAAAAATAAGGTACTCTTATTTATAGTCGCTAGTACGCACCGTTTTCGAGAAAAATCGATGTAAACTTTTGAGGTCCTTGTCTATCATTGTTCTTTCTCAATAATAAGCAATTAATTGCTCGATATGAAAGCTGGCTTTGGAAAAGTAACAAAGTAAAAGCTATAATGAATGTGTAATATATTCATTTTTCTCTTAAATTATGTTAAATTTCTCTCACTTATCTAAAATCCTCAGTTATCTAAAATCTTGCTTTGTCTTAAAGGTAAGATGCTTACTGGCAATTAGGCCATTGCTGACCCTTTTTGCTCATCTAAACTAACCTACCCTCCACCTTGAGCTCGATCTCAACGACGACAGTGATTTTGAAAAATCATCCGCCGCCGGTGAGGCTCGAACCGTCGACCCCCGAGTCCGTATTGGAAAGTCTGAATCGACTTTCCCGTACGGCCACGGAGGCGCTTTGCTTTGTCTTATGCATTAACTTCTACAATATCTGATGTGGTTGTAAAATAAATAAACTAGCATTAGTAAAAAAGGAACAAACATTTCATTAACAACAGGAACATTGTTTTTATAAACTTTTAACAAAAATAATAAATAGCAAATGTACGAAAACCATAGGTAAAAGTTTATAGGAAATTTTCAGTGTGTCTTCCGTTCCTATCGAAACATTTCAAAATTCTCGAATTAACTTCGCGTGTGGTTGCTTTCATTATTTCGTGTGGATCTAGTTTGTCAAAGGCCTCGACGATGCTTTGTATAAGTTCATTGCGTGTCTTTACTGAAGTAGGATTGACTTTGCTTTTTATCCTTCCCCAGAGATAAAAAATACACGGTGTTAGATCTGGTGATCTTGCGACCATCTGCAAGGACCATTGCGGCCTATCCATCGGTCTTCAAACATCCTATTTAGTTCCTGATATACTTCACTAGATTAATGAGAGCAAGTCCCGTCTAGTTGATATCAACAACCAAATAATGTATTGACCGGCAGATTTTCAATAAAATTTGTTACTACGTTTCTATGAATTTCCAACAAATACCTGTGAGAATTTAAGTTTCCGTGATAAATGTAATAACACAACATTGTCACAAATTAAGGAGAAGACATTGGAACTGAATTTGTTTAGAAAATTTTGAGTTCTCGTTAAATGCGGGTTCTCTCTAGCCCAATAATGTTCGTTCTTGCAATTGCCAATACCCTTTTTATCAAACCTAGACTAATCTGTCCATATTATAAAAAAAGAGGAATCTTCTTGAATCTTTATTAATAAATCTTCACAGAAGTTTACCCTTTGTTGGTAGTGGTGTGGAGCCCATGTACGAGCTGAAGTGAGAAATTATGCATATTGTGCTTTCTTAATATTCTTTGTATTGCCCAAATAGATATACCTAAATCTTGAGACCCACTTCTTATAGAGCTTTGTGTATATGCTTGAAAATAGGCAAGAACTATAACTTCATTCATTACATTGTCTCCATTGCGTCCAGAGAAATTTTTTAAAGAAACGCTGAAACACGTCAATTTTAATATTGAGGGGGCCATGTTTTGACATAAAACTCAACTTTGTCACATCAACCCCTTAAGGGTGGTGATAACAACCCTTATATTTTAAATAGGGAACATCGGTCGAGTGTTACATCATTTGAAAGCTCTTGCTTTTCTAAATTCAGCACATTAATTTCTTTGGAAGTTTTATCAGCTCGTTTAAAAAGTATTCACAGTTGGAGTTACAAGAACTTATTTCATTCATTGTGATAAGAAATGCACTAATTAGTCAATTTTTCGTTAAAAAAAACTATTAAAAAAACCAAATCTTCAAAAATGTGTATTCAGTTAAGTAAGTGTTCAAATTGTTGACCACCAGCATCCATACAAAAGTACAAATTTTGTTCAAAACGAGCTCTGACATTCTGGAGCATTTGTGGAGTTATTAGACGGCATTCTTCAACAATGCGTAGTCGTAATTTTTCCAGAGACTCCGGTTCTGTTGCGTAAATTCTACTCCTTAAATGGCCCCATATAAAGAAGTCTAAAGGAGTTAAATCCGGTGATCTAGGGGGCCGCTCAATAGCACCTCTACGCCCAATCCATTGTCCTGGAAACTCTCTGTTCAAAAACTCCCTAACACGTGAAAAATGCGGAGGAGCTCAATCTTGTTGAAGCACTAATTGATTTTCTCGATAGCGATCATCATTTTCAACAATGTCAATTAGTAGAGGGTAAACGATATCTTCTAGTAACTCCAAATGCGTTTCGCCACTCAAATTGCCATCAAGAAAAATTGGTCCCATTACACGGCCTCCAAAAATGCGAGTCCATACATTCAATTTCTGTGGAGTTTGAGTGCGGACTTCGTGAAAAATTTTTGGATTGTTATCTGCCCAATAACGATAATTATGACGATTAACTGTAGAGTTTAATAAAAACGTACACTCGCCTGAAAAACATATATTGAACAGAAAGTTGCTGTTATCAGCTATTCGTGCAGTCATAACTTCACAAAACTCCAGCCGCTGATCAAAATCATCTTCGTTCAGTTGTTGTACAAGATGAATTTTATACGGCTGAAATTTATATTTATATTCGCTGAATAGTTCTTCTTTTGATGTTTGAAACAGCGGCCAATTTTCTCGTGCTCAAAGTTGGGTCTGCAGCAATTTGTCCTAAAACTTCAATCTCAGTAGTCTCATTTCTAACCAGAAATTCACGTTCAGGATGCCGTTTTTTGTTGGCTACTGAACCACTTTGTCTAAACTTTGCAACTAACTTCAAAATGTATTTTCTGTTAACATGTCTGTTCGGATGTCGTTCATTAAACAAATTTGCGGTACGGTTGGCACGTTATCGTTTTTGAAAAAAAGAGTAATTATTTCAACTCTTTCTTCTACAGAATACACCATTGTGAAACTAATTTTTGGTAGTACTATCAAGTATCAAACCGACCGATAAACTGAAATAATAAACCGCATTTCCCTCATTCCGATAAGAAATGTTCTGATAGTCAATTTTTTGTTTACAAACCAACAAAACATTGAGCATATTTCTTACCGGAATGAGTTAATTACGTTTTTGCATCTTTAACTGTGAATAATTTTTAAACGAGTTGATAAAACTTCCAAAAAAATTAGTGTGCTGAATTCAGCTGATAACTCAAAAAATAATTAACAGATTTTGATGAAACTCGGCAAGTACCTTTCTTGTATTAGTGGCTTGGATGAATTCATTAGCCAGGAAAATCGGACAGCATTTGCCTGGAAAATGTTGAGTTTTCTTTCGAAAAAAATGTTTTCCTTCGAAACTTACAAAGCTATTTTAATGAAATTTAGTAGATATGTTTCCTCAGGAAAGACCTTACCACATACCCAAATTCAACGGTCTAAGTTTATAGGAAATTGAGTTATTCAAATTTGAAGCATTTAATAAAAATTAACTACCATAACTCGCTTGCTGCGTCCCGAACTTTTATATGTATTTTTCAGTGTACTGAAATATCTGTTAATTTGTTTATGAAAACAAATAAATATTATTATTATTTATTATTATCATATCCAATATCTTATTCGTTGCGCGTCTAAAAAGTACATTTCGCGTAGATGGCGCAACCACGACGTTTTTCTTCTATCTACGCTCCTTTGACCCTTGATTTTTGCGTGCATAATATTTCTAAGCAACGCATACTTCGCTCCTCTTATCATATGACCCAAGTACTCCGGCTTTCTTTTTTTGATAGTTTTTAGTAGTTTTTGTTGTTTGTTTAGTCTTTGCAGTACGCTTGCATTCGTCACATGATCCATCCACAAGATTTTGTGAATTCGCCGGTAGCACAACGTGTCAAAAGCCATGTTTTTGATGTTTCTGCTCTTCAGTGTCCAAGCTTCCACTCCGTAGAGTGGAAAAAACGTATCATCTCAGCATACGGATGCGCAGACTAATGCTGGTGTCCCGGTTGCAGAATATCTTTTCTAAATTGTTGTAAATGGTACTACAAACTAATTTACTTTGCTTCCGCATAACCGCTTATGGCCAAAACCAAGTTTTCTCTTTCGTATTGGGACTAGATGGTCATAAACTTCTAATGAACGCGACTCGCCAAACACCCTATACAACCATTAGTAAGAGTGCGTTAGGGGTTAAGGAGTCGCGGGCCAAAGGACTCCAGGGGGCAAGCTGAGGAAGTGGAAATAACAACATAAACTCCCGATGAAGCTTTCCCCAAGACCGTCATGCGCGGTAAAAATCCGCATCCTGCACGAGGTGACCCTGCTAATAACTAAACATGACGGATCTAGACAAGGAGGTCGAACTAAACTCCCCCAATCTACGGTGTCACGTGACCCGTGCCTATGGATGGATGGCACCAGGGCGATGGTGTCGTGAACGGAACCTCTGGAGTACCAGGCAACCCTCCAGAGTAACCCGCCTTGCACCACACAGGGGGTTATGATGGTGTGGACAGTATTTCCCCCATTCTCGTGGGAACAACATGAAGATAATAAACACATACAAAACCAAAACCAATGAGGCTCGAGGAGTGGCTCTGGCTACAGACTTGTGCCTTGAGTCTATCCCGGAAACGGAGACGAGCCAGGGGGCGGCAGCGGACTCTGGAGGTCCCACGACCGGCGTAGATACGGGGGATCAGGGGGTAGCTTCGGCCAGAGACCTGTCCCCGACACCCAAGCTGGAGGCTGGGTCCCACCGGAGGGCGGCGAGCTCCGCGGACTCCGGGGGCCCCTCCACCAGTGAGGACTCCACTGTTAGAGTAGAGGAACTGCCCCGGCAGTCCAAGTGTCTTTCCGGGGCGCAAAGAAAGAAGCTCCGGAGGGCGCAAAAAATGGCGGCCGGGACCTGGACGGTCGAGAAACCTGTAAAGGCGCAAGAAGGGAGTGCGGGTCAGAAGAGGACGCGCTCGAACTCTAGCACGCCCACTACAGACAGACGTTCCAAAAGGGCCAGGGTGCCTGTAAAGGCGCAAGAGGAGAGTGCGAGTCGGAAGACGCCGCGCTCTGGCTCTAGCACGCCTACTACAGACAGACCTCCCAAAGGAACCAAGGCCGGAACACCGGCGCAGACTGGCTCTTACAGGGAGACTGCGGAGGGCCTCGGGATGACGGTGATTGACAGACGCCATCCTGAGGTCACGCTAGACCAGGGGAAGGCGGACCTGATCCAGGCTGCGGTGGTAGCTGCAGTGGACTCTCTTCAGGAAGGGGAGAGCCCGCCTCAGTTCCACCGGACGCGCCTGACGGGGGGCATCCTCTGGACAACCTGTGCCGGCCCGCAGTCGCGGGACTGGCTGCGGAAAACGATCGGGGGCCTCGGTCAGATTTGGGAGGGGGCGGACTTGACAGCCGTCGAGCCCAAGGAACTCCCAAAGAGACGCAAGGTCCTCGTACGGATCCCTGACACCGTCCCGCAGGAGACGGTGATCAGCAGGCTTAAGATCCAGAACCCTGAACTGGGGACGCAACACTGGTCGGTTCTAAGCAGGAAGGCAGAGGAGAAAGGACAGACGCTCGCCTTCTCGATCGACCCAACATCTTACAGAGCCCTTGAAGGAACCTCCTTCAAGGCATTCTGGGGCATGGGAAGGGTTAGCTTCCGCCCACTGGGGAAGCAACTAAGGGTTAATGGGACTTAGGTTCCTTCAGGTCAACCTCCAACACAGTAGGGCAGCCACGGCCGGACTACTAATGGCTCTGAGGAACACGGATGTGGCCCTCATCCAGGAACCGTACTCCTACAAAGGAGAGATCAAGGGACTCGGCGGAGCTACTGGAAAGCTCATCTACAGCAGGTCCAGCGAGAATCCGAGGGCCTGCATTTTTGTCAGGGAAGGGATAGAGTTTCTCCCTCTAATGAATTTCTGTTCCAGGGACCTGGCAACAATCAAAATCCGATGTGGAGGAGCGGATGGGCTGAGGGACATTACTGTCGCGTCAGCCTATCTGCCAGGGGACAGCACGGACCCTCCTCCACCCAACGAATTGGAGCAGCTGATGGTGGGTAGCAGAGCAGGTGGATGGCAGACCATCATCGGCATGGATGCGAATGCGCACCATGAGTTGTGGGGTAGCTCGGACACAAACTCTAGGGGTGAGGCACTTTTACAATTCTTTATGAAATTTAATTTAGAGATATTGAATAGAGGTAATAAACCGACATTCGTCACAACACGGCGTGAGGAAGTTTTAGACCTAACAGTTTCCACCCAGTTTCTGGGTGACTTTGTTAAAAGCTGGGCTGTGTCTGGGGAAGTGAGTAGCTCAGACCACAGATACATCCGGTTTGAAATCGCCAAAGTCGAAAGAGAAACGGTATGGTACCGGGACCCCCGCAAGGCGGACTGGGAAGCCTACAGGGCAGACCTAGCTGTGGAACTGCGGGGGGTTGAGAGTGCCATAAGGGATTCAATAGACCTCGAGATTGCAGCAGTCCAATTGCGAGACGCAATTACCTCGGCCTATAACGCCAACTGCCCCCTGAAAATGAGGGTGTCCACCAGGAACGTCCCATGGTGGAACGAGGACCTCAGGCAAAGGAGGACGCAGGTTCGTAAGCTGTTTAACGCGGTCAAAAGGTCGGGAGCATGGGATGAATATAGACAGGCCCTATCGACCTATAACAAAAGACTGAGGGACGCCAAGAAGGAGTCGTGGAGGAGGCACTGCGAAGAAGTGGAAAACACGTCCGAGAGTGCTCGACTACACAAGATCCTGTCTAAGGGCCCTCAGACTAACATAGGCTCCCTTAGAACACCCACGGGAGGCTTTACAAGCTCGGGGGAGGAAACTATGGAAATTTTACTCCAGACGCACTTCCCCGGCTGTAACATAATAAACCAATCACCTCCGGACTGGGAACACTCAGAAATAGAGGCGCCTTATAGGCGGGCATGTAGAGTAGACTGGACAGTCGCTAAAGAGGTGGTTACCTGGAGCAAAATCAGATGGGCCATTAACAGCTTTAAGCCATACAAATCGCCGGGATTTGATGGAATAATGCCCATCATGCTCCAACAGGGGATAGATATACTGGCGCCGGTGCTTACCCTCATTATGAGGGCCAGCCTGGCTCTGGGGTACATTCCGAGGGCATGGAGACTGGCCAGGGTTGTATTTATTCCTAAACCTGGGCGTCCAACAGACCAGGCAAAGTCCCTGAGGCCAATAAGTCTCATGTCGTTCTTGCTGAAAACAGTGGAAAAACTGCTCGACCGGCACATTAGGAGCGGTGTACTGGAAGCATATCCTCTACACTGCGGACAATATGCATACAGAGCAGGATTCTCAACAGAAACAGCACTGCACCAACTGGTGCTGAAACTGGAGAATACGCTGGAGAACAAGGAGGTGGCGCTGGGGGCCTTCCTAGACATAGAGGGGGCCTTTAGCAACACCTCGTTCGGATCGGTTCTGGCAGCTGCCCGGGAGCGTGGAATAGAGGAGACCTGCTGCAGGTGGATCGGTTCCATGCTCAGGGACAGGGCGGTGTTCACCTCACTCGCGGGAGGGACTCTGCTGGCGGGGGTCGCGGCGGGGTGTCCGCAGGGGAGTGTTCTGTCTCCCTTGCTGTGGTGTCTAGTCGTGGACGGCCTGCTGGGGAGGCTCTCGGGAGGGGGGTATGAGGTACAGGGCTATGCGGACGACATTGTCATCATAGTCCGAGGAAAGGTCACACAGGCAGTGTGGGAGCGTATGCAGACTGCACTGAAAGTGGTGGAAGGGTGGACGGTTGATCAAGGGCTCGGGGTGAGCCCCGAGAAAGCAACCGTCGTGCCGTTTACGAGGAGGAGGAAGTGTGAAAGCCACAGAACTCTCACTCTATACGGTAGGAGCGTTCCAATGGCCAGGGAGGTAAAATATCTTGGGGTCGTATTGGACTCTAAGCTAACCTGGAATGGTCACATTGGAAAAATACTGCGTAAGGCAGTCATGACCTTAGCCGTCACTAGGCGGCTATATGGAAAAACGTGGGGACTAAGACCTAGTATGGCCCATTGGCTGTACACAAGGGTGGTCAGACCATCGTTAACATATGCGGCACTGGTCTGGTGGCCTAAGGTGACACAATCCAGTGCCAAACAAAAACTAGGCAAGATCCAAAGGATGGCTTGCCTAGGCATCACAGGGGCCATGTCTTCAACCCCAACAGCCGCCATGGAGGTGTTGCTGGATCTACCCCCCCCCCTACACTTCGTTATTATGGGAGAGGCCAGGCTAGGACTATACAGACTAGCCTGCAATGGTAGACTGAAGATCAACCCAGGCTTCAGGGGCCACTGCAAAATTCAGGAGATCGTGAAGGAACCCATGCTTGAAATGAGGTCAGACTTCGCGAGCCCGCGAATGTGCAGGGAAAACAACTTCACAGTGGAAATCCCTGATCGCGGGGCATGGCGGGAGGAGACGCCGGGCATACCACGGGACGCGCTCGTCTGGTTCACGGACGGATCTGGCGGGGAGCGTGGGACGGGGGCAGGTGTTTACTCGGAAGGACCAAGGGTAAGTCACAGTATTTCCCTCGGAGCCCATGCAACGGTGTTTCAGGCCGAGATGTACGCCATCCTGCACTGTGTGCGGGAGAACAAGAGGAGGGGCTACACCAACAAGCGGATCCTCATAGCCACAGACAGCCAGGCAGCCCTTAAGGCACTAAGTAGCCCACGGGTAAATTCCTGGCTCGTGAGTGAGTGCCGAGACGAGACGAGCGACCTGGCTGGGCAGAATGAGGTGACCCTCATCTGGGTGCCGGGTCACTCGGGGGTCAAAGGCAATGAAGAAGCTGACAGTCTCGCGAAGAGAGGGTCAGCAGAACCATTTATGGGACCAGAACCGGCTCTGGGCGTGTCAAAGAGCACTGCCAGGGGAGCCATTAAGTCCTGGGTCAGAAACCAACACAAGGTGTACTGGGCGGACTGTCCAGGGCTCAGACATGGGAAGTCAATAATTGACGGACCCAGTTCAAAGAGAGCTGTGGAGCTGCTAAACCTTAGCAGAGGACAGCTCAGAAACACAACAGGTCTCTTGACGGGACACATGGCCGTCAAGAAACACCTACATAAAATGGGGCGGTTCGAAGGGGACCTCGCATGCAGACTCTGCGGCGAGGGGGAGGAATCAGCCCAGCACATCTTGTGCGAGTGTATAGCTCTGGACCGGAAAAGACAACTGATCTACGGTCACTCTAGACCGGAGACAGAGCAATATAAAACTTCACCCTACCAATCGCTGTGCAGACTAGTTCAAGGCACAGTGATTTTGGAATGGGTGGAGTAAGACTAGGGGTATGCACAATCAACCAAGGGTTGCGGTGCTATCGGGGCGGCAAGGCCGCGGACGAGCCCTGAGGGAACAAAAAAAAAAAAGAGTGCGTTACCGTAGCGCATTTTCATATTTTTTTTTACTTCAATTCTTAATAACTTACTTTGTAAACCAAGGATCTTCATTGTTGGTACTCACCAAAACCTTTATAAAGGCAACATGTGCACCAAATTTCATCAAACCAGCGTTATTATTTTCGGAGATTTGTTTTCTCCTTCTCAATGATTTGAAATATTTTAATGAAAATATGCTATTATAAGGCGCTTGCCTCGTCCAAACTTTTACTCTAGCGGAAGTGACTGGAAAACCGGGATGAACATGAAAGGAAAACGAGCTTCAGCGCTTGTAGTATTTTTGAATGCCTGATTGAGTCTAGTTAATCATAACAAATAACACCCTTATGGTTTCGGGAATTCAATAGATAGTTTCGTATTTATTAACCTTTAACCTTTAAAACCCACTGCTGCTTTGAGAGATTCACATTATTAAATGCGCGAGGAACACTTGCTCACGTGTATTTTTGAATGACTGAGTGTCTAGTCAATCATAACAAGTACACCCATTTGGTCTTAGGAATTCAATAAATGGTTTCGTATCTATTAACCTTTAACCTTTTACACCCTTTGCGACTTTAGGAGATTCCTAATATTAAATCCGCGAGGAGCAGTTGCTCATAATTTAGTTGGCCTATATATCGTATAAACCACTTATGGCAAATGAGAATCTAGAGTTTAATCTAGAGTAACATGATAAGTAATTATAAGATAATTAGGTACTGCGTATATAATAAGACGTTCTATGTAATTTGATAAATGTAACTCTTCAAATTGGAAATACATAAAGCGAATACCGTTAGGTAAAAAATTACCCACATGTCTTACGGTATGGAAAATTAAAACATTTGCCGCAGGCTACTGCTGAGATTTACACGAATTGGAATCAAATTTATCAAACCTATTGCTCACTCAAGTTAAACTTATGTGTTAATAATAATAATAATAATAATAATAATAATAATAATAATAATAATAATCATAATAATCATAATAATAATCATAATACCTGTACCTGACCTCAGAAGCAAAGAGCGACAAAAGTAATTCAAACAACATCACCATCAAAAATATAAAGATAAGAAGTGGGATATATCAAGGGGACTCATTATCACCACTGCTTTTTTGTGTCGCTCTGTTCCCCCTAAGCTCCATTCTCAACAAATCAGGGGCAGGTTGCCATTGTAAAAATGAATGCGAAAAAGTCAGCCACCTGCTCTATGTTGATGATTTGAAGCTGGTAGCAAAATCTGATGAGGAACTTGCAGAACAAATCGCAGCCGTCAAGGAGTTCAGTGATGACATCAGCATGGAGTTTGGATTAGATAAGTGCGCAAAGGCAACATTCCTGAAGGGAAGACTACAAGCAAAGGAGAACATCAAAATTGATAACTCAACAACCATCCAATCTTTAGGCCAAATTGATGTATACAAATATTTGGGCATAGATGAACCCGACGGTATCCAACACAAGAGAATGAAAACCAAATTGAAGAAAGAATATTACCGGCGAATAAGAGCGATTCTTAAAACCGAGCTCAATGTCAAAAACAAGATGATGGCCATAACCTCTCTAGCTGTTTCTGTCATTCAATACAGGATAGGGATCATCAAGTGGACCCAGGCAGAGATTCGGAAGCTGGACACCCAGACACGCAAGCTCCTCACAATGTACGGTGCTCTCCATCCACGTGCCGACATTGACCGATTGTACATCCATAGAAAAGAAGGAGGCAGAGGATTGATTAGCATTGAGGATACTAACAACATCGCCAAGGAAGGAATCAGCAGTTACCTACAACTAAAACCTGGGAATGGTGTACAGACAACAACAAGGTGCCCCTGAAGAATATGACAGCACAGAGGAAGACGAATATAACGGAGAAGAAAAGGAACCAGAACACAACAGCCATAATATGCCTGAAACAAAGAAAGTAAAAGAAATGAAACAGAAAATGAAACAACAGATGAAAGAAGAACGAATTATAAAATGGAAAACCAAGCAACTTCATGGACAAATAGCAAATGAGGCCGTCAAGGAAACCATCCATCAAAATAACTCATGGGCGTGGCTCACCCATGCAAATCTCAAGACCGAGACGGAAGCTCTGATAACTGCCTGCCAAGATCAAGCTATCGCAACAAATTATGTGAAAGCTAAAATAATGAAAACCGACACAGACCCGAAATGCAGACTCTGTCGGTCTTTCAATGAAACCATCCACCATATTGTTGCGGGCTGACCCATACTAGCAAAACATTCGTATCTGGAGCGACACAACACAGTAGCCAGGCAGCTTCACTGGAACATCTGCAAATACTACAAGATAGATATAAATGAAAAGTGGTACCAACACACCCCGCACTCTGTAATAGATACTGAAGATGTGACAATCATATGGGACGTACAGGTGCATACAGATAGGATAATAGTTGCAAGCAAGACAGACCTCATAGTTCAGGATAAGAAGAAAAGACATTGCCTAATCATAGACGTGGCCATACCTTCTGACTACAACATCACACAGAAGGAAGCAGAAAAGATGCTTAAATATAAAGATCTGCAAATTGAGATACAGCGCATGCGGAACCTGAAGGCCAAAATAATCCCCGTCATCATCGGAGTCACAGGACTTATTTCCAATGCCACCACCAATTTCATGAAGGAAGTTCCAGGAAAACACAATCTCCGGCTAATGCAAAAGGCAGTTGTCCTGGGTACAGCGCATATAGTACGGAAAGTACTATAATACTTACCTGACATCCAGACGGATAAGCAACACCCTAGGTGAACGGAGTGCACTCGGTGTTGCTCAACTCATGCAGAAATACCCTTAGAATAAACTAAGTGGAATCTCTTATAATAATAATAATAATAATAAACAAATACAAATACCTGGGAATACAGCAGGCGAGGAAAATAAACCACTCGGTTATGAACAACGATCTGACAAATGAGTTTACGAAACGAGTAAAGCAGGTGGTGCGATCACACCTTAACAGCAAGAACCTGACTAATGTTCTGAATACATATGCATGTTCTGCACTTAGGTACTCATTCGTGATTGTGAACTGGAGTAAAACGGACATCGAAAATCTACAACGAAAGGTGCGAACATTCCTAACAAGATCCAAAAGCATCACCCCCGTAGTTCTATCGAGTGAATAACCCTACCCAGATACCAAGGTGAAAGAGGAGCGTTGGATATTGGTAAACAGTTGGACCAGTAGATAGTGAACCTGCGTACATATTTCTATTAGCAGGCGCTTAGTTCTGAACTACACCGTGCCATATGCGAGGCAGATGATTCAACACCGCTACAATTTAAAAAAAATACACAGTCACCATCGGTCTGATCAGGACAAGCTTCAATCTTGGATGCAGAAGCCTCTCCATGAGCGACATCTGAATGAAACCTCTGGTTGGTGTCCGGACAGATGTTTCTCGAGACAGAGGGGTTTTTGCTGGCCATACAAGATCAGGTCATCCCTAAAATCACTACCTGAAATATATAGTTAGAGATAATTCGGTCCAAGATGACAAATGTAGATTTGGGCGTCAGTCATCAGAGACTATCCAGCACGTCAATGGAGGATGTCAAGCGTTTGCTGCAACAGAGTATAAAGAGAGGCACGAGGAAGTTGCCAAAATACTTCATCAAGAACTGGCTCTGAAACTGGGACTTTTAAATCTTAGTAAGGTGCCCTACTATAGATACACTCCTGAGCCTGTTCTAGAGAACTCGGGATACAGGTTGTACTGGGATCGGACCGTACTCACAGACCAACGAGTTGCCCACCACAGGCCAGATATAATAATAGTGCAAAAGTCCTGCTACCAAGTGACGCTGATTTATGTCACCATTCCAAATACTAATAATCTAGAGATAAAGTACAACGAGAAGATCATTAAATACAGAGACCTCAAAATACAAGTAAAGAGACAATGGAGGGCAGATAGTGTCCGAGTGAGTCCAATAGCCATGTCGCCAACAGGTGTGGTTCTTAAGAATCTTCGAGAGAACATTAAGAGACTGGGCCTTGGAGAGCATCTTTATAAGGTTATGCAGAAGGCGGTAATACTTGCATCTGCCCACGCCGTGCGGAGATTCCTGGGAAATGAGAATAACTTGGAAAGGGCTCCTTGTGGGCTCAGTCCCTTTGGCATCTGCGATACCCGGAATGAGTGAATGTTCCCCTTTGAGGGAGTGTAAAAGCCCTTCAGGGTAAATATAATAATAATCAAACATAATAATCATAAAATATAATAATAATAATAATATTAATAATAATAATAATCTGGAACATTCTACAGGTGAGTTTTTTTAAGTGTTACAAGGGGATATCCGGAAAACCATTTACTTTTGTGTGTGAAATTTTGGAGAAGTAATAGGGAGACTGGAGACATATCTAAACATATTTATAACATTTCCCCCTCCCCACTATTTTGAGGGGGGCTTTGGATTTTTAAATGGGGTGTGGTACTTTTTTATAAAATTCTAATCTATATAAAAAAACTAGATATGGGTGTAACAAAATTTTTTATTTGCTCTTTCGGTTACAGGGTTAAAGTACAGAACAATGATTTCAATTTATCAAGTCTGTTATTTTTACCTAACTCAATTGAGAATTTTGACATGTTGACAATTATTTCCTAGTTTATTGCTCAAATGAACATGGAAAATAATTTTCATGTGCAAGTTGATGTGCTGTTAATTTTGGGGGAGTGCGGAAAAACTACAGAAAAACTGCACTAGTGTGGGCAGATATGTTTCTTAATAATCTGAAATCTCACATGGTATTTCAAAGGCTGGAAACCAGGAGTCGTACTACCGGCAGTTTAAAATCGAAACCACGACTAAAATAGCGCAGTTGGCGTTTTAGGAGAGGTAGCTGGTGACTCGTATGTAAGTATCAGGAGATGCTAGAATGAGTCAAAAATTAGCTGTGAACATATTGCACTTGTACAAATTTCAATAATATCACATTACATTCCACCAACAGCTATACGGACAAGATTGTTAAAATCGCTTTACATTTTGCAATTGGGTCTCCAGGCAAATGCAAAGAAATAACAGTTCCTAAAAGGTAAATAGGCATAATATGCACTACTGTGCAACGGAAAATCCCCACTGAATAGGAATTTTTCCAAATCAACATCCATGGTCAGTAAAGTCTGATGTGGTATAATCGGGGATAAAGTTATTGGTCCGCATTTCTTTGATGGGCATTCAAATGGAGAAATGGACAATACTTTTTAAGAAACCAATTACCTCAGTTGTTGAACTAAAAATAAGCCCAGGCATGTGGTTTTAGCAGGATGGAGCTCCACCCCATTATGCAATCCAGGCCCGTAATCATTAGAATGGAATAGTAGAAAACAGGTGGATTGGTCAAGCATGTCTGGTTAACTAGCCTGCTAGGTCCCCGGATTTGACCCCACTTGATTATTGATTGGGGGGGGGGGGTGGTTATAAAGGACAAAGTTTGAAAAAGTACAAAAATTAACAAAACAATATAAACAAAAGCGTCTCTCAAGGCGTCATTTTTATGGGATCCGCTATCTATTGGTGAAAACACCGTATCGTAATTTTTGATATGTACCAGAAATGTGAAAAGTTGCAAAACAATTGAAATAACTCGAAAACGACGAACACTATAATTTTTTTCCTTACAAATATGCATTGTAGTTCAATGAAAAATGCAATAAAATAAGGGGGTTCGATTAAAGAAAAAAAACTAAATTTGTATCACTAATGACTTATGGCCAGCCTGTGATAATTAAAATAATTTTGTACGATGCAGCTCCAGAGACCCTATAATTAACGTTTATAATTTTTTTGTATATTGTATAATAACGGATATATTGAGCTCTACCGCAGACATGCGTCACCCTGTATATGTGGGCTCTAGGGGCCCAAGTTCGCGGTCGTTTGAAGAAATCGTCTGACAATTCAAAAGTCGCGGTCTCCTCAGTGGCGAAGTTTTCGCTAAAAATTACAGACTATTAGACCATACACTCTATGACTAAAACTACTGCCAAAGTATCAGAGAATGGGTCTATTTGAAATCATTTTTCTACAAATATTTTAGTAAAATAAAGGACAATGACGGGTGAAGCTGAAACTTAAGGCTTTGTAAAACACGTTTTTTACGACATTTTCTCTACATAACTCGTATTTGTTTCAGGTTTTTGCGTAAATGTTGCCAATTTTGACGTTTGAAATCGCGACTTTGACGTTTTATGAAAAAAACCTATAAAAGAGTTTTTTTCCTGGTATTTCTTGACCTTTTTGCGCCAAAAAAACTTACTATTGGTTTGTAATACATCTACAATATATTTTGTTATCCACACAAAATATTTTGGTTTTATGCGTTTCTGTGATCATCAGTGGCACCGCAAAAAAATTTCCTCATATACCTAAATCAACGATTTGGTACATGGTATACTTTTTAGTGAATTTTTTAAAAAAAAATTCACTAATGAGGAGATCTCGACTTTTGAATTTTGAAAAAATTTCTTCAAATGAGCGCTATTTAGGACCCCTTGAACCCAAATCCGAGGTCGGTTTCAGACTTTATATGTTTATATATATATATATATATATATATATATATATATATATATATATATATATATATATATATATATATATATATATATATATATATATATATATATATATATATATATATATGTTTATATATTTATGTGTCACACCTATAACTAAAAAAATAATGGACCGCTTTTGATAAAATTAGGTGAGTACCTTCCTTTCGCGAGTGGCTTGGATAAGTTCGTTAGCCAAGAAAATCCGCCGAGTTTTTCCCGGAAAATTTTGTGTTTTTTTTTCTCGAAAAAAATCGAATTTTTTTAATCTCCGGAATTAACAAAGTAAGGGCAACGAAAATTGGTACACGGGTAAGCTACCTACCAAAATTTAGCGCTGTAGGTTAAAGGATAAAAAAGTTACAGGCATTTAAAGAAAAATAAATTTGGGTTCTCCTCAAAATGTCAAAGTCGCGATTTTAAACGTCAAAATTGTTAATATTTAGGCAATGAACCTGAAATTAATATGATCTATGGAAGGAAAATGCCTGAGCTCTTAGTTTCAATCGTCACTGTCCTTCATTTTACTAAAATAGTCCCAGAAAATTCATTTCAAATAGACCAATAGACCCTTTCTCTGATGCTTTAGCAGTAGTATTGGCTATAGAGTTTATCGTTTAATGGTATATCATTTTTGTCGAATTGTCGTAAAAAATCATTAAAGCGCAATATATCCGTTATTATGCAAGTTACGAAAAAACGTTGTATACATTAATTGTAGGGTGTCTTAAGCTACATCTTAAAAAATATTTCTACAATTACAGGGTGGCCCATAAGTCGTTGGTGATTCAAATGTTCTTTTTTTTAGTGATTTTTTTAATGGAACACTCTCTATGTTATTGCATTTTTGTATTTTCCATCGAAATATAATACATCTTGGTAAGAAAAGAAATTCGGGACGCAGTAAGTGCGTTATGGTAGCGAATTTTCATTAAATGCTTCAAATGTTGAATCAATTTGCTATTAACCTATAAGGTTGACCAGAAAACCAGTTTTTTCGGGAACAATTTAAGTTTACTTTCGGAAATTTTTGTACATTTTCAAACAAAAAATTATTTTGATGAAACATGGCACATTGTTTTTAATATATAGATTATACTGGTAACCAAATTTGATGCTTGCTTTCTTAAAAAAACATATTTGCTATTAAATACATTTTTATGAAAATTCACTACCATAACGCACTTGCTGCGCCCAGAGTTTTATAATATAAACCTGCATACCAAATTTGGTTGCGATAGTTTTGTTATTTCCAGACATACAATTTTTTTCCGAAAGAAAATGCAAAATTTTCCAGGAAAAACTGGTGCGATTTTCCGGGCTAACAAACTTATCCAAGCCATTTGCACTTGCCAAATTAAATCGGCCCATTATTTTTTGAGTCGCCGGTGTGATACACACACACACACACACACATATATATATATATATATATATATATATATATATATATATATATATATATATATATATATATATATATATATATATATATATACATATAACAATTGGAACTGACCCCTAATGTGTTCTAGGGGGCTTAGTTTGAGCTGATTTTAAGACATTTTTTCAAAATTCAAGTCGAGATCTCCTCATTAGTGAATTTTTTAAAAGAAAATTAACGAAAACGTACTTGTCAAAATGTACCGACCGTCAGTCTGTAAATGCCGCGTTAAATCGGGTTATTTTGGATATTATGCTTTAAAATTGTACATATTATGCATCCTTAAGCTGTAGCACGCTGTGTAATTTATGTATGCAAATAAATAAAATATAGCATCGCAGCACAAAACTTTTATACATAAAATTTTGATATCCTATTTTAGGAGTACAATAGCCATATCAATAAAAAATTAGTTTTCAACTCTTATCTGTTCTATGTAGGATGTTAAATTGTCTGGATATTAACTGTAAACATTTTAAATATACATGAAACCTTTGAAGTTTGCTCACGTCTTAAGAGGGAAGCAGTTAAAACTTTTATGAAGCCTGCTGTGTTCGGCATAAAACCGAATCGAACTTTCACATTTGATACCATGAGGGAAGGACGTCTATCACGATGTAGTAAACAGTATATTCATACGGATGGAGAGACGAAATCAATAAAACATAATCTGGAACATGTGCCATGCACGCACTGCCGGCTGGAGATATGACATTCGGTTGTGCAACATGCAACCGAAACCCCAAAAAGCAACCCCTTTGTGTGTGTATGGATTATACACAAGGGAAACACTTTGTTGATGTTAATAGATATTAAATTACTCTATCATCATCGCCGCATTAACGATGAATTACTCAGGAAGAGAGCGTGGTTTTTTACGGACGTAAACAGGACAAAAAGTGAGATTACGCCCTCCCCTTCTCCTTCACTTCATTACATTATCAGCCTTGCATTATCATCTACTGAACACCGAGCGACCTCTATAAGGCTTCAATATACCGTCAAGGGTGTTCAAATACAGTCCATTCATCAATCCTTCTCAAAGAAGCGACGTTTTATTCAATATAACAAATCGATGAATCTCGTCCTGAGGAATAAAAATTTTCGACTGAAAAGTCCCAAAGGGAGGGCATGGGACAGTGTGTTTAGGGTACGTTTTACAAGTTAGATTTCTTTGTATCTCAGCTTACCGGGATTGACTATCGCGGTGAAAATAAGGAAAATGCATTGAAATATGTCATTGCTGGCAACCAAATCATGCAATGCTGAAATCTTAAGAGACACAGATTGGTTTCGTGTAAATTAGAGCCTATTAACGTGTCGTCTCTATTATATCGATCGAAAAATGTCTACTCAGCTCTTCTCTAAAAGAAAATAGCAAACGCTCGGACACGTCAACCTTATTTTTAGGATAGCGCTTTTTAAAGGTTGTTTTAATTACTGAATTTCAAATAATATATCTTCTCAAGATTTGCTATTTTCGTCTTCAAACTTTTGCTTTTCAAGTATGCCCATAAAAAATAAGGCCGACTGGGATGCCTACGTAACGGGTCTTGTTGTCGCCAAGGAGATCAAAGGGGAGAGGACTCTCTGTAGAGGCATTAAATAGCGAGGCCGAGTCCCTAGAAGGTAAAATAATGACAGCCTGTGAAGCCGCATCGCAACTCAGGGCAGAGCCGACCATCAACGTCCGATGGTGGAACCGGAATTTCGCCGCACTACGCAGGCGGACTCGCAGGACCTTAAACCGAGCCGTCTGAGAATCTGGTCAGGCCACCTGGGACGAGTTTAGAACTGCTAGAAGGGAGTTTAAGAAAGAATTACGACGGAGTAAACGAGCCGGGTGGCGTGCGTACTGTGGGGAAGTTAACTCCTTGCCGGGCGCAGCCAGGCTGGTAAGGGTACTCAAACAGGAGTCAGGAAGTACTATAGGATCCTTAAGGAAACCGGACCTTGCGCCACCTCGCCGAGGTTCTCCTTGCGGGCGGTGGAGCCGTCACGGAGGATGCTGACCTGGGGTGGTGGTCGGTCCCGAAAGCGGACTGGCAGGGGGGGGGGAGAGTCACAGATGGCTCCATAACCTGCCCGGTGAACGTATTTGCTTCATTCAAGTCCGCAGGATGTGATGGGATCTTTCCGGCCCTGCTCCAGAGGGGCCTGGATATACTGCTTCCCAACATAAGGGCGGTTTTCCGGGACAGCCTGGCGTGGGGCTATGTCCCAAAGACCTGGCGCCGGGTCAGAAGTGGGTCTTCATTCCTAAACCGGAAAAGAAGTGCTACACGCTGGCCAAGACGTACAGGCTAATTAGCCTTACATCCTTCCTGCTTAAGGTATTAGAAAATATAATAGATAGGTTCGTGTTGGGAGAGATCTTCAGGGATCACCCCTTCCATTATAATCAGAACGCGTACCAGCGGGGGAAATCGACGGAGACAGCGCTCCACGCTGTGACGCGCAAGGTGGAAAACTCCCTACATTACAGGGAGAGCAGATTAGCTGTGTTCTTCGATGTGGAGGGGGCCTTTGATAGGGCAAGGACGGATACGGTCTGTGCCGCCGTACAGGACAGGGGATCGCCTAGGTCTCTAATAAGTTGGGTGGCGAGCATGCTGGAGGAGAGTTTCGCTGACCTTAAGAGACAGAGGGCTGGACGTTGGAGTGAGGGGCGGCTGTCCTCAGGGCAGCTGCCTTTCGCCTCATCTATGGTGTCTGGCATGGACGGCCTCATGGAGCGGCTCCCCGAGAATGGCTTCTACGCTCAGGCGTACGCTGATGATGAGCTGGTCTTAGTCACCGGCAAATTCCTCAGCGTCGTCTGCGTGCGTGCAAGCTGCCTGTAGCATAATTGAAAGGTGGTGTGGTGAGCTGGGACTCTCCGTAAACCCAGCGAAGATGGAGATGATCCTATTTACCAAGAAGAGGAGTCTGGAGTGGTTCAGGGCGCCTGTGATGTTTGGAAAATCTTTAGCTTTAGTGCCGGAGGTCAAATATCTGGGGGTGGTCCTGGACTCCAAACTATCATGGGGGTCGCAAATAGAACGATTAGTAAGGAAGGGACTAGCGACCCTCTGACAGCTGCGTCGGGTGATAGGGCGGACCTGGGGGCTTAATCGGATCCTTCTTTGGATTTACACCGCGATCTTCAGGTAGAGAATACTCTACGGGGAGCTGG
Organism: Tillus elongatus; assembly: GCA_964006375.1. Taxonomy (NCBI): domain Eukaryota; kingdom Metazoa; phylum Arthropoda; class Insecta; order Coleoptera; family Cleridae; genus Tillus; species Tillus elongatus. Next base: position 78,180,692 of record OZ023263.1, on the reverse strand, counting down.
TCAGGTGGTGTGGTGTGAGCCAAACTGCTACCCAGAAGCTGGCCAAACGTCAAAGGCTGGCAATCTTGGGTATCACCGGCGCTATGAGCACGACACCCTCAGCCGCGCTAGAGGTCTTGCTGATGCTGCCACCGCTTCCCATCTGTATCAGAAGGGAGGCTATGGCGTCGCATCTCAAAATGCGAGACTCTGGAAACTGGTACGGGGAGCGAGCAATAATGGGATATGCAAGAGTCGCCAAGGAGGTGGAAAAGGAAATTCCGATTTCCACCATCAAGGTACGGAATGCAGAAGACAATATTAGGTTGACTAGGCCATATACCCTCAGAGTTTCCAGTGGAGGGAAAATTAGGTTGCATTCCAGCTCGCAGGCCTGGTCTTTTTTACCGACGGATCGCGGCTGGAGGAGCAGCAATCCTCCGGGGCTGGAATATACATCAATAGCACGAGAGTTATGCTCTGGGTCCATATACCACGGCATTCGAAACGGAGGCGTACGCTATCCTGTCTGAAGCCAATCGACATGGTGTGAGGATGAGCCCTGAAAATGTTACATTTTCTCGGATAGCATGGCGGTCCTCCGGGCAGTCTGCGCGGCCAGAATTAGGTCAACACTGGTTCAGAGGTGCGCTAGCGCCCTTACGGAACTAGCCAGGACAAAGGAGGTGCAACTTGTGTGGGTTCCGGGACACTATGGCGTGGCGGGGAATGAGGTGGCGAATGGTCTCGCAAGGCTTGGTTCCCAGCGGCCGTTCTGTGGCCTGGAGCCTGCGATATGCATAAGTAGGAAGGCGGTCTCCGTCGCCGTAAACAAGTGGACTGAGAAGGCCATGGAGAGGCACTGGGGGTCGGTCGGAGGCTGTAGCCATGCAAGGGACTTTGTGGAGGGGCCGGACAGAGACAAGACTATCGGGCTTCTCGGTAGGAGTCGACCTGCGCTTCGCCGGATCATTGGGGTGCTGACAGGCCACTGCTGGCTTAGAAGACACTTCACATTGATAGGTGTCGAGAGGGATCCCATTTGCCAGGAATGTGGCGAGAATGAAGAGACGTCTGACCACTATCTGTGTGAATGCGAGGCTTTTGGGAGTCTTCGAACAGAATTGTTCGGTTCGGGGACTCTGCAGAGGAACCAGGTACGTTCCGTCCAATGGGACCGTCATGGTCTTCATTTCGAGGCCGAGGAGGTTTGGTGACGGAACCGAGGAAGAGTAGTGCATGGTTGCTGGGTTTCCGGGATTGGCAGAAAGGGCCCATTGTGGCCTACTTGCCTGGCGTTAGCCTCCCCACCACTGCTACTACTACGTCTCCATAAAAAGTAGTCCAAGTGACTGAGGTCTGGTGATTTAGGAGACAATTCGTTGGTTCCCATTCGACCAATCTACCTTCCTTGATAGACTGCATCCAAGTACCCATGGACATGTCTTAGAAAATGAGGAGGCGCACCATCGTACTGGAACCAGATATTTCTATTCGAAATGAGAATATCTAAATTTGAAAGTGGTAATTCCTGCAAGAATTCTAACAATTTGCTCCAGTCATATTTTCTTCAAAGCATATTGGCCCTATAACATGATTGCCAAAAAACCCTGTATAAACATTGAGTTTTTCTACGCGTTGGGTGTGACCTTTCCTCATCCAGTCTGGATGTTTGTCTGCACAATAAGAATAATTTTCTAGGTTTACCTCGCCATTTAATGTAAACCTCGATTCATAAGAAAACAGAATGTTCTGTATCTTCAGTCCTGTCTAGAAGATCCAGCATTTTCTCCCAAAATTGCAAATTTCTATGAGGGCCATGGTCAGCCAATTCTTGGAGGCTTGTTAGTTTGTAATTCGTGAGCTTTAAGAATTTTTACTATTGAAGATAGACTAATTTCTTGCTCTCTAGCTACCTGCCTTGTAGATATATTATGGTTTTATTGAACAACTAATATATCATATTAGTTGGATTTCTTCATTGAGCGTACCATGTCGATGGGTACCTTATTTTCTTACCCGCCTGTTAACCAAAAACTGTTTATCAATCTTGCTGATAGCACCTTGTGATAGGGGTGGCAAGTCGGGATATTTCTCTGAATACATGTACAACTTGGTATGGTGTTCTTGTTCTATCTCTGTACCAGCGCAGCAAGACATTGAAGGAAACCATAGGTAGTTTATTCACTGTGAACTGCTTTATAACGTAAAACTCTTTTTTTTGTCACATGGCGTTGGAATTTTTTGGTTATCTCCCATGATAAAGAAATTACAGGAGTGAGACACTTAAAAATTTACAAACATTTTGAAATTTTGTAACGTCATGTCTCCAAAACGGCTCGACTCAAATATGCGAGCTTTGCATCGTTGTACGCAGATTTCGATTCTGCATCGAATGAGTGTGTCTGGCGTCTATTGCTCCATTTAAGAAAATCAACGTTGGACATGGATTTCTATGAAGGAAATGTGCAATTGTTTTTCTGTCGCAATATTTTAACTCATCGCATGGTAGTTTGTCAGATGGGGTTGGAATTTTTTTGATATCTTTGATAATGAAGAAATTACAGGGGTGAGACACTTAAAAAATCACCAACATTTTGAAATTTTGTGACGTCATGTCTCCCAAACGGCTTGACTCAGAAAAGCTAGCGTATCGTTTTACGCAGATTTCGATTCTGCATCGACTGTACCTATGTGTCTGATGCCTATCGTTCTATTTAAGAAAATCAACGTTGGCCACGGATTTCTATAAAGGCGATGTGTAATTGTTTTTTCCTCGCAATATTTTAACTCATCGCATGATAGTTTGTCAGATGGCGTTGGAATTTATTTCATATCTCTGATAATAAAGAAATTACAGGGGTGAGACACTTACAAAAATCAGCCTGTACACTCGGATCCATCACTTGCTTGTAATATTTTTTCTTGCAATTTTTATTTAAATAAATACAAACTAAGAATTTACAAACAATTAACTTTACATAATAACTTGTAAGATACACTAATGAAATTACACTGTATGCATGCATACCTAATCTTAAATTGTATTTTATCACCAAACTCAAACAAGTGACATTATAATGTTTTTCGGTCCATAGAGCTTGTGTTTATCCTCCATTGACCAAAATCCACAAATGTGTCCTTAACGTTCCGTTTATTCAGATACACAGTTTGATTTCGAAAGAGCGTCATCCTCTTTCAATAACGCTATACGAACCGGAGAGAGAAGAATTTTCCAGCTCTAGGGGAAAATCCCGTCGAGGAGAAATAAAACAGGGGGACGGCTTAAAGCTGAGAGATTTGTTCCATAGAGCTGATCCGTCTTCCTTGTGCTGTCGGCGGGGATATTTACCGGGATTGTGCCCGGAATCCCTTCGACCCGTCAAAGTGGAATGAAAGAGTGCTGCCGGCCGTTGGAGGAGGCTTTTATTGCGAGAACAATGGAGACGGGAGGCGACGAGGGCCTGAGATTAGACGCTAAAGTTCGTTCCGATTGTTGTTAAAACTAATGGTATTTTGCTTCTTTTAATCACATTCTAGATAAGAACTTTATCTCGAGTCAGCGGAAGAGGCAGCTGCAATTAGTGGGTTACATGTTTTTTTTTTCTTAGATAGGAAAGCAAAAAGTACAAAAAAGAACATATGCGGCAGCTGCAGGGCATTATGAAATCGTGCTTCGGAGTTTTCGTAACTACACCACTGTTTTTTACAATACAGTATAACGAGGCCTTTATATATTGTACAGAAGTGCGCTAGTGTTGATAGCCCCATTTATTCGCTGAATTAATGACCCCCAGCTGTAGTGTTTTGTTCTTTGCTGGATTTAATTACTTAGTGCATAGCCTATTTTTCACTGCAGTCTCGAGTTCGCTGTCTTGTTGGCACTTCTATTTAAAAAACTACAAGCATTTGATATTGCCAGATTTATCTTTCTTGCAACTAAGAGCAATATGATACAATAACCAGCGTATTAGCAAGTAACTATATTGAATACAAAATTGTCATGTTTTGAGAATATATTTCTTAATACATTATGATTTTTGTAGACAAACGTAATAAATACCGATGTAGAGGCTTTCTATCTGGATTAACAAAACGTACGGTGGAAAGGTGTTATTGCACAGCTATTAAGCTTAGTCACCTACTCATGCTGTTGGCTTTCTGCAACTTTATAGCGAATTTCGTAGAAACATTTCACTAATGAGGAGATCTCGACTTTTGAATGTTGAAAAAATTTTCACAACTGAGCGTGAAAGGCTGCCCTAGAACACCTATAGGGTTTTCAGTTTATATATATATATATATATATATATATATATATATATATATATATATATATATATATATGTATATATATATATATATATATATATATATATATATATATATATATATATATATATATATATATATATATATGTATATGTATGTATGTATATATCTTCAACTGCCGTCCTTCTGTTTTCACTACTGAGCTTATATGCCATACATGAAGAGAAGAAACAAAAGTTAGATGTCATTTACGGAAACCCTGACAGCACGTGAAAATTATGTTAAATTTTAACAATGGTTTCAGTGAATTTTCTTTAAGAATATTCATGAGATATAACGATGGTGAGACTTTCAGAAAATGTCTTCAAATGTGCGTGAATTAGAGCCTCTAGAACCCAAATGTAAGGTGTGGTTGAATTTTTATGTATATATTTGTGTGTGTGTGTGCGCGTGTGTTTTATTATTGTTGTTATTATTATTGTTATTATTATTATTATTTAAAACTATACATTTTTCAATCATTTACAATATTCTGCATAGGTTTTCATGTTAGTACAATAACTTTTCTTACTAACTAGAATCACAGTATGCATATATATAGATATATATATATATATATATATATATATATATATATATATATATATATATATATATATATATATATATATATATATATATAAATTATACAAGAATGATACATTTTTATCTATACACTATATACAAATGTTCGCACTATTGTTTTCAGTTTTAATTTAGTCCATAAAAGACGAAGACTGGAGACTATCTTGATCAAGAAAGCATAGAATGCCATCAATACACCATTTATTTCGGAAATTGACCATTTATTTCGGAAATTGGCTAAATTGTGTTTTTCCATCTATCATGCATATTCGGTTAAAATTTTTGCTTTGATTCTTGCCACAAAAACCATTTTATATGACGGTAGGCTGCTTTGTTGTTTTAGGTAGTTCAACAAGAGTCTATACAGTGTGTCCCAAACTGGATGGGAATGTATTGCTATCTTCGTTATTATTAGCGATAGGAAGACAGTTAAATTAGCAATGTTATGTAGAATTTCGTGCTCGTTCCAAATATGACTTGTATTTTGCCCTGCTCTTTTCGTTTTCGAGTTATTTTCAATAACCAAAATTTGTCGATTTCTTTTTTCTTCAATATCTAAGTAGGCGTTGATCTGACCTGTCTAAGACTTGCACATTATCATGACACTTTTTGCAGGGTATTCTTTTTGTGCTATTCTCAACTTTGGATTGTCAGTTGTTTTTGAGCTACATGTATCAACGTTTGTTTTTATTATGGCAGCCATATCGGACTTTTTGCTGTGAAAAGAGCTTTCCAATGATGTACAACATGCTTCAGAAATCTTGTAATTGCACTGACAATTTTGAGAAAAACCGTTTTGGGGATAGTAGGCTATGAAATCCAATACCAGAAAAAAAAATGACAAAAAAAAAGTGTTCAAAAAGCAGTAGGCCATGGAGTCTAACAATAGACTTCTACGTTTAACATAATTTTCTGTAATGATTCACGATAAAAAAATAGGAACTTTGAGCACACCAATGAATCAACCTATTATTGCAATTGATATTTTACATTACAACATTATTCTTAAAAAAATATTTATTTAAATAGGTAAACCTAGTAAAAAACTAATTTTACTAACAGAACTCAATGTTTGTTTTGTTTTTTATTTCTTTAACGTCGGCCTATTTCCGCGACTATGGCCAATCACCGACGCCAGTGAGCAGTTTCATCTCACTATTCTGGAAAATTTGCCGAATACCTGCTTTTCTGTAAGGAGGGTAGGGATATTTAACGTACACAACATCGCATGGACACGGGACCGACGGCTTTACGCCCACTCCGAAGGGCGGAACGTACAGACATTCAACTTGCTCAAATACAATGCCATAATCTCGGTTGACGTTAATTGTACAGTATGTACTGAAAAAGTGGAAGGAGTACCTTGGGATCGAACCCAGTACCCTTCGGTTCAGAGGCACACGTTCTTACCACTGAATGGAAGATGGTATCAAGGACAATGTCAGCAAGATGAAAATGTTCATTCGAATAATATGGACCGATGAATCAAAATTTACAAATTGTGGTGTGTATAATCGCCATAATATGCATTATTGGGAAAATGAAAATCCTCATCTAAAGAAAGAAAGACGATTGCAAGACAGATTTGGTATTAGTGAATTTTCTTTAAAAAAATTCACTAATGAGGAGATCCCGACTTTTGAATTTTGAAAAAAAATGTTTAAATGAGCGCTAATTAGGCCCCCTAGAACACATATCCGGGGTCAGTTTCGATTATACATATACATATATATATATATATATATATATATATATATATATATATATATATATATATATATATATGTATGTATGTATGTATGTATGTATGTATGTATGTATGTATGTATCACACCGATATCTGAAAAAATAATGGGCCGATTCTGACAAAATCTGTTGAATACCTTCCTTTTGTAAGTGTTTTGTTAGCCAGGAAAATCGGCCGAGGTTTTCTCGGAAAATTTTGTGTTTTCTTTAGAAAAAAATTCATATCTCCGGAAATAACAAAGTAAGGGCAACCAAATTTGGTACATCGTTTTATATTGCTATGGGTAAATTACCTGCACGGGTTTATATCGTTATAGGTAAGTTACCTACCAAAATTTAGCACTGTAGGTCAAAAGACAAAAAAGTTATGGGCATTTAAAAAAGAGTGGGGTTTTCCTCAAAACATTAAAGTGACAATTTAAAACGTCAAAATTCGCAACATTTAGGCAAAGAACTTGAATCTAATACGAGCTATGGAAAGAAAATGTCTCAAGAAGAATGTTTTACAAACCCTGAAGTCTTAATTTCAACCGTCATTGTCCTTCATTTTACTAAAATGTTTCCAGAAAATTCATTTCAAATAGACCCTTTCTCTGATGCTTGGCAGTAGTCTTAGCTATAGAGTTTATCGTTTAATGGTATATAACTTTTGTCGAATTTTCGTAAAAAATCAATAAAGCTCAATATATCGGTTATTCTACAAGATCCATTCTCAAGGCTGCTACAACATGGAAGGAAAAGAATTACAATTTACATAGGAAAAATACAACAATTTTAAATGCATATTTACATATAAAGCGAGTTTTAAAAATTGAACTTGAAAAACCTTTAAATAACAAACATCAACACAAGTCAAATTTCTGTCAATTAAAACTAGGTGTGACCTGCTACCGTATGTTATCACACATCATACCATCAGCCCCCGTGTAAACGCCGTATGCCGTTCTAGAGCAAATGCTAAATTTCTGCATTCTTCACGTAACGGCTTACTCTTCTACGACCATCGTGGACTTAAAGATAGAATCGGGACTCGTCAGAGAACACAACACGATTCCATTCACCATCCCATTTTGATCTGCTGTTACACCACACAAGCCGAGCAGCACGATATCGAGGTGTCGGTGGGAGACATAAAAATGATGTATACGAACCAAGTCCAAAAGAGCGTATTGTGCGGTATGTCGTTGGCATAGAGACTATTTGTTGTAAACTTCCAACCAAGCATTTACAATCGACCGGAAACCCTGCCTTGTAAAGTCGAAATCCTCAAAAGACGATCTTCCCGTGCTGAATTAGATCGAGGTCGTTCGGTCCGTGACGACAGTTATAGATTGCGTCATATGAGGTCGCAAATTTGCCTGATTTAAAAACCGGCTTTCCGAATACCAACAATTCGCTCCCCCTCGGATTCATTTAAATGATTGTAATTGTTCCGTAAATGGCGCCTAAATATAGTGACTTAATGACTTAATAATAATTTGAGCACAAACCGCTACGAAATATTGCTCCAAACTGAAGGACACGCAAATTTAAAGAGATCATTTTTTGATCAAACAAAATCAAAAAAGGTTCGGGACGCAGCAAGGGCGTTATGGCAGTGAATTTTCATAAAAATGTTTTTAAATAGCAAATATGTGTTTTTTTTTAAGAAAGCAGGCATCAAATTTAGTTACCATTATAACCTATATAGTAAAAACAATGTGCCATGCGTCCAGAATTTCTTTTCTTACAAACATGCATTATATTTCGATGGAAAATGCAAAAAAGCAATAACGTGTTCGATTAAAAAAAAAACGACTTATGAGCCACCTGCGATTGTAGAAATAATTTTCCGAAAATAAAGTTAAATGTTGGTTTCCTAACCAACAAAACTTACGTTAATAGCAAATTGAGTTATTGAAATTTGAAGGATTTAATGAAAATTCGCTACCAAAATGCACTTACTGCGTCCAGATTTTTCTTCTTACAAACATGCATCATATTTCGATAAAAAATGCAAAAATGCATTAACGAAATTGGTTCTACCAAAATTAGTTTAAAAAAAAAGACCGTTAAACCATAAACTTCACTAAACCTACAGCGAAAGCATCAACTTAACTAAACCGACAGCCAAAGCATCAGAGAAAGGGTCTATTTGAAATGAATTTTCTGTAAATATTTTAGTAAAATGAAGGGCAATGACGGTTGAATCTGAAACTTAAGGGTACGCAGAACACTATTCTTGCAACATTTTCTTTTCACAGTCTGCATTTGTTTCACGTTCTTTTCCTAAACATTGGCAATTTTGACGATTCAAATTGCGAGTTTGACGTTTTGAAGAAAACTCCAAAATTTGTTTCTGTAGCTGCCCGTAACTTTTTTGTCTTTAAACGTAGAGACTTAAATTTTGGCACATGTTTCACCATTTATAATACAAATATGCTTACCAAATTTGGTTGCCCTTACTTTGTTACTTCTGGAGATATAATTTTTTTAGGAAGAAAACACAAAATTTTTCAGGAAAACCTGGTCCGATTTTCCTGCCTAACGAACTTATCCAAGCCACTTGCAAAGGGATGGTACTCACCAAATTTGATCAAGATCGGTCCATTATTTTTTGCGTTATCGGTACGATATATATATATATATATATATATATATATATATATATATATATATATATATATATATATATATATATATATATATATATATATATATATATATAGTTTGTATCTCAAAAACGCGACAGTTGTGGGCTTGAAGTGTAGGTTGTATTCTATAGAAAATTATCTGTAAATAAAGAAATAAATGGAGGTAAAATCTTACGCAAACCACCCTCGAACACATGATTCTTTTACCTATAAAAATCGCTACCTCGTTCGTTTCACATGGTGCACTAGGCCATTTTTGTACCAAGATACTTATGCATTTAATCCCGCTCATTTTAATATACGGAGCAGCGAGATGAATCTTATCTTTATGTGCGAGGTTCACTTCATGCCTTAAAAAGCACCCGAGTATGAAAATTAGATAGGAACCTTTTTAGAGGAATTAGATGCAGCCAGCCCAGCATCTCGGGGAGTACTTCTAGAACCGCACTTTATATGAAAGGATTCGCTGACAGTTCATATTCTCCGTTGTTGTCTGTCGTTCTGAAAGCGATCCATTGTCGTATGAAAATGAAACTGTTCGCATTATGCAAGATGGCGGTAGTCGTTGTACATACATTCTAATAACAGTAGGCGTCGTCGCTTGGTTGGTTTGCTGGTTGGTAAATGTTTGTTACAATGCGAGTCAGCTCTTTGATATTTCTAGAATGAACTACGTATATGATGATGAGAGTACAAAAGCAATGGTATTTCATTTAGAGATAATGTGCGAAAGTGAACTGTCGATGTTGTCTTTGTTTAGTAGATTATACTATACAGTGTCCCAAAAACATGAATCGAACGATAATGAAATATGTAAGGTAGTTTTTAATAACGTCTGAGTTCTATGTTATATTGACATATTTAAAAAAACGGGAAATAAACTCAAATCACGAAAATGAGACCGCACATTTTTATACTTTTATCAGCCTAAAATATTGTTTGTATTTTAATCAAAGCTTAATGATTACATTGCGTGGATGCAATAGACACTACTTGATATATGTAAACATATTTCGCTAAAATAAACGAACTATTTTCATACTGGCAGATTTTATTTCTAAAAAAGTTCGGGACGCAGCAAGTGCGTTATGGTAGTGAATTTTTATTAAATGCTTCAAATTTGACTAACTCAATTTTCTATAAACTTAGAAAGTTTAATTTTGGTATGTAGTAAGGTCTTTCCTAAGGCAAGATATCCACCAAATTTCATTAAAATAAGTTTGTAAATTTGGGAGAAAAAATTTTTTTCGAAAAAAAATTTCAAGATTTGAATAACTCAATTTTCTACAAACTTAGAAAATTGAATTTTGGTTCGTAATAAGGTCTCTTCTAAGGCAGTATATCCATTAAATTTCATTACAACAGCTTTGCAAATTTTTTTCGAAAGAAAACTCAAAATTTTCCCGGACAACCCCGTCCGATTTTCCTGGCTAACGAACTCATCCAAGCCATTAATAAAAGAAAGACTTGCCGAGTTTCATCGAAATCGGTTAATTATTTTTTGAGTTATCAGATGTATATATATATATATATATATATATATATATATATATATATATATATATATATATATATATATATATACATATACATATATATATATATATACATATATATATATATATATATATATATATATATATATATATATATATATATATATATATATATATATATATATATATAAGCGGAACATAGGCGAATAACATGGGAAATCAAATATTTGCAAAATTAAAAGTGTGAGCAGCCATGACATGCCAAATTCGAATAATTTTGTTACTGTCAAATCAGACATTTCTGATTATCAATACACATTTCCTGAAAAGCTTGACAATGAATAATAATAATAATAGCTATAGTAATGAGGAACAAGTGTTTATTGTAAAAACATATTACAGTGCTGGCAGTTTGCGAAAAGTTTGAGATTTGTTCTCAGTTAAGTACGATGATCTGATAATCGGGCATAATGCTGATTGCACATTATTAAAAAGTTACGAAAATCCTCGTTTACCATGATTTTGTTTAAACATAAGACACTTTGAAGAAAAAGCAATTATAACAGTAGTGCCTGCAGTTCCGGAACAATAATAAAATTAACTATTAACAAGAAATAAGTAACAATAATTTAACTGAAACAATTACAAAAAATATTCAAATAGTCCCCCATTTTGATATAAACAATATCCCAACCTATTGTAAAATGCCTTTCGAACTTGTGCGAGTTGTTGGTTATTGACGCGTGCACATTCAGCAAAGATAGCCTCCCTCAAAGAATTAATATTTGGGTGACGAGTTTTATAAATTTTGTTTTTAAGGTGACCCTACAAGAAGAAGTCACAAGGTGCCAAATCGGGAGATCTCGCCGGCCACTTAATATTACCACCGCGACCAATCCAATGATTAGGAAAAAAATTATCTAAACAGGTTCTTACGTCTACACCAAAATGAGCTGGACACCCATCCTGCTGAAACGAGACTTCCCGATTTTCATTTGCAACTTCGTCTAATGCAGGACATACCTTATTTACCAAGAGCTCTAAATAATTTTCTGAATTTAAATTGCCAATTAATTCAAACGGTCCAATGGTGTGATTATTAAAAATGCCTGCCCAAATATTATTTTTTTGAAGGTATTGGGATCTCGTCGAAAGTTGTAACTTTGGGTTTTGTTGCGCCCAGTATCTTGTATTCTGTACGTTAGGTTCATTATTTAGCGTAAACGTGCACACGTCAGTAAAGCAAATCGATGAAAGAAAATGGCGATCTCAATTGGCGCGTTCCATAACATCTTCACAAAATACAAGCCTGTTCTCTTCATCTATTGCCAACAACTCTTGATGGCACTGCGGCTTGTACGGGTGGTAGTTGTGTTTTTTAAGGATTTTTTCGCACACGCTCCCGAGAAACACCACATTCTTCTGCTGCAACTCTAGTACTTGTAGTTGGATTGACATTGAATAACGCTAGCACCCTTTCCTCTAGTTCTGCATTAACTTGTCTTCTAACGCCTGTTTCGTTATAAACATACATTGATATTGAAATAATACAAATTCAGCTGTAAGCTTACCACCCCTATTTTCTACTGCTACACTTGCAGTTTCTTCAAATTTCCTTAAAATACGTTGGATTGTGCTCACGGAGGGAATGGGTCGATCATCGTTCTTAACTGAGAACAAATCTCGAACTCTTTGCAAACTGCCAGCACTGTAATATGTTTTTACAATAAACACTCGTTCCTCATTACTATAGCTATTATTATTATTCATTTTAAAGTGTTTCAGGAAAATATGTATTGGTAATCAAAAATTTTTGATTTGACAGTAACAAACTTGTTCGAATTTAGCATGTCAAAAATGTAGAAGAAAACTATTTATTATAGGCCGAGCTTTCGGAAAAATTTATTCCTTTCTCAAGGCTACAACATGGAAAGAAAAAAGTTTACAATTTACTTGGGAAAAATATAAAATACTTACATATAACGTGAGTTCTACTAAAGTCGAAAAGTGTTAGACTGACATATAAAGCTAACTATTGTCTAATTGAATTTGTTTTTTGTTTTTGTCTAGGAAATACAAATAGGGGTAGTGATTTCTAAAATTATTATATTTCTTTAAGTTTATTAAATTGTCGTTAAAAGTAATTTCAAATTCTTCTAAACACATTCTTTTATTACTTAAGGTTTCACAGTGTAAAATTGAAACATTACTAAAATTTATATTATGGTCAGTGTCGAGATTATTTTAGTAATGTTTCTATTTTACACTGTGAAACCTTAAGTAATAAAAGAATGTGTTTAGAAGAATTTGAAATTACTGTTAACGACAATTTAATAAACTTAAAGTAAGATATAATTTTAGAAATCACTACCCCTATTTATATTTCCTGGACAAAAACAAAAAACAAATTCAATTAGACATTAGTTAGCTTTATATGTCAGTTTGGCACTTTTCGACTTCACTCAAATTAATAAAAAGGTTTTCTTTTCATGTTTGTTTTTGCATAATTTGTTTAGTAGAACTCACGTTATATGTAAGTATTTTAAACTTTTATATTTTTCCCAAGTAAATTGTAAACTTTTTTTCTTTCCATGTTGTAGCCTTGAGAAAGGAATACATTTTTCCGAACGCTCGGCCTATAATAAAGATGTTTATTCTACAACTGACGGCTTTCCCACAATTTTTCGATAAATAACACTATTATTATTATATTATTTTAATAAACATTCACTGAAAATCATAAATCAAAAATGCCGATATCTCGAAAACCATAAAACTTTGTATATATGGTTATTTGGGTTCCGAATGGACTCAACTATCGCCCATTTTCGGATCAGCATTGCCGAACCAAACACCATATATATATATATATATATATATATATATATATATATATATATATATATATATATATATATATATACACACATATATATATATATATATATATATATATATATATATATATATATACACACACATATATATATATATATATATATATATATATATATATATATATATATATATATATATATATATACACACGCACACATATATATATATATATATATATATATATATATATATATATATATATATATATATATATATATATATATATATATATATACACGCATGCATGCATACATATACAGGATGGCTCATTAGTGCGTCAAAGTCTCATAACTGTCGAAAATATACAGGTTGATTTGTCACAGCAGAGCACGTTTCGCATAATTTTTATTAATTGGAACATCCCATATACTTGTTAATTTTTTAAAATTTACCATCAATTAACGTTTTCAACTACATTCCCCTTTTTAATTTTAAATGCGGCCCTGCCGAGTTATTCAGGAAAATGTGAAATTTTTGTCCAAAACAAAGTTTAAGAAAATTATTGGTTGTATGAGTATCATGGTGAATGAAGACAAAGCATTTTCGCATTAAGTAGCTGACAGTTGTAATTGGAGGATACAGGCCAAATATTGTGCATATCAAACAGGGTGTTCATTACACAATTTTCAAATTGAGAACATTCAACTGGCATTTTTTTTTCTTCAAATGGAACCACCGGTTTTCATCTGATAACTGAATTCGCATGTTCATTCCATATAATTTTCATGAGTAATGTTATATGCCTAAAATCAATATTTTCACAATTATTCTTACTTTTTGGGTTCACACAGGTGAATTATGATAATTAATTTCTAAATGGGCTTAGTTACCATGGTTTTGCCGTAATGTGAAAACCCCTGACAGCTGACGTTAAATAATTGACGTTTAAAATTCATAAATAATTGTCATCTGTGATTTAAGCGCTTTCATTCGCATCGACATGAATTTCGAAAGAAATGAACTTGTTGACATGATAGTTATTATGGGATCGTGCGAATAAAATTGCTTATCAACACAGGGCATGTGTAAAGATACGCTAGTAATAGAGGACAACCTTCAGTGAGAAGCTTGTAAAAACTCAAAGAGTCTTAGAACAGGAAATGTATCTTATGAAAAATGTGAGACAACGAAGCGAAGTCATGAAGACCGGTTAAACGTTTCTGCTATCGGTAGTAGCAGAACCAACTACCAGTTCAAGAATGATATCGAAGAGAATCGATACCTCGTTCTACAACCAGAAAAATTAGCATGAAGAATAAGTTTGATGACTATCACATATCTAATCATAAACAATGATTGCATCCGGATTTGGCAAATCGAAGGACATTTTGCGAATGGGCTTTGGGAATGGAAGCAACCAATCCAAATTTGTTTCAACAAGTACTTTTCACCGACGAAGCAACTTTTACACAAAGGGGGAGTCCAAATCGACATAATTTGCATTATTAAACGACCGAAAACTCAAAAATTATGAGACAAATCGATAGACAACGTCAATGGACTGTGAATGTTTGGGAAGGTATTGTAGGCGACTTCATCATTGGGCCTTACTTTTTCAATGGGAATTTGAATGGTAAGCAGTATTTGTTCTTCTTACAAAATCACTTGCCTCGGCTTCTGCAAAATATTTCACAAATTATGCTTGAAAATTTGTGTTTCAAGCACGATGGTGCTCCACCACATTTTGCATGCACCGCTCGAAGTGACTTGAATCGAGAATTTCCAAGCCAATGGATAGGCCGCGGCGGCCCTATTAGTTGGCCACCTAGATCTCCAGACTTGTCGGAATTGATTTCTTCTTCTTGGGACATATAGTAAGCAGATTGTGTATCGGAACCTGCCAGCTACTGCAGAAGATATGAAGCACATAATTATAGAAGCTTTCGGGATAATTCCCATTCATACAATACATCAGTCGTTATGGAAAAGAATACAGAAGCGTGTTGAGCAAAACGGAGGGCACTTCGAACATCTGTTACAAGTGAATATGCAACAAACTACGCTCGCTTGTTATTTTCAGGATTTGAATTCAAAATAGAACGTTTAGATTCAGATAATCTATTTTGCGCAAATCAATCTATGTGCACCTGTATTCAGTTTATTAGTGTAATTATTTTGCTGTTTTGGCATTCTATTGTTATCATTCTATCTTCTTTTTTGTTTTATTGTTATGTTATTGTTATGTAGTTTCTTAGTTTGGTGTTTCAAATTATATATATGATAATAATAATTATTATTATTACTAAAACTTAACTCGAATTTATTATCAAATTCACCCCGGTGTGAACCGAAAAAGTAAGAATATAAAAATAAATAAATATAAAGTAAGAAAATATTGATTTTCGGCACAGAACATTACTCATGAAAATTATAGGGAATGAACATACCAATTCAGTTGTCAGATCAAATACAGGTGGTTCCATTTGAAATAAAAGAAAAAATGCTATTTTAATTTTCTCATTTTTAAAATTGTGTAATGAACACCCTGATTGATATGCACAATATTTGGTCAATGTATCCTCCAATTACAACTGTCAGCTACGGAATTGCAAAATTTTTCACCTTCACTCATCATGGTACTCATACAACCAATAAATTTGTTTGGCATTATTTTGGCCAAAATGTTCACATTTTCTTGAATAACTCAGCAACGCCGCATCGAATATTAAAAAGGGGAATGTCGTTGAAAACATTATTTGATGATGAACCGAAGAATGTATAAATATATAGGGTGTTCTATTTAAGAAAAATTATACGAAAAGTGCTCTGCTGTGGCGAATATTTGGAAATATTTTCGGAATATGCTCATTTGGGTATCACATTAATTCATATTATATATATATATATATATATATATATATATATATATATATATATATATATATATATATATATATATATATATATATATATATATATATATATATAGGATGTTTCCTTATCACGTGCAGAAAATTCAGGGACATGTCCTTTGACCAATACCAATTTCAAGCAGGAACGTTCATACCTCTGAAGATTTTCCAATAGAGTTACGTTTCCTAGACACGGGGTGTTAAAATGCAAGGTGACAAACACTTTTTCTATCATAATTTCCGAACCCTTTATTATATTTCAGCGAAAATTGGGACGCCCATTGAGCTTCCTTCTAGCGACGAAATGGTGTTATAGATTAATTTCTCTGATTAACAGGGACTTAGATATGGGATAGGGCCGATGACCATTAGAAAAAATTTATCAAGAATTCAGCACCAATATCAGAATTATCAGGAAGAACATTAAAAATTACATCAAAAAGGTAGTCTTGTTTCATTTCAATAGGATCAACGGTTTTCGAGAAAAACTACAAAATATCTTTTAACTTTCCCGTAGTGTTACGTCACTGGGATAATCAACCTAGTCGAATCGTCTTTAAATGATAGTGGCTGGTTGTTGCAGATACGAAGAGAGGACAATAATTTCATATGAACTTGGGTATCAAAATTATCGAGATATTGCATGATAAAGTCGAAAGTGAAAAAAAATAGAATCTCATGATTTTATCACACTGTATCTCGATAACGAAACATATATATATATATATATATATATATATATATATATATATATATATATATATATATATATATATATATATATATATACAGGGTGATTCATAAGTGGTGACCAAAAATGAAACCCCATGTTCTTTGAACAATTTTAGAGAGGGTATGTACTATAAAAAATTTTCATGTAATGCTTCATTAAAAATATACAGGGTGTTGAAGTTGAATTTCAAAAAATAAAATTTCCCAATTTTTTAAAAAGTAGTACATATATTTTGCTGAAACTTCGCATGTGTAGGCTGTTATGGAAGGCCCGTATTCTACCATAACAATTGAATCGGCTAATCCAGCAGTGGCGCGCGTACCCACATGTCATTGGTTATCCCTCAAGAAAAAAACGGGTACGCCAATGATATTTTTTTATTATTTATTTTTTGGATCTTACTTTCATTCGTGAACAAAATGACTCTCTTGATAATTTTCTGTACGACGCTTATTTGTCGAGTAAGCAATGAATCAGTAAGTGTTTTAGAGCACAGTTCATGATTTTTAACCAGTCGTTGTTTGGTAGAAAATCGCAATAATACACTTTTATGCCTCCATTGGCCTGAATACACGCACGATATCTTTTTGATATGGAAAATTTAATGTCTTGATAATTTTTTGTACGACGATTATCTTTGTTGTACTTTAGTAAGTAGTAGTCTGATTTGGCAAAGTTGTCATTAAGTGTCACTTGACGTTTAGGTTAACAAGTTATTATTTTGAATAGGTGTAAGTGGTAAACTTTATAAAATTGCAAAATTTTCTACTCTTTTACTTCTTATAATGGAGTACACCTCAGAAGAGTATGCAGATATAATTTTTATCTACGGATATGCTGATGGAAATGCTCTAGCTGCTTGTCGGGAATATCAACGTAGGTTCCCCACTCGCCGTCAACCTACACCAAGGGTTTTTTCTCGATCGTTTTCAAGACTTCGGCAGTGCGGTATTGGACAACGTCCTGACGCTAGAGCTAATGGTAGAAGACAACATCAACTTGAAGACGAAGAGAGAGTGGTGGATGCAGTGATGGATCAACCTTCTACAAGTACTCGGAGGATTGCCACGCAGTTACAATATTCTCAAAGCTTTGTTTGGAGAACTTTACATCGAGAAGCCTTACATCCATATCAGCAACAGAATGTTCATTGCCTTCTACCTGGAGATAATGTGCATCGACGAGTCTTTCGTGAATGGATGTTGGAAATGAACAATCAAAATATCTTATTCCCTAATCTAATCTTCTGGTCTGACGAATCAACATTTACAAGAAATGGTATTTATAATTTTCATAATGAGCATGTCTGGTCATTGGAAAATCCACATGCAACAAGGACTCGCACATTTCAACATAGATTTTCCATTAATTTATGGTGTGGTATTTTTAACGGCTCACTGTTCATGGAAGTCCTGCCACAACGTTTAAATGGATCTTCGTACTTAGCGCTCCTAGAAAACCGTGTAGAAAACATTCTAGATGACATTCCACTAGCAACAAGAGGTATAATATGGTACCAGCATGACGGTGCACCAGCGCATCATACTCGAAACGTTGTTACATGGCTACATGAACATTATAATGAAAGATGGATTGGCAGAACTGGACCAATACACTGGCCTGCAAGATCACCGGACTTAAACCCACTTGACTCCTATCTTTGGGGTGATTTTAAGCGACTGGTCTACAGTGAACAAATAAATACACCAGAGCAGCCACAACTGATAAATAATGCTCTTCGTCATATTCAAGCAACAATGAGTCCTCAAGACATTAAATTTTCCATATTAAAAAGATGTCGTGCGTGTATTCAGGCCAATGGAGGCATTTTTGAACATTTATTGTAATAAATAAGTTACTATAAGCCTGATAAAAGTGTATCATTGCGATTTTCTACCAAACAACGACTGGTTAAAAATCATGAACTGTGCTCTAAAACACTTACCTGATTCATTGCTTACTCGTAAAATAAGCGTCGTACAGAAAATTATGAAGAGAGTCATTTTGTTCACGAATGAAAGTAAGAATAAAATAAAAAAAAATAATAAAAAAAATCATTGGCGTACCCGTTTTTTTCTTGAGGGAGAACCAATGACATGTGGGTACGCGCGCCACTGCTGGATTAGCCGATTCAATTGTTATGGTAGAATATGCGCCTTCCATAACAGCCTACACATGCGAAGTTTCAGCGAAATATATGTGCCACTTTTTAAAAAATTGTACGTATGGATATAAACATATAAAATTATGACTTCTGAAAGCCCTAATTTGCGCTTATTCGAAAAATTCGAAAGTCCTTACCTCATAAGCGAAATTTTCGCCACGAAAATTCGCTAAAATTATTGCCAGTCGCCATGTATTTTTCAGTTGTCTCTGTGTGTACTAAAAAATCACTAACGAATGTCATTCATATTTTGTATTGTACAAACGTCAAGAATTTTAAAGCAAACGTTCTATATTACAGAAAACGAGTATAATTTCTTAAGGATTCGCATTTTAAATTGAATCGTTGCTTGTTTGCATAATGAAAAACCGACACTTAATGAAGATGACGGAGTTTCGTGAAATGAATATTCAGTAAAATGTAAAGCCGCCTGGATGCTTGATGTAAAACACAAGCGCATTTTATTTAATTTACGAGGATGAAAGTATTTTACCGAACTAAATCAGATTTGTCGGGGAAGGCATCTTGCGTGTATCAAACTTCTGATCTTGACGGGAAATTCTTCGGCAAGTGAAATTGATATTGATACCGACAGGGAGTTAGTAGTTGAAGTTTGTAATTTAGTTTTCTTGATGTGGATATATATACACACGGTGGTTCTTCTGAGGCTGATGTTTTGTTGTTCTTTTTTGTTCCCGAGTTTCGTTGCGGGATTCACTTAATTGATTCTTAATGCCGAGACCATTAGCTAAGCTTGTGTACTAGGATGATCGTCGAAAAGAGATAAGTTTGGTAATGGCTAATAAAACCCTCTTGTTTAAGTATGTGATAATCGCATACTTTGTTAAAGTTTCAACTGGTGCACATAGAGTATATGGATATTGCTTATGGTTTGAAGGGTTCTTGCCTGCAAAATTACATTATAAAAGCGACCTGTTGGTAGGTTTATCATTACTTTTCAGAGCAACAAACTAAGGGTCTAATTATGCTTTAAAAGTGCCCACCATTATGCTATGTACAGTAAATATTTTATACTCTAGGGTGGCCATATATTTTTGAACACCCCCTGGCGACTGTAAATTATATAGGGTGTTTAAAAATTAAACAACATTAAGCCACCTTTATGCATAAATAAATGATGAAAGTTCAAAGGTCCTTAAATTGTCTGTTACCCTACGTGCCAAAATTCAGATCTCTAAGTTAAAAGAAAAAAAAACTTAGAAGCATTTTAAGAAAAAAAAAAATTGGGTGCCACTGGTGATCAGAGGAAAGCACAAGAACAAAATATTTTGTGTGATTAACAAAACCAATTGGATATTACATCCAACGTTTAAGTTTTCTTGACGCAAAAACGTCAAAAACTAGCAGAAAAAATATTTTGAAAGTTTGATAATTTTTCTTCTTTAAACGTCAAAGTCGCGATTTGAAACGTCAAAATTTGCAATTTTCAAACAACGAATTTGGAACAAATACGTATTTTTTAGACAATATGTCATAAGAAGTGTGTGTTACAAAGCCTTAAGATTCAACATCAGCCATCATTGTCCTTCATTTGACTAAAATGTTTTCAGAAAATCCATTTCAAATAGACCCTCTTTCTGATGCTACGGCAGTAGTTTCGGCTATAGAGTTAATGGTTTAATAGTATATATTTTAGCAAATTTTCGTAGACAAAAATTGTTATCGAAAAGACAGCGACTTATGAATTTTAAAAAGATTTCTTCAAATGAGCGCGAACTACAACCCCAAAAACCCATATACGGGGTCAGTTTAAGTTTTTGTCTGTTTACACATATACAGGGTGACGCTTTTCTACGGCAAAGCTCAATATACCCGTTATTATACAAGATATACAAAAAAGTATATACGTTAATTATAGGGTATCTCGAGCTGCATCTTATAAACTTATTTTGACAATCGCAGGGGCCCATAAGTCGTTGGTGATACACGCTTTCTTTTTTTAACAGAATACCCCCTTATTTTATTGCATTTATGTGTTTTATAGTGAATTATAATGCATGTTTGTAAGAAAAAAATGATCTAGTTCATCGTTTTTGAGTTATTTCAATTGTTTTGCAACTTTTCACGTTTTTGGCACATATTTCAAACACATATCACAAATTGTGAAACGGCGTTTTTATCAATAGATAGCGGAACCCCATGGAAATGACGCATTCCGAGAGCTTTTTGTTTGTATTACTCGTCGAAAAAATCAAGCTGCCGTATGCGGGCACGCTCAAATAGTGGCTGAATTTTAAAAGTTTTCGCAGAAATGTTTTTAGTGTTTCTGTAGAACTTATTTTTGTAAGATTTTTGAGGTATTGAGAAGACAGCGACTTATGAATTTTAAAAAGATTTCTTAAAATGAGCGCGAACTAGAACCCCAAAAACCCATATACGGGGTCAGTTTAAGTTTTTGTCTGTTTACACATAATATACAGGATGACGCTGTTCTACGGCAAAGCTCTATATACCTGTTATTATACAAGATATGACAAAAAAGTGTATACTTTAATTATAAGGTATCTCGAGCTGCATCTTATAAACTTATTTTGACAATCACAGGCTGGTCCATAAGTCTCTGGTGATACACACTTTCTTTTTTTAACAGAACACCCCCTTATTTTATTGCATTTTTGTGTTTTATAGCGAATTATAATCCATGTTTGTAAGAAAAAAAATGATATCGTTCATCGTTTTTGACTTATTTCAACTGTTTTGTAACTTTTCACGTTTTTGCACATATTTCAAACGCACATCACAAATTGGGAAACGGCGTTTATATCAATAGATAGCGGAACCCCATGGAAATGACGCATTCTGAGAGCTTTTTGTTTGTATTACTCGTCGAAGAAATCGAGCTGCCGTGTACGGGCATGTTCAAATAGTGGCTGAATTTTAAAAGTTTTCGTGGAAATGTTTTTAGTGTTTCTGTGGAACTTATTTTTAGAAGATTTTTGTGATATGTTGGTAATTAATAATAAATGTTTAGTAAGGTATTGTAAAAAAAGTTGTCGAATTTTTGTGAAAATATAATTTAGTGTGACATTACTGAAGGCAATTTCTGTATAAAAAAAAGGTGATTTTCTGTAAAAGAAATTTTTGAAAATTTTCATAATTTTTTTATTTCATTTTGGTCCTAAAGCTGTTCGTGAATAATTATATCTTGGCAGGTGTGTAAACAGCTTAAAGAGGTTCGTTGGTCAGGAAAATCGGACCAGTTTTTTTCTGGAACTTTTAAAGTTTATTTCCGGAAAATGTTTGTACTTTCTGAAACAACAAAGCTATTTTAATGAAATACGGTAGATTGTTACTACTATATAGGTTATACTGCCAACCAAATGTCTTTCTTTTACAAACAAGACATATTTGCCGTTAAACACATTTTTACGAAAATTCGCTACCATAACGCACTTGCTGCGTCCCGAACCTTGTGTAAGACTGTTAAGTGCTACGTTAACGTTAAATTATTACTTTATCGTGTAAGTGCACATTTGCAGGAAGTGTGAAATGCATTTGAATTATTTTTCATAGCCATATTTATAAGATGATCTAACTTATGACGCTGCGGTGTAATTTAAGACCGGATAAAATTTACTTTGATTACTGAAACAACGCAACGCAAACAGGAAGTTAACGAGATTAAAACAAAATGTGAATAATATTGTTGGCCACAAAACCATCATAACGGAAATAAAACCTGTTGCTGCTAGTGTTTGTATTTACACCAGGAGGTAAAAAAACAGGACCTAAAAAATGTTCATTCAAGAATCGGTGCAGAATTTTTAGTCTTACGTCAGCGCTTTCGCCATTTGTGTACATTGGTAAATTGTCGTTTCTTTTATATCGTGAAGCTTTGAAAGTTTGTTTTGCACTGATAAATACATTTAACTCACCACGCAATACGGTTTTATCATTTCGGTAAGGGTGGTGGCTTTATTAGTAATACGGTAACTTGCTGTATATAGTCCTGAAAATTGAATAATGCTTATTCACTGTTCCAAACGTTATTTTTAAGGACACTTAGAAAATGTTAATGTTACCGTTAGAGTTTCCAGGTAGATAAAGATCAACTTGGTGAAAATCTCTTGTTCCACTAGGGACCGAGTGTACTACGAGAGAAAAAAAAGGAATAAATAATAATAATAATAGTAATAATAATAATAATAATAATAGTGACACAACAGTAAAAAAAGGACACCACCCATATAACTTACGACTTCATATCCCGAACTCTGCAGGTTACTGTGCCAAAGAACTTGCTACTCGGTCGCTAATTTGTTATTTCGTTTTTACAGCAGCAACACATGCTACAGGTTGGCACGCACGCACACGAGCTTTTGGTATCTTCAGAGGATAACAAAGTCATGAAAACCAAATTTGGTAGGCAGGTTTCTATTATAAAATGTTTCCTATATACCAAAATTGAGATCTCCAAGTGTGAAGAAAATAGTCATGATCATTAAATCAAAACAACTTTTGGTTCCACTAGATGTCAGAGACAAAAAAATATGGCATGTGCTAAACAAAATCTATTGGAAATTACAGACAAAAATAAACCTTTATTGGCACAAAATTCCGAGAAGTGTGAGAAAAATGAATTTGAAAATGTTTTAATTTGTCTTCTGAAAATGTCAAATAACGAGGTGAAACTTCAAACCTTGTGATTTCTAAGGAAACATTCTGGAAGTGATGCGGTATATGAGTGGCCAATACTGCATGAAATGTCTTTAACGACGTCCTAAATGTATGTTTTAGTCTCCTTCATTTGATTAAAATATTTGCAAAAATGCATTTCAAATAGACTTTGTTACAAATAACTTAGGACCGTAGAAAATTCACATTTATGCGATTCTGGTAAATAAATACACCTTGGATTAATCCTCAGTTCGCATTATCTTCGTGTCTGACTGGTAAAGAGACTAGTATATCAAATAATCGTGTTCTAACCTGGGTCAAAAGCTTAGTGGTAACTGACTTTTTAAAGTCATTTCTTCAATTTTAATATCATATGATCACACTTTTAAATGAATTTTTTAGCAAATTTCTGCCTTAAAAATTCACTAATGACGGGATGAGGACTTCTAACACATAAAACTTAATCTTTTTTTCCCCTCAGGGCTCGTCCGCGGCCTTGCCGCCCCGATAGCACTGCAACCTTTGGTTGATTGTACATACCCTTAGTCTTACTCCATTCATTCCAAAATCACTGTGCTTTGAACTAGTCTGCACAGCGATTGGTAGGGTGAAGTTTTATATTGCTCTGTCTCCGGTCTAGAGTGACCGTAGATCAGTTGTCTTTTCCGGTCCAGAGCTATACACTCACACAAGATGTGCTGGGCTGATTCCTCCCCCTCGCCGCAGACTCTGCATGGGAGGTTCCCTTCGAACCGCCCCATTTTATGCAGGTGTTTCTTGACGGCCATGTGTCCCGTCAAGAGACCTGTTGTGTTTCTGAGCTGGTATCTGCTCAGATTTAGCAGCTCCACAGCTCTCTTTGAACTGGGTCCGTCAATTATTGACTTCTCATGTCTAACCCCTGGACAGTCCGCCTAGTACACCTTGTGTTGGTTTCTGACCCAGGACTTAATGGCTCCCCTGGCAGTGCTCTTTGTCACGCCCAGAGCCGGTTCTGGTCCCATAAATGGTTCTGCTGACCCTCTATTCGCGAGACTGTCAGCTTCTTCATTGCCTTTGAACCCGGAGTGACCCGGCACCCAGATGAGGGTCACCTCATTCTGCCCAGCCAGGTCGCTCGTCTCGTCTCGGCACTCACTCACCATTCAGGAATTTACCCGTGGGCTACTTAGTGCCTTAAGGGCTGCCTGGCTGTCTCTAGCTAAGAGGATCCGCTTGTTGGTGTAGCCCCTCCTCTTGTTCTCCCGCACACAGCGCAGGATGGCGTACAGTTCGGCCTGAAACACCGTTGCATGGGCTCCGAGGGATAGCAGATTAAAATTAATTTTCGTAATATATAGTTATACAATGTAACGACGAGGAAGTTTAAAACTTGTTAATATATACTACACAATTTGATCGATACCCTAACTTGGTGAAACCGTTCGATACCTAATACAGACGTAGATACTTTTCCTATGGCTTCAAAAGTGTTTGTTTTAGCGAATTTTTCGTAAAACGAAAAATTGACTAATGAGGAGGTCTGGGTTTATATATATATATATATATATATATATATATATATATATATATATATATATATATATATATATATATATATATATATACAGGCTGTTTCAAAAAACATGCACCATCGCTCGTGGGGCAATTCCTTACTAAAAAAATAAGAAAAAAAGTTCCTGTGCACATGGGCCCGGAAACGCATAGTTTCCAATATACAGGGAGTTGAATTTTAATTATTTTTTTTATTTTTTATAAATAATTTCAAAACCACTGGATTGATTTTAATGAAACTTGGAACTTGAAAGTGTATTATGAAAGTGCATATTTTCAAGTGAGAATCTGTTTACAACTGCGTCAGTGGCGTGCGTACGTGGTAACTGTAAAAATTCATTTGGGGAAAAAATATGTGCGCCACTGTCTTTTTCCAATTTTTATACATCAGTTCTGAAGCTTATTACATAAGCCACAAAAGCTCCCTCTTGGTATTTTTTCGTTCAGGGTATCCCATAGGAGATATGATTAATTTTATAAAAAGGGGCAAAGTACCGATTCGTTGGAGTAATGAAAACATAATCGTAAAGTGCCATGAAACTATAATTTTTGACAGTTTTCTAAATTCTACAATTTTGAAGTGCTTTGTAGGCGTCAAAAGAGTTTTCGTGCTATTCTTTAAATTTTGATATGGTGCAGTGTTTTCGTTTTTAGTTATTTGTTGATACTGAGCTGCTCATTAATATTATTTCCTCCTCTCAAGATGGTTTTAATTAAGTACACTTCAGCGGATTTGACCGATATGTTGTTAATTTATGGAAAAAGAAATCAAAATGCTAGACAAGCTGTGCGAGTTTATCAGGAAACTTATCCGCAAAGAAGAATTCCTGACAAAAATATTTTCCCACGTATTGTAAGACATTTGAGAGAAACTGGTTCTTTAAAACCTTTAAAAGATGACTCTGGACGCAGAAGATACCGCTTAACTGTACGAGTTGAAGAGGCAATATTAAATAGAGTTGAACGTGATCCTAGTACAAGTACGAGAATTATTTCCACCGAACTGGGTAATATTTCGGCATCATCAGTTCACAGAACTCTGAAGGATCAAAGTTTATATCCCTATCATTTTACAGGTGTCCAGGAACTTCTACCTAGAGACTTTTAACCAAGGGTAATGTTTTGTCAGTGGTTCTTAAACAAACTTAGGCACGACCAACATTTTTCTAAACGTGTACTATTTACTGATGAGGCGTCATTTACGCGAAAAGGTATCGTAAATTTTCACAATTTACATACATGGGCCGATGAAAACCCACACTCTCTAAGAGTTGCAAATTCGCAGTATCAATTTTCCATCAATATTTGGGCTGCTATTATTGAAAATCACATAATTGGTCCTGTTGTTCTACCGAATCGTCTTGACCATGAATCATATTTACACTTTTTACAAAATGATTTGCCGTTGTTACTACCGCTTTTTATGAGAAATGGTACAATGTGGTTCCAGCATGATGGTGCGCCCGCACATTTTGCAGCAGTTGTAAGAACATATTTAGCCAACACATACGGTCACCGATGGATTGGTCGTGGAGGTCCGGTGTCATGGCCACCTCAATCTCCGGACCTGAATCCTCTCGATTTTTATTTGTGGGTTCATTTAAAAGAAATAGTGTATAAAACACCAGTAAATACACGAGGAGAATTGTTGGGAAGAATAGAATATGCATTTGACAGCATTAGAGAAGATCAAAATATTTGCAGAAGAGTAAGAAGATCTTTGCGCATGGTTAAATAATTGTAACGACGCTAATGGTGGTCACTTTCAACATTTTCTTTAGCTTTGTTATTAAAGTCAATTGAGTAATGTACAAAAAACAAGAGTTTGGAAAAATCATTGTGTCTTTACGATTACTTTTTTCATTTTTTATTTTTATTTTTTATTTATCATTTTTTATCAATGTTTGTAATATTCATTTCAATGTTTATCACCAATAAGTTTTACGTAGGTTAGTTATTTGCACGTTTATTGCTGTAATGTTTACTGTATGTTTTGGTTTTCATATTCTTATGGTTGCAGTAAACATATATTATTATTATTACGCCGACTAATCGGTACTTTGCCCCTTTTTATAAAATTAATCATATCTCCTATGGGATACCCTGAACGAAAAAATACCAAGAGGGAGCTTTTGTGGCTTATGTAATAAGCTTCATAACTGATGTATCAAAATTGGAAAAAGACAGTGGCGCACATATTTTTTCCCCAAATGAATTTTTACAGTTACCCCGTACGCACGCCACTGACGCAGTTGTAAGCAGATTCTCACTTGAAAATATGCACTTTCATAATACACTTTTAAGTTCCAAGTTTCATTAAAATCAATCCTGTGGTTTTGAAATTATTTATAAAAAATTGAAAAAAAATTTTAAATTCAACTCCCTGTATATTGGAAACTATGCGTTTCCGGGCCCATGTGCACAGTAACTTTTTTTCTTATTTTTTAGTAAGGAATTGCCCCACGAGCGATGGTGCATGTTTTTTGAAACAGCCTATATATATATATATATATATATATATATATATATATATATATATATATATATATATATATATATACATATATATATATATATATATATATATATATATATATATATATATATGTATATATATATATATATATATATATATATATATATATATATATATATATATATATATATATATATGTATGTATGTATGTGTCGTACCGATAACTCAAAAAATAATAGGCCGATTTTGATGAAATTTGGTATGTTCTTTTTTTTTATAAGTGGCTTGGATAAATTCGTTGGCTAGGAAAATCGGACTGTTTTTTCCGGGAAAAATTTTAGGTTTTCTTTCGTAAAATTTTTGTATCTCTGAAAATAACAGAGCTATGACAACCAAATTTCGCATATACGTTTCTACTATGAAATTTACCCTACATGCCGAAATTCAGATCTTTTAGGCTAAAATAGATATAGCATATGACAAGCTTCGGAAAATTTTAACTTTCTCCGTATGTACTTAACCAAATTCAAAAGGTACTCGTTGAATACACAATTTGATGCTCTACAACTTTAATTCCACACGTTTACTTATTTAGAATGGTTGTTTCTATGTGACAGACGATTGAAAGTAACTATAATGGGTTTTTCAGAAAAGTTGGTAAAAACACCGTTTTCCGACCGTCGATTTCAGCCATACTACTCGACCGGATTAAATAAGTAGGGTCTTGAATAAGTATGACACAGTTTCAGAGCCATATGCAAAGAACTGAAAAAACTCAGAAAATTTCGCGATTTTTGAAGTTCCTGACTCGAGCGGCGGTCGAGGGACCAAAACAATAATTAGCTTTCCAACACTTATTTTCAAGACCGACTCCTCATTTGACTGATCTGTGTTGAACACATTCAGACCTTAAAGACGATCTGCAGTGAGATTTGGGAAGTAGGCAGATTGTGGTCCCGTAACTGAGCTACAACAACCCAACCTACCCTCATCTATCGCTCTAAGGAGCAGGTAGATTGAGGCCTTAGAGTTCATTTTCCTTTATATTTCCTTAACCCCTTGAAAGTGCTCCCAAAACAGGAGTCAAAATGTCGGGTTGTAGTGATTTAAGGCCGAATAGCTCAGTTTTAGAGGCCAGTAACCTATAATCGGACTAGGAGGTCGCGGATTCAAGTCCCGTATTCAGATAGCTGGTCTTTTTTACTGGAATGTAGAAAGGCCGGCTTCTTATGAGTTACGGGTGGTGTCCTTTGTCTATATGAGTGTGTGTGTAAGCTCCCCCTCACAACTCAAAAAGTCTTCTGAGTGCGGAGTTTTGTCTACTGTGGTGTTATTATTATTATTCTAGACGTGGTTTAACCCGAGAACCAAGTATTTTTCACACCAATGATCGCGGAACCCTTTCCGTACGTTATGTGCGTATATCAGGAGACACAAATCGGTTTCGTCCTTTTTCTGGACTCCTCAATATGCCGTACCTGCGCTCAAGTCGGCCTTGAGGCAGGCACTGCCATCTATGCAGTTGAACAAAAAAAATCTGAATCACCCCAAACACTACAAAATAGTAACATATTTCGACAACGAAGTTGTCTTCATCAGTAGCTGTCGCTGAACAGTTTAGTTTCACTTTAGTCCTGCCAGGACTTGATGCAGTGGAGAATAGCGCCATCTCTGCTGTGGAACCCTACAACCGTCACAAAAACAGATATATATATATATATATATATATATATATATATATATATATATATATATATATATATATATATATATATATATATATAATTTTCATAAATAAAATAGAGTAGGTAATTTTTATGAAAAATCGCTGCTGTGTCCAGATTTTTAAAAGTATTATACACTATTATAAACATTGTCTGTTAATAAGCCAATTAAATTGTCTAATTGTTAGCGTTCTAAATTAACTACAAGAAAGCGTTGGCTTTTTTCCACGAATAACTGTGCTTAGTAGCAATTTCTGTTGTAAATTTAAATTATTATAATGTTTAGAATTGTTTTATTGAGTTTCATCTGTCGAAAAAACTATTGCTAATAACTCGTGATTCATTTTAAATATTGATCTTAGTTTTCTTGAGGGCTCGTTACAAATTGTTAAATGTAAAACTGAACGTGAATTAATTTTTCATTAACACATTTCTATCACCTATAAAAATTACTATAAATATAAATTCATTCATTCATTATACTACCACACTAATGCGTTTTGAAAGACGTTTTTAATCTTGAGAACGCAATCATTTACGTTATGTTATAAGTTAATTGCCCATAATTGATTCGATTACATGCGACAGGAACGTAACTAACCAATCTGCGCCTCGAGTCGTTTAGGTCAAAGAACCTTCAAGCCATATCCAAACGCGGAAGCTGATTTTTAGCATAAACGATAACATAATTGAAGAGATGTCTGAGCGGAAATGCCATTTAAACTGATATTACTACGATATCGCGTCGTTTTTTCCACATTTGACTATGCCTATGCTAATGCAGAGGATTTGCATTTAGTAAATAAGATTCCCCTTCATTTGTGAAGCTAATGACCTTGTTGAGTTAGTGCTTTCATCGAGTTCTTGTCTTGCTGATAAGACTTAATTTGATAGAAATCTTCACCTTATTCAGTTGTATGATTCTTTATATTTGTGGTTGCGATTGCACCAAGGTTCATATTACATTTTTTTCTATTAATTGATTGACAAATAGCAATACAGAATATTTTATATTTCTACCTAAAATTGTTGTTGATGACAGAAAGTCATGGCTGCGACGTCGCTCTTAGACTGTGATGATGCTGTTCTTAATGTGCCGAAAACACGCAGGATACTTTGTTTTTATTTTTTTAGCGAATTTTTCGTAGACAAAAAGGAGATCTGGGTTTATATATATATATATATATATATATATATATATATATATATATATATATATATATATATATATATATATAAGTGTTCCGAAAATACGTGCACAACACTTGACCACAGGCTCTTGGATTCAGAATAGATCGATCGAAGCCAACTTACCTACATAAAAATTGTTTCAATAAGCTGCTAGAGGCTAGAGGGTGGCGTCAAAGATAGAAATAAATATTGCTTTTTCATAAATTTCTCGGAAATTGGTTGGGTTTATCTCGAATAGTATTGATAAGGATAGTTGTACGTTTTCGACCAATTTAGGAAAACTGGTAGTTAATGTTCAAAATCTGGGCCTGGAAGATATAGAAGCACTGTCCACGATGATCTGTTCTTGTGGGTTTACTGCTAAGAAGTCGGCACATGGCTGCAGTTGTGAGTAAAATAAGAGAAGAACTACAGGCAGCACTGAGGATTAATATGAGTGAGAAGACAATTTAAAGCTTCCAGTTGGTTAAGAGCTTTTAAAAGAAATCGTCTTGTAGCTAGACTGAGCTTTACAGGAAAACGCATTAACTGAAATTTCGAACGGTGAATTACCGTGAGCAGGAATACAATTAGAAGCTTGCAGTTGGTCCAGAGCTTTTAAAGAGAAATCAACTTGTAGCAAGACTTATCATTACGCGAAAACACATTTACTCTAATAAGTCAAGTCTAGCCGCATTCAGGCCTGCATGTAGCTTATGCAAGCAGAACTCAAAACGAGACGGAAGGCAGGTATTATAGTACAGTCAAAAAGGAGCTACTTCCTATAGTGTGGGCCGTAAATTACTTTAGACCCTGCTTTACGGCAAAAGATTTGCCATAATAAACGGCCACAAACCACTAAAATTGTTATTTTCACTGAAAGAGCCCAATTCTAAGCTAGTAATATGACGTTTAAAGCTGGAAGAATACGAGTACGACATAGAATATAAGAAAGGAAAAAAAGATCGGGACGCAGCAAGTGCGTTATGGTAGTGAATTTGTATTAAATGCTTCAAATTTGAATAACTCAATTTTCTATAAACTTAGAATGTTGAATTTTGGTCCGTAGGAAGGGCTTTCGTAAGTCAACATATACATCAAATTTCATTAAAATAACTTTATAATTTTCGGAGATTTTTTTTTTTTATAAAGAAAACTCAAAATTTTCCCGGAAAACCTTGTCGGATTTTCCTGGCTAACGAACTCATCCAAGCCATTAATAAAAGAAAGGTACTTGCCGACTTTCATCGAAATCGGTTAATTATTTTTTGAGTTATCGGTTGGATATATATATATATATATATATATATATATATATATATATATATATATATATATATATATATATATATATATATATATATATATATATATATATATATATATATATATATATATATATATATATGTATGTATGTATGTATATATAAACATATAAAAGTTCGAGACGCAGCAAGTGCGTTATGGTAGTGAATTTTTATTAAATGCTTCAAATTTGAATAACTCAATTTTCTATAAACTTAGAAAATTTAATTTTGGTAAGGTCTTTCCTAAGGCAAAATATCTACCAAATTTTATTAAAATAACTGTAATTTTTTGAGAAAAAAATTTTTTAAAAAGAAAATTCAAAATTTGAATAACTTAATTTTCTATAAACTTAGAAAGTTGAATTTTGATACCTAGTAAGGTCTCTCCTAAGGCAATATATCCGTCAAATTTCATTAAAAGAGCTTGGTAATTTTCGGAGAAAAAATTTTTTTTCGAAATAAAACTCAAAATTTTCACGGAAAACCCCGTCCAATTTTCCTGGCTAACGAACTCGTCCAAGCCATTAATAAAAGAAAGGCACTTGCCGAGTTTCATTGAAATTGGTTAATTATTTTTTGAGTTATCGGATGGATACACACACACACAAATATATATATATATATATATATATATATATATATATATATATATATATATATATATATATATATATATATATATATATATATATATATAAACATATAAAAATTGAAACAGAATGGCAGAAATATAATGACGAAGAAAGCGCAGTTAATTCTAACCAGGAATCATACGCCACACCAGACATCATACGCCACACCAGACATATATATTTTTGAAAAGGCAATTATTAACAACATATCCAATCAAACATTCTTCAGTTACTCACAGGAACCCGAAATTCTACAAGTCAGAAGAGGCAATAGAAATTTTATTCATGCCAAATTTAATTTAGAAGATCCAGACAAGATAGAGGAAACTGTAAAACAACTGTTTTACAGTTTGTTTGCCTCAAAAGAAATATTATTGTCCATTTATTAATGAGAGACATTATGAACTAGTTAGTTCGGCTATCAATCAACACTTTAATAATGCGCATGCTCTCGAGTTTTATCGATGTGATATAGCTTTGGAGGATGAAGTAAATGATCTTATAATAGAATATCACCAAGGTAAAACTAACCATGGGGGTCCAGATGAAACGCAATTAAGGATGAAACAAATATTATTATCCTAGTTTGAAACAAAAAATTTTAGAAATCATTTTAGATTGTGAGACATGTAAACAAGCAAAATACAATAGACATCCAATTGGTGAAACAACGTGCTTCTATTACCTCTTAGTTCTCGCGGGTGGGTGGTGGGGGTGCAGATGAGACAGCGAACGATAGGGACAGTGCAACTTTAATGAAAGGGTGAGCTTTTGTGGTGGTTATATAAAAGTACGAGATGCATTAGTTTCTCGACTTACATAGAGCTCGTATTAATTGTTAAACGTGCCTTGACTGTTAGTACGTACATATTGACGATATTCTGACAGAACTTGTAGTTTTTAGCAGATTTATCTGACATTATTTTCTCTAAGTGCACGATAATGCATGCCTGCACATGGTAACAATTGTCTAAAACTACCTTTATAACGTTGATATTTGTATTATGATGTGACAAGCAAGTAGTCAGGACTTAAACCTTCTACACGAGTTGCACTAGTTATTCAACTTGCGTAGAGCTCGTATTAAGTGTTGAAAGTGTATGTACAGGGTGAGCGAAACTCGATGTTTCGGCTCTATTGTAAGAAAAGGAAAAGCGATAGAAAAAATGTGAAAAGAGGTTCTTAAATGGGATTGAGTAAGGTCCATTTTAAGCCAAATTTGCTTATTTTTCGATATTTGGAAACTGAAGTAATGACGTCATCGAATTTTTTTTCCCAGAAACATACCAATATTTTGGCATATCTAAAAAGAACTATTTCTGGACAAATTATATAAAGAAATATTTGCTATCTTTTTCCGTTAAAAAGTTATAACCAAATTTGTAGAAAAAGTATAACACAAAATTCGCGCAACCATCACGATATAAACAAGAAGCCTTTGGAAACAAATAGCAAAGTTTTATTTGTCGTAGCAACGTTTTATCTGTCCTTAATTAAACTAATGGTTTACAAATATTGTTTTGTTCTCATTTCAGTTTGAAAAATCTTTACGCACAACGAAAACGTCTATATGTTATTAGTTTATGGTGAATCTCAAAAGAACCCTAGAAGAGCAGAGCAGTTATACGCCCAGAGATACCCTCAACGTGTTATTCCAAGCTTAAAAAAATTTACAAGATTAGAACAAAATTTACGTGTAAATAACGAGGCATTTTCTAGAAGGGTCAATTCTGACAATACGGTTCCACTGTTTTGCAGTATTTTAGAGACCATTCAAGGAACTCGATTCAGCAAGTCTGTCGTAAGTTGAATTTAAAATATAGTTCAATACGAAAAAATTTGAAAGAAAATGGTTTTCACGATTATAAACTTCATAACTTAGAACACTTGTCAGATCAATATCAACAACAAAGAATTACGTATATTGCCCAAGTAATGGTAAACATGATCAATGACAACCGTTTTTTGAACATGTGTTGTGGACGGACGAAAGCCGTTTTGTTAGTAACGGTAAGCCCAATAAAAAATGAGCATATTGGGGCTACTGAAAATCCACATTTGGTCAATCCGATTGAAAATCAAGGACACTTCGCAATTAACGTTTGGTGTGGTATTATTCACGGGCATTTGATTGGTCCATATTTTTACGAAGGAATTTTACATAGAGAGCGATATTTGCAATTTCTCCAAGAACAACTTCCTGTGCTGCGTGAAAATGTGCCATTTATTGTTTACAGCTGCGAGCAAACATGTGTTTCCAACATGACGGAGCTCCACCGCATAAAGCAAGAATTGTCCGACAATATTAAAATGAAACTTACGGAGACAAATGGATAGGTATAAATGGACCGATACAGTGACCGCCTAAATCACCGGACTTGACCCCACTAGACTTATACTTGTGGGGAGCTTTGAATAATAAAGTTTACAGAACACCATCTGTTAACTTGGAACATTTAAAAGAAAAAATCAGAAATGCTTGCGATGAACTATCTAGAGAAATGTTTCATAAGGCTTCAGTGCGAGAAGTAGGGCGGAGATTGGATAAGTGTTTAGAAGTAGGAGGTGGTCACATTGCAAATTTGTTGCAATGATTGCCTACATGCTTTGCTTATTGCTGTGCTAAAAGTAGTAACATATAATGTGTTTTATAATGTTAAATTATTAAATAACTTTTTAACGGAAAAATATAGGATATTTTTTTTCGTTACATAATTTGTCCAGAAAAAATAGTTCTTTGCATATATGCCAAAATATAGGTATGTTTCTGGGAAGAAAAATTCGATGACGTCATTACTTCAGTTTCCAAATATTCAAAAATATGCAAATTTGGCTTAAAATCGACCTTACTCTATCGCATTTAAGAACCTCTTTTCAGATTTTTTCTATCGCTTTTCCTTTTCTTACAATAGAGCCGAGACATCGAGTTTCGCTCACCGTGTACATTAATATATAAAAAAACAGTCAAAATATGTAGTAGTTTTAATGAGTTAATATTTGTGTTGTGGAGTGGCCAGCACGTAGCCCTGACTTAAGCCCTATATATAATATGTAGACATACTGGAAGACCAATTAAATAACGTCATTATAATCTTAATGTTTAAATGTGGAGAATTGATTTTAGTGGTTTTTCTTAGAAAAAGTTAACTACACAGAAGATCCTGACTTTTGGATTTTGAAAAAGTTTCTTTGAGCGTGAACCAGGTCCCCTACACCACATGCCATGGGTCAGTTTTAATTTTTATATGTTGTATTTTACCTATTTCCTGGTGTATTAAGGTCACTCCCCCAAGGTATTTGAGCCTTTTGCGGAACTGAGCCATGTAGTCCCATAGCAAGTGTTCTGTTGTTTCTGCTGCTTCAGTTCAGTATCTGCAGTTTTTACTGTCCGCTTTACCCATGTTCATGATGTGATACCTTACTGAGGCCTGTGATTATTCTCCAGTCGGTGCTATTCAATTCAAGAAATAGTTCAGACTTCCCTGTTGATATAGTGATGAACCGTTTTGCTGGCCTTAAGCCTGGCGTTTTCCTCCAGTATGACGTCAATTGGTTCGTCTCCCAAATATCAAGTGCATTTCTTATACGGCTTTTTGTTAGTCCACTATAGGGCTCTGGACCATAGAATGGTGATCTTGCTGCTATTTTTGTAAGGCTATCTGCTTCCTCATTTCCATTAATGCCTTGATGACCGGGTACCCACATCAAGGTTACTTTGTTGTTTGTACCCAGTTGCTTCAAGACTTTTTTCTAGTCTCTGGTCAGTTTAGACTCTGTTTTAGAGGTTTCAGAGTCTTTAGTACTGCCTGACTGTGCCACAGGATGTGGATCTCTCTATTTTGGAGTCTTATTTGTATGGACTCCTGTACACAGATATTTATTGCAAGCATTTTTGCTTGGAAGGGGGTGGAATTTTTTCCTAGAGACTTAGTGAGTCTAAAGTTACGTCCTATTATTCCCAGTCCTGCGCCCTCCATTTGTTTAGACCCGCCTGTATACCATACAGATGAGTCTTTTTCCAGCCTTTCACTGTCTTTGTTTCATGCTTGGCGTACCTTCCTTTTATAAGTGGCTTGGATAAGTTTGTTAGGCAGAAAAATCATATCATTTTTTAGGGGTAACATTTGAGTTTTATTTTGGAAATTTTTTATACGTCCGGAAATAACAAAGTTATGGCAACCAAATTTGGTGCACGAGTTTATGTTATAAAAGTATCTTATATGCCGAAATATAGATCTCTGAGTTTAAAGAAAAAAGTTATAGACATTTATATATATATATATATATATATATATATATATATATATATATATATATATATATATATATATATATATATATATATATATATATATATATATATATATATGTATGTATGTATATGTATCAGACCGATAACTCAAAAAATAATGGGCCGACGGTGATGAAATTCGGCAGCTTCATTCCTTCCTTTTTTAAGTGACTTGGATAAATTCGTTATCCAGGAAAATTGGTCCAGTGTTTCTGGAAAAAATTTGTGTTTTCTTTTGGAAAATTGTTGTACCCGTAAATAATAACCAAATTTGCTACGCAGCTTTATATTATAAAATGTGAACTACAGAACTACATACCAAAGTTTATATCCATACGTTAACAGAAAAGAACACAACATATTTTTGTGTGGTTAGCAAAATCTACTTGTACTTAGAGGAGAAAAAATAAATCGCCCACGCAACTTAAAGCGAAGATGAAGCAGTGAAAGCGGTAACTCTAGTTAACGAGGGACGTAGCCATCGATATGTGGCTAATTTGTGGGAATTAGACAATTGACAATTAATCGAACACTTAAACGTTTCAATGGGCTACGAAGTTAGTGTAGAGCCAGAGGACAAGGTCGTAAGAAATCTAGATATGCAAGACATGAGCGATATCTTATGCAAGTTATTTTAAGAAACAGACGTGCCACCAGTTTAGAGCTCTGCAGAGCACTAGCAGGGCTCGAAATGTAGCAATTTCTGCACGAACGGTCAGGAGAAGTCTTAATAATGAAGGACTGGATAGTGGAAGAGCGACTATTGCAACACTGTTTGCTGGGGAACTTCGAGTTAGTAGAGTGCGTTTTGCAAGGAACGCGTAAATTGGACCATTGACGATTCGAAGCGAGTTTTGTTTTCATACGAAACAAAGAGCAAGTCTTAGTTCACCAGATGGATATAAACGAGACCGGCCTAGGACAGGAGAGAGGCCAGCAATATCTCCGAATATCTAATTTTTTGGTGGATCAATAATGTTCTGTGGAGGAATTGCCTAACAACATGGCCATTAACACAGAATTCTCCCTCTTTTCACCAAAATTTTAAGCACTCTTCTACTTTTAATGAAAGCACCTATACTAAGTATGTTTGATGTGATTAACTCAATTTTATTCGACTCAATTTATCTCTGACTGAACTTGGTGTATTTTCTTTTAGGCACTTTATGGATTATCAAATACTAAAAGTTATTTAAATACAGGTAAAATTCTATCATTTAACATCCGAGAACAAAATATAGTTATTTCCTTATTGGTTTCGCTGATACAGCTTATTATATTTAAATTAAGATCAAACGATTCATTGCCACTTAATAGAATATCAATAAAAATTGACGTCACTACACACCGTTGCTTTGCGGATTCACATTTTTTATTTTGTGTAGTCATTTTTTATGCTGTCAATGAAATGGGCAAGATCATTTATTATCAGTGGTGTACACAGTTGAGCGACTACGTAAGTAATTAAGTTTCATTTTCTTAATAAACCTATGGGAATTTCATTATGAAAATAATAAACACTTAAAATTGTAAGCGTTATTAAACCCGAGGGCTGTCTGAATTTCTTTGTTCTGGTTAATGGATTTGAATTAATATTATTTTGTTCAACACAGCAGCATATAATTGTTTGTTTCAAACGAAAGGTTCTTAGGAATGTTAAATTATTAATTGATCATATGGCATACAGGATGCTGCACATAATGTTTCCACATTCTCCTAACTCTCTTATTTAATAACTTCGAGTAAAAAAGAAAAAGACCGAGGTTGGACACTGTGGTTGGAAACTGAAACAAAAAGCAGTAATTCCCCAAAAACCACAAAATAATAACAGAGAGCTATGCGCTAGATACGTATTTCGACAACGAAGTTGTCTTCATCAGTAGCTGTCCCCAAACTGTTTATCGAAATAAAATGGTAAAGGTAAAAGTTGTAATGATTTTTGTTCTCGCCATAGAATTCACTTTTCAATAAAAAATTGAACCTAACGTTTTTGAGATACGAGGGTCGATAAATAAATAAATACGTGTGTTAGCAACGAAGACGCAAGTTGTTCACAATTTTTTTTCCAACGAAATCTCCTTTTAGGTCTATACACATTTCCCAACGTTTCTGCCACTTATTTAACCTTCCCTAACATACGATTTGTCAAACTCTTCAACATACGCTTCTGTCTCGGCGCTTAACTCCCCGTTAGAGCTCTCCACCCCAACTATGTTTTCATGTTGAGGAACAGAAAGAAGTCGCAGGGTGCCAGGTCGGGCGAGTACGGTGGATGCGGCAGCAATTAGTAGCGCAGTTCATGCAATCTAGCTACGACATTTCACCAGGATGAATGTGCTGGTGTGTTATCGTGGTGAACCAAAACATTTTTCTTAGCCGAACGGGGCCGTTTCTCGTAAATTTCTTATCGAATCAGTCCAACAATTCACTGCAGTACTGCCCCGTGATCGTTCTTTCTTTCTTCAAAAAGTCCATGATAAATAGGCATTGTCTTGATGAAAGAGTACCTCCTTTCTCAACTTCTCGCGACCCTTCAGCGAATTTTTCGTCAAACGAAAAATTCACTATTGAGGAGATCTGTGTTATATATATATATATATATATATATATATATATATATATATATATATATATATATATATATATCACACCGATAACTAACTAACTAACTGGCTTGTATAAGTTCGTTATCTAGGAAAATTGGACTAGTTTTTCCGACAAAATTTTGGATTTTCTTTCGGAAAATTTTTGTATCTCCGAAAATGACAAAACCAGGACAACCAAATTTAGCATATACGTTTCTACTATCAAACATACCATACATGCCGAAATTCAGATATCTACGTTAAAAGAAAAAAAACTTATAGGCAGTTAAAGAAAAAAAATGGGTGCCACTGGTGATCAAAGGAAAGCACAAGAACAAAATATTTTGTGTGGTTAACAAAACCAATTGAATATTACATACAATGGTTACGTTTTCTTGACACAAAAAGGTCAAGAAGTAGCAGAATAAATATTTTGGAAATTTTATAATTTTTCTTAAAACGTCAAAGTCGCGAATAATCTGAAATAAATATGGCTTGCGCAGAAAAAATGTCGTAATAGGTGTGTTTCCAAAGCCTTAAGTTTCAGCTTCAACCATCATGGTCCGTCATTTTACTAAAATATGGGAAAATCCATTTCAAATAGACCCACTTTCTGATGCTTTGGCAGTAGTTTCTGCTATTTTATGGTTTAATAGTCTACATTTTAGCAAATTTTCGTAGACTTATAAATGTTGGAAATATTTCTTCAAATGAGCGCGATCTAGAACGCTAAAACCCATATACGGGGTAAGTTTCAGTTTTTGTCCGTTTACACATAACAGGGTGACGCATTTCTATGGCAAAACTCAGTATTTTTGGTTATATACTAGATACGAGAAAAAATTGTATACGTTAATTACAGGGTGTTTTGAGCTGAATATTATAAAATTATTTTTATAATCACAGGGTGGTCCATAAGTCGTTGGTGACACACGCTTTCTTTTTTTAATAGAACCGCCCTTATGTTATGTCATGTTTGCATTTCCCATTGGATTATAATGCATGTTTCTAAGGGAAAAAATGATCGTTTTTCGTTTTTGAGTTATTTCAATTGTTTTGCAACTTTTCACGTTTTTGGCACATTGCACAAACACGTATCACAAATTGTAAAAAGGCGTTTGTACCAATAGAAAGCTGAGCCCTATGGATATGACGCATTCAGAGAGCTTTTTTTGTATTACTCGTCGAAAAAATCGATCTGCCGTATACAGGCACTCTCAAATAGTGGCTGAGTTTGTCAAGTTTTCGCAGAAATGTTGTTAGTGTTTCCGTACAAATCATTTTTGTAACATTTTTGTAAAATAAATGTTTAGCATGTTATTGTAAATAAAAGTTGTCGAATTTTTTTGATAAATATAATATAGTATAACATTACTGAAGGCAATTTCGGCCAAAAAAGGGGTAATTTTTGTAAAATAAAATGTTGCACAATTTCATTAAAAAAAGTTAACTTGGGTCATAAAGCTTTTTGTCAATAGTTATATCTTGGCAGGTGTGTAAACAGCTTGAAGAGGTTCCTTGGCCAGGAAAATCAGACCAGTTATTTCTGGAACTTTTTAAGTTTATTTTAGGAAAATGTTTGTACTTTTTGAAACAACAAAGCTATTTCAATGAAATCTGGCACATTGTTACTACTATATAGGTTATACTGCCAATTAAATGTCCATTTAAAAACAATACATATTTGACGTTAAAAACATCTTAACGCAAATTCGCTACCATAACGCACCTCCTGCATCCAGAATTTTCTTTTATGACTTCATGCAACTTAATTATTAAATTGTACTGACGATTTATTGTGAAGCCACTGTGTCTCCATTCCATACTGTCATTTGGTTCCAGGATCATAGTAATGGCATTTTTTACGAAGATTATAGATACAGGAACAGCCAAATGGAATAAATTCTGTATCTCAGTAATTTTGCCTATTTATAAACAAATCTGAAACACGTCAATTTTAGGTAAAAAAAATTACATCCTGTAACGTGAAAACTTCACTCCTGCATTCAAGGCCCTTCGAGTGGCAGTTGCAACGCCCAAATTTTTAAATACAAAGTAGGGACTTGTGATACCTTATTTGAAAAATCTCTTCATTCTGTGATATATTGTATTAGAGTATTAGATCAACAGTACAAAATGAAGAAGACATGTCACATATTTGCTACATTCAAGAAAATTTGCCTATCGATTGTAAACAAATTGCTTATGAAACAAAAAAAGATCCCATTTTAAATAGAGTGGTAGGTTATTGTTTATATGGCTGGCCAGAAAAAAGTAAAATCCCAGAAAGTTTGAAATGCTTTTTTAATAAAAGCGAGCAACTTCATGTAGAATTTGGTTGTTTATTATGGGGTTATAGAGTTGTAATTCCTGAAATTCTTAGAAATTCAATGCTAGACGAACTGCATTTGAGTCACCTTGGTATTAGTAAGTGCAAATCCTTAGCACGTTCATATATATGGTGGCCAAATGTGGACAAGGATATTGAAATAATGTGTCTTAGTTGTGAAATCTGTAAGTCTTTACGAACCAATACGGTGAAGACAACATTATCTCCTTGGCCTGTAACGTAAAAGCCCGGGGTAGGTTACATATCGATTTTCTAGGTCCGTTATTTGGCAATAAATATTTAGTTGTCACAGATTCCCATACGAAATGGTTAGAAGTCATTAAAATGAAGTCAACAACCGCAGAAAGAGTAATTTATCATTTAAGAAAACTATTTTCTCAGTTTGGTTTACCAGACCAGATCGTGTCAGATAATGGGCAACCCTTTTCTTCTGAAGAATTTTCTTTCTATTTGCGATCTAATGGCATTAGGCAAACATTTTCTCCCGCATATCATCCTCAAAGTAATAGTGCTTGTGAAAATTCGGTTAAAAGCGTCAGAAATACTCTTAAAAAGGCTCACATGGAAAAACAAAATTTAGATCAAGCTTTATATCGCTTTTTATTTGACTATCGTAATTCTGAGCACTCTACTACAGGTACCAGTCCTGCAAAATTAATGTTTGGAAGGCAATTAAAGGGTAGATTAGATTTAATTATGCCCAAAGGGGAAGAAAGGGTATTAGATAAGCAAGAAAAACAAGTTAGACATTTGAAGAGCAAAAGTAAAAGTCTGAATGTGGGAGACGAGGTATTATTTAAAGAATATTATGAACCTAGTAATCCTACTTGGAAATCTGGTAAAATTATCCAACAACGTGGTTCAGTTGTTTTTGATGTAAGAGATGAATCAGGTAAAAATATAAGGCGACATTCAAATCAATTAATCCCTTGCAAATATCCTAAAAATCGTCATTCTTTATCTGGTTCAATCTCAGACATATCAAATAATAAAAATGTCAATAAGCAGCAATCATCTATCCCAAGAAATCTACCTGGCGATACAAGTTTAAAAGAGATAAATTCACCAGAAATTATTGACATAAATAATGAAACAGATGACATATCACCTGCTCCTGACATTTCTAGCAATAATGAAAATATACAATTTATAAGTTCGCCTATAAATTGTGTGGATAAACCGTATAATTTGCGCCCTAGGAATAAACAATAAATATTATTAAGATAATGTTATTTTTTTTTAGATATTGTACATAATTTTAATAGTTTA
The DNA here is from genome assembly GCA_964006375.1 of Tillus elongatus. Lineage (NCBI taxonomy): Eukaryota > Metazoa > Arthropoda > Insecta > Coleoptera > Cleridae > Tillus > Tillus elongatus. The sequence goes on along the minus strand of OZ023263.1, from coordinate 78,137,299 downwards.
AATGAAAATATATTGTAACAATTTAGGTATACAAATCATATGTAAATAATGTAAATTTAAAAATGTAGATAGTGTTAATATATTTATTTGTGAATTAACATTTTAATAATTATTAGTACTAAGAATTTACAATGAGGGTGTGATATATTGTATTAGAGTATATATTCTTATTTATATTATCATTTTCTCCGTATCATATTGATAAGAAGTCCTGAAATATTTATACAGAATAAAGCAGTTAAGTTTCAGCCTTCGTTTGATTTTCACTTATATTTCAGTTTGTTAATAAATGTAAATCTAATAATATGCAAAGATATTACACATTCTCTATTCAAAAATTCTATGGTTTATTAGTAATTATGGTTGTATAGTAATTATTTATTGCAAAAACTGACAGTCATAGAAGAAGCAATTCATCTGATTGACCAACTTCGGTACAACATACAAAAAGTTAATATGTAATCGCGTTTCATTCTTGATAATGAGAAAAAAATTTAAAAACCCATCCATAGTAGGAGATGCTAAAAATGCATGCCTTGAACGTCTTGGCAACATCCTAATCGTAAATAAAAACGTCTTATCTGACCTGACCTGACCTAACGTCAATCAACATCTGAAGCGTGACCGACCTAATCGCAATAGTTATTTTTCTTCTTAAGTTAGTAAAATTGCCTGATTTGGTTATACCATACTTCTCACATATCCCCATAAGAAGAAGTCTAATAGCGTAAGAGCGGGCGACTGTGCTGGCCATTTTAAAATATGTAGTCGAGGTGCTGCGGAGCATTGATTTGATAATGTGCTGGTGCTCCATTCTCCCGGAACCCATTCACATTCGCTGGAACTTGATGGTTTGCTTGATCAGGTTATAAGTTTGCCAAAGTTGGCAAGACATTATTTTGGAGCAGTGCTAAATAGTTATCTCCATTCACATTGCCATCTAAGGCTAGATATATTCTCATTATAATTAGAATTGCAGACCGGTTTCGCTCTAATTAGAGCTCAGCAGTAAGGTATACTAATTACAGCGAGAACACACCTATAAAGTAATACGGCTATGGTAGCCAGCCTGCTAGAACATTGTGAGATGTACGACAGGGTCGCCGAGCCGGCTCAATCTTTTCAGGGTATTGCATATGTTCTTCTCTTATTCAGTGTGGATTTTATTTAGACCAGTAGACACAATTTTGACGATTATGATCCCCATGAAGTGTAAAACTGCACTCATCAGAAAACTAAACATGTTGTTGTAGTTATATAACATTGTTATCTAACATTTCCATCATTTGTTCACAAAAAGATGTTCTTCTATCAAAAGCGTCTTTCATGAGCTCCTTAGTTTTTATAAGGATGTATTTTATTTTCTGTTAATATTCGAATAATCGATGAATGGCTAACATCCGATGTTGTTGCCTGCATGTCGTCTCGAAGGATGTAGGTTTTCCTCAAACTCAAGTATTACATCCAAGTTGGTATCATCACTTAGTGCATTAAAATGTTTTTTGTGTCTGCCTTAGATGTCCAATATTATTTCTAAACGTCATAAGGTCTGGGTTTGACATGGCTAAATATTGCATGGCCGTTAGTGCTGATCTGTATTCGACATTTAGCTTTGCTTGACTTTGTATTCTTTCTGTAGTTGCGGTGTTAGTCACTCGCATGTTAGACCTACCAGAAACATAGTTTCTGACGACCACCTTTTTACATTCTAGGCCTAAACCCCTGAAGATGGCACGTTAATGTGTTGAAACGCGTAGGGTTTTGAGAATAAATCAGTTTGTCTGGTAGTAAAAAGCCTTTAATTTCCTTTAAACATTAGATGTCCGACCTCGTCAAATTGCTTCTCAGTTTTACCAATTGTCCATCGAGATATAAACGGCAAAGGGGGACATTTTTCTTGAAATACGCGGTAAGCAATCATCTGTAGAATTATTATTTTATAAATTTCTGTTAAATAAACCATGCTTCTGAATTATTGCAGTTAACAACTGACAACTACTGTCATGCGGTTACAATCACACAGCAAGTTGCTGAGGCAATTTAAACAAAACTAACATTGCTAACTATGAAAAATGTTGATAACTATTTAAAATAAAATCTCGGGACGCAGCAAGTGCGTTATGGTAGTGAATTTTCATAAAACTATTTTTTAATAGCAATAATGTGTGTTTTTTTAAGAAAGCAGGCATCAAATTTGGTTACCAGTATAATCTATATAGTAAAAACAATGTGCCATGTTTCATCAAAATAACTTTATTGTTTGAAAATGTAAAAAAAATTCCGAAAGTAAACTTAAAGTGTTCCCGAAAAAACTCGTTTTTTGGTCAACCTTATAGGTTAATAGCAAATTGAGCAATTCAAATATTAAGCATTTGATCAAAATTGGCTACCATAACGCACTTACTGCGTCCAGAATTTTTGTTCTTACAAACATGCATTATATTTCGATGGAAAATACAAAAATGCAATAACATAAGGCGTGTTTGATTAAAAAAATTTTCATTAAAATGTTTTTAATAACAAATATGTGTGTTTCTTTAAGAAAGCAGGCATCAAATTTGGTTACCAGTATAACCTATATAGTAAAAACAATGTGGCATGTTTCATCAAAATAACTTTATTGTGTGAAAATGTACAAACATTTCCAAAAGTAAACTAAAAGTGTTCCTAAAAAAACACGTTTCTTGGTCAACCTTATAGGTTAATAGCAAATTGAGCTGTTCAAATATGAAACATTTGATAAAAATTCGCTACCATAACGCACTTGCTGCGTCCAGAATTTCTTTTCTTACAAACATGCATTATATTTCGATGGAAAATGCAAAAATGCAATAACATAAGGCATGTTTGATTAAAAAAAAAGGAAATTTGTATCACCAACGACTTATGGGCCACCCTGTGATTGTACAAATATTATTTTAAGATGTAGCTCAAGACACCCTATAATTAATATATACAATTTTTTTTCATATCTTATATAATAACGGATATATTGAGCTTTATTGATTTTCTACGAAAATTCGACAAAAATTATATACCATTAAACGGTAAACTCTATAGCTAAGGCTACTGTCAAGCCTCAGAGAAAGGGTCTATTTGAAATGAATTTTCTGCAAATATTTTAGTAAAATGAAGGACAATGACGGTTGAAACTAAGACTTCAGCGTTTGTAAAACATCCTTCTTGAGACATTTTATTTCTATAGCCCGTATTAGATTCAAGTTACTTGCCTAAATATTGCCAATTTTGACATTTTAAATCGCCACTTTGACGTTTTGAGGAAAACCCCAATTTATTTTTCTTTAAATGCTTATAACTTTTTTGTCTTTTGAGCTACATAGCTAAATTTTGGTAGGTAACTTACTTATAAGGATATAAACCTGTGTACCAAATTTGGTTGTCCTTACTTCGTTAATTCCAGAGATATAAATTTTTTTCGAAAGAAAATACAAAATTTTCCGGGAAAACCTAGGCAGATTTTCCTGGCTAACGAACTTATCCAAGCCATTTGCAAAAGGAATTTTTTCACCAAATTTAATCAAAATCGGCCCATTATTTTTTGAGTTATCGGTGTGATACATATATATATATATATATATATATATATATATATATATATATATATATATATATATATATATATATATATATATATATATAAACATATAAAAATTGAAACTGACCCCGGATATGTTTTCTGGGGGGCCTAATTAGCGCTCATTTGAAGAAATTTTTTCAAAATTCAAAAGTCGAGATCTCCTCATTAGTGAATTTTTTTTAAGAAAATTCACTAAAATGCACAATAATTGAGATACTGAATGTATTCCATTTGGCTGTTCGACACTGCATATTTAAGCAGAAAAATTCCATACATATTAGTTCTTAGAACAGCACATCGAAGAAATGCTTTATCAACAAAAATGCAGCAGTTCTTGTAACTAATATGTTTGCGCGTGACCTTATTGTACAAAAGAGTTATCACGAAAGGCGTTCCAGAAATACATGTATCACCTGTGTAAACATTTGACTTATTTGTTACTTCCTCGACTTCTGTTTGAGTTTCGCGTAAATATTTTTCCGTGCCGTTTGTAAGTGTTCATCTTTTTTTGTGCAAATATAATGATCAAAATATGACGCATATGCAGTTTACATCATTATATATAATGTGCATCTGATATAAAAGTTCGTATTCACATGGGAGTAATTATTATTCTTCGTATCTCATACACGTGTTTTTGTTGACTCAAGTTTTGTTTTCATGTATTACATAGCCATCTTTAAAAGTTAAAAGACAAGCTTTCTAATGTCGACTTAATAATAAAGACGTTTTTTTAATAAGATACGTATTCTTTTCAGTGAAATTTCATTTAAAAATAGCAAATTAAGAGATCACTACTGTCAAAAGGAGAACCTTAATAGTACGTGAAAACTGTCTTTTGTTTTCAGATTCCAATTGTCGTATGTTTATGTCTCTTTTAGATGTAATGTGTCTCAAAGCTTGTGAGGTGTCCAGAGTTTTATTTCGATAGTTCAGCTTTCGGCTCCTGAAGAAGCATCATAGTAGCTGCGAAATATAGAACATGTTTTAGCAAAGAACTTGCATGATTTTATTGACCGCTTTTTTAAGAGGTAAATAGCCCTTAATGAGATTCTGTATATAAACATATAAGGTCTGAAACTTACATCGGATATGGGTTCTAAGGCTCTACTTCGCGGTCATTTGAAATATTTTTTTCAACAATTGGGAAGTGGCAACATCTCTTTAAACGTTTTTTTTCGGTGTGAAAATTCATTAAACATATATATATATATATATATATATATATATATATATATATATATATATATATATATATATATATATATATATATATATATATAGGGTGTTGCATTGAAAACGAAACAGACCGATTTGCGTCCAGCGAATTTTTTTAAGAAACGCTGAAACACGTCAATTTTAATATTGAGGGGGACATGTTTTGACATAAAACTCAACTTTGTCACATCAACCCCTTAACGGTGGTGATAACAACCCTTATATTTTAAATAGGGAACATGGGTCGAGTGTTACATCATTTGAAAGCTTTTTCTTTTCTGAATTCAGCACACTAATTTTTTTGGAAGGTTTATCAGCTCGTTTAAAAATTATTCACAGTTGAAGATGCAAAAACGCATTTCACTCATTTCGATAAGAAATGTGCTGACAGGCAATGTTTTGTTGGTTTGTAAACAAAAAATTGACTATCAGAACATTTCTTATCGGAATGAGAGAAATGCGATTTATTATTTCTGATTATCGGGCGGTTTGATACTTGATAGTACTACCGAAAATTAATTTCACAATAGTGTATACTGTAGAAGAAAGAGTTGAAATAATTACTCTTTTTTTTTTCAAAAACGATGACTGTGCCAACCGTACCGTAAATTTGTTTAATCAACGACATCCGAACAGACATGTTAACAGAAAATACATTTTGGAGTTAGTTGCAAAGTTTCGACAAAGTGGTTCAGTAGCCAACAAAAAACGGGACCCTGAACGTGAATTTCCGGTTAGAAATGAGACTACTGAGATTGAAGTTTTAGAACAAATTGCTGGAGACCCAACTTTGAGCACGAGAAAATTGGCCATTGTTTCAAACATCAAAAGAAGAACTATTCAGGGAATATGGAAGCACCATTAATTTCACCCGTATAAAATTCATCTTGCACAACAACTGAATGAAGATGATTTTGTCGGCGACTGGAGTTTTGTGAAGTTATTACTGCACGAATAGCTGATAACTGGAATTCTGTTCAATATCTGTTTTTCAGACGAGTGTACGTTTTTATTAAACTCTACAGGCAATCGTCATAATTGTCGTTATTGGGCAGATATTAATCCAAGAAATTTTCACGAACTCCACAGAAATTGAATGTCTGGACTGACATTTTTGGAGACCGTTTAATCGGAGCAATTTTTCTTGATGGCAATTTGAGTGGCGAGACGTATTTGGAGTTACTAGAAGATATCGTTTACCCTCTACTAATTGACATTGTTGAAAATGATCGCTATCAAGAAAATCAATTAGTGTTTCAAGAAGATGGAGCTCTTCCGCATTTTTCACAACCTGTTAGGGAGTTTTTTGAACAGATAGTTTCCAGAAGAATGGATTGGGCGTAGAGGTGCTATTGAGTGGCCCCCTAGATCACCGGATTTAACTCCTTTAGACTTCTTTCTATGGGGCTATTGAAAGAGTAGAATTTATGCAACAGAACCGGAGTCTCTGGAAGAATTACGACGACGCATTTTTGAAGAATGCCGTCTAATAACTCCACAAATGCTCCAGAATGTCAGAGCTCGTTTTGAACAAAATTTATACTTTTGTATGGAAGCTGGTGGTCAACAATTTGAACACTTACTTAACTGAATAAACATTTTTGAACGTTTGATTTTGTTTTGTTTTTTTTTAACGAAAAATTGACTAATTAGTGCATTTCTTATCACAATGAATGAAATACGTTCTTGCAACTCCAACTGTGAACAATTTTCAAACGAGCTGATAAAACTTCCAAAAAAATTAGTGTGCTGAATTCAGAAAAGAAAGCGCTTTCAAATGATGTAACACTCGACCCAAAGTTGAGTTTTATGTCAAAACATGTCCCCCTCAATATTAAAATGGACGTGTTTCAGCGTTTCTTAAAAAAATTATCTGGACGCAAATCGGTCTGTTTCGTTTTCAATGCGCCACCCTATATATGTACACAAACACACATATATTAAGTTGTTTAATTCACTCGCAAAATAAATAATAAGGTCAACCGTTACAAAACGAAAAGTCAAGTTGGAAGAATCGCCAGCAATCAGTTACCATCTACTTTTAAGACTTATTAACTTTTCTCCAAGTGAACCTAACTTTAACTAAGTTTTCTGGCATCCAAATTGAATTGGCTTAGAGCAGAGACTTTTCTGAGATTTATTAAGTGAATTTTGTTTCAGGAGTAAAAAATAATGACGAAAGCACTTCTTAAAGTTGTCGATGTTTTATCACGTCAACGCTTTTTGTAGTACTTCTATTTTACGTCGCCCTAACAACTCGGTGATCGATTAATTGAAGTTGACGAGATTTTTTATAGAGGAATATATTGATGTTTTAAGGTTACGATAATAAGACTGTCAAATAGTATTTTCAGATTGTCTGGATAGGTAATTAGCTTACCCGATTGTCGCCATTCAATACCAATATTAGCTTGAGTCCAATTATACAGGGCCTTCATTAATTCCCGAACCCCACGTGACCGCTTAAGTTAGGCACCTCGGCATACACGGTTGTACAACCTGAATTAATGAAATCCCTATAAGATGACAGTGTTGTCTCATATTTCCTTTGGGATTTTATAAAAAATATAAAAATCTTAATAAGGTGAAGCAGTAAATGTCCTAAATGTATTTATTATTTAGTATTTTTAACAACAAGTCTGTTCATGTATGGTTTACTGTTATTTATTGTTAAAAAAATAAATTAAAAACAATAAAATACTACTTTTATTTTGTATAAATATCAAAATTTTGTAATGTACGTAAACAAATTGAGGTCCGATTATTTAAACTTCTAATTTACGGTTTTGGGAATGTGTATTGCGTAACATTGAACAAACATGTACCTGTTTGGGAAGATTACCGACGAACAGATTTGGTAGGGCTTCGTTCCATGCGATGTTGAATATCGTCAACAACATAACCTTAACATACCTACACTTTTAACTTGCGTAAAAACGGAACGAAAATGCTAAGTTTTTATAAAAACTGTTTATTTTTATTGTCCAACAGATAGAAAATTATTTGAAGAAGGTAAACACTGGTCGAACTTGGAAAATGCACAATATACATACAGCGTGTCAACAGTGTTGGTCCAGGTGTTCTGAAGAAAGATTCCATAACCGTAGTCATATCACTGCAAAGAGTCTATGGCAACGATAATTTGCAGAATACCAGTATTTGGGCTCCGTTCGTATAGACCATTTTTATGTCTTCCACTGACACCCCGACATCGTGCTTCTCGGCTTGATTGGTCTAACATCAAATCAAATTGGGATGATGAATGGAATCATGTTGTGTTCTCTGACGAGTCCCGCTTCTGTTTTTGGCTCCACGATGGTCGCAGAAGAGTAAGACGATTACGTCGAGAACGCAGAAATTAAGATTTTGCTGTGGAATGGCATATGGCTCTTACACGGGGTGGTATGGGGTGCGATAACATATCGCTACATACCAGGTCACCTATAGTTTTTATTGACAGAAATTTGAACGCCAGTGATTGGATACAAAGACCACTTAGCCTGTTGCACTGCCATACCTACGGGGGTTAATTAAACCTCCTTTCCAATAAGACAACACACGTTATGTTCTTACAAGAAAATAAGGTGAACCTGCTACCTTAACTTTCTCGCTCCTCAGACTTGTCACCAATCGAACATTTTGTGTGGGTTTTGACTGGAAATCGACTGGGTAATTTACCCCAACCACCCAAAAGCGCAGTTGACTTTCGTCACCGAATTCAAAAGCCTGGGATCACATTCCTCAGGATACCATAAATCGTTTAATTTCAAGCATGCTTCGGAGAGTTATCGAATGCATAAGAAATCGCGGCGCACCCACTCATTATTAAATAACTATTATTTTAGTTTATTTTCTTTAAAAAAATTCACTCTTGATGAGATCCCGACCTTTGAATTTTGAAAAAAATTCTTCAAATGAGCGCTATTTAGGACCCCTGGAACCCATATCCGACGTCGGTTTCAGACTTGTCTCAAGAAGTATATTTTACAAAGCCTGAAGTCTTAGTTTCAATCGTCATTGTCCTTCATTTTACTAAAATATTCCCAACAAATTCATTTCAAATAGACCCTTTCTCTGATGCTTCGGCAGTAGTGTTAGCTATAGAGTTTATCGGTTAGTGGTATATCATTTTTGTCGAATTTTCGTAAAAAATCTTTAAAGCCCAATATATCCGTTATTATGCAAGATACGAAAAAAAATATATATACATTAATTATATGGTGTCTTGAGCTACATCTTAAAAAATATTTCTACAAATACAGGATGGCCCGTAAGTCGTTGGTGATTCAATTTTTTTTTAATCGAACACGCCTTATGTAATTGCATTTTCCATCGAAATATAATACATCTTTGTAAGAAAAGAAATTCGGGACGCAGCAAGTGCGTTATGGTAGCGAATTTTCATTAAATGCTTCAAATTTGAATAGCTCAATTTGCTATTAACCTATAAGGTTGACCAAGAAACCAGTTTTTTCGGGAACAGTTTAAGTTTACTTGCGGAAATTTTTGTACATTTTTAAACAATAAAGCTATTTTGATGAAACATGGCACATTGTTTCTACTATATAGGTTATACTGGTAACCAAATTTGATGCCTGCTTTCTTTAAAAAACATATTTGCTTTTAAAAACATTTTATTGAAAATTCACTACTATAACGCATTTGCTGCGTCCAGACTTTTTTTAATCGAACGCGCTTAATGTTATTGCATTTTTGCATTTTCCATCGAAATATAATACATGTTTGTAAGAAAAGAAATTCTGGACGCAGCAAGTGCGTTATGGTGGCGAATTTTCACTAATTGCTTCAAATTTGAATAGCTCAATTTGCTATTAACCTATAAGGTTAACCAAAAAACCAGTTTTTTTGAGAACACTTTAAGTTTACTTTCGGAAATTTTGGTACATTTTCAAACAATACAATTTATTTTGATGAAACATGGCACATTCTTTCTACTATATATGTTATACTAGTAGCCAAATTTGATGCCTGCTTTCTTAAAAAAATACATATTTGCTATTAAAAAGATTTTAATGAAAATTCACTAACATAACGCACTTGCTTTTATTTTTTTGAGATCTAAATTTTTTTCAAATGAAAACTTAAAATTTTCCCGGAAAACCTCGTCCGATTTTCCTAACTAACGAACTTATCCAAGCCATTTACAAAAAGAATGTACATGCCAAATTTTATCAAAATCAGCCCATTATTTTTTGAGTTATCGGTGTGATACATACACACATACATACATACATACATACATACATACATACATATATATATATATATATATATATATATATATATATATATATATATATATATATATATATATATAATTAAAACTGACCCGGGATATGGGTTCTAAGGGTCGAAGTCTGCGCTCATTTGCAAAAATTTTTTCAAAATTCAAACTTCGGGATCTCCCCATTAGTGAATTTTTTCTACGAAAATTCATTAAATTACACAATAGAGAAGGATAGTTTAAAAAACAAAATTTAAGCATCAAAAATGTTCGGGACGCAGCAAGTACATTGTAGTAGTGAATATAGTAAAAATTTTCCGGGAAAACCTCGGAGGATTTTCCTGGCTAACGAACTTATCCAAGCCACTTGCGAAAGGAAGGTACTCACCAAGTTTTATCAAAATTGGTCTATTATTTTTTTAGTTATAGGTGTGACACACACACACAGATAGATATATATATATATATATATATATATATATATATATATATATATATATATATATATATATATATATATATATATATACATACATACATGCATATACATATAAAGTCTGACACCGACCTCGGATTTGGATTCCAGGGGTCCTAAATAGCGCTTATTTGAAGAAATTATTTCAAAATTCAAAAGTCGGGATCTCCTCATTAGTGAATTTAAAAAAAAATTCACTAAAAGCTACGATAACCAAATTTGGTAGGTAAGTTTACGATATAAAAAGTAAACTATATACCAAAATTTCTATTTCTATGTTACAAGAAAAAAAAGTTATAATAAAATATTTTTTGCCAGATCATTTCTATGAAAATTCACTACCATAACGCACTTGCTGCGTCCAGGCTTTTTCTTTTAGTGAATTTTCGTAGAAAAAATTCACTAATGGGGAGATCCCGACTTTTGAATTTTGAAAACATTTTTGCAAATGAGCGCGAACTAGGACCCCTAGAACCCATATCCGGGGGTCAGTTTCAATTTTTATATGTTTATATATATATATATATATATATATATATATATATATATATATATATATATATATATATATATATATATATATATATATATATATATATATATATATATATCACCGATAACTCAAAAAATAATGGGCCGATTTTGATAAAATTTAGCACGTGCCTTTCTTTTGTAAATGGATTGGATAAGTTCGTTAGTTGGGAAAATCGGACAAGGTTTTCCGGGAAAATTTTGAGTTTTCATTCGAAAAAAATTCTTATCTCAAAAAATCATGGGCCGATTTTAATAAAATTTGGCATGTACCTTCCTTTTGTAAATGGCTTTGACAAGTTTGTTAGTCAGGAAAATCGGAGGAGGTTTTCCGGGAAAATTTTGAGTTTTCATTCTAAAAAAATTTTATCTCAGAGAATAATAGGTCGATTTTGATAAAATTTGGCATGTACCTTCCTTTTGTAAAAGTTCGTTTATCAAAAAAATCGGACGAGGTTTTCCGGGAAAAATTTCAGTTTTAATTTGAAAAATTTTTTTTTCCTTAAAAATAAAAAATCTATGATAACCAAATTGGGTAGGTAGGTTTACGATATAAAAAGTAAACTATACACCAAAATTTAGATTTCTATGTTACAAGAAAAAAAAGTTATAGTAAAATATTTTGTGCCAGATAATTTCTATGAAAATTCACTACCATAACGCACTTGCTGCGTCCAGGCTTTTTTAGTTTATGTTCACTATTTTATATGTTGCTGCAACCTTTTAATTGATAATAGTGGGTTATGTATGTATTCCAGCCAGTATTCTAACGTATTGCTTCATATTTTGTTTTACCTGTATAAAAATGTTTTGCAGTTTTGGTGCTGTAATTATTATGCTTACCGCCTGGAAATTAATAAATAAACACGGCTTTTATTTACAAGTATTATTATTCAGATGTCATGTGTTAATGGTAAGTTATATTAAACTTGTTATACTATAAGCAAAAAAACACTGGTTAACGCAACTGACTAACATTTCCGGGCACTCTCAAATTTCTTTTGTTATACGTTAGCAGATTAGTATGTTGTTGCAATAGCAGCAGATGGTTGAACCAGGTCACCGAGCACACCGCCTTGACCTTCTAACTTCTCTTTTGTCAACGTTTCGGCATACAAATGTACACATCAGCGTAGTAAATGAGACCATATAACGTCCCTTGTGTCCTGGAGATATGGCACACTCGTTTAAACCCCGGAGTCATAAAGAATCGCATCGCCGCCTCGCAGCTCGCACGTGTTGCGATGATGGGAAGTGTATTCCGTTATTGGCCGTTACCCGGAGCGTTGCCAAATTGTCGATATTAACGCTACATTGAGCTCAGTTAGTGATTTCAGTTCATCAATTCAGATTTCGGAATTTATTAGAAAAATACGCCGCATTTATCAAGTAAAAATGAAGAGTGAAAGAATTATGTTTTTTAAGGCATAAATTATCAAAGTTGAAGGAAGAAGCCATACTGAAATACCATTTTATCGCGATTTATTTCTTTTGATTTAAAAGTTGTAACATATGTACTTTGAATAAATGATGCATCGAAAAACAATTGTTAAACGTCGGCTTTATTGCATTTGAATTTCTTAGTAGAGTAATTTGTGAACGTGTAAACCGGAAGATACTAAATGTAATAATTTAAATAATATACAGAACGTGTGCCTTTGAACCGAAGGGTACTGGGATCGATCCCAGCGTACTCCTTTCACTTTTTCAGTACAAACTGTAAAATTAACATCGACCGAGGTTCTGGCATTGTATTTGAGCAAGTTGAATGTCTGCACGTTCCGCCCTTCAGAGGGGGCGCAAAGCCGTCGGTCCCGTGTCCATGCGATGTTGGGCACGTTAAAGATCCCTACCCTCCTTACAGAAAGACAGAGGTCCGGCAAAATTTCCAGGATAGTGAGGTGAAACTGCTCCCTGGCGTCGGTGATTGGCCATAGTCGTGGAAATAGGCCGACGTTAAAGAAACAAAACACACACAAAATAATATACAGGGTGAGAGATTTTGAGTGTCGACAATATTCTCCATCGTGGCACTCTAAAAAAGTCGATGTCTTATTGTTGCGTCCATGACTCGCTGTCACCCGCAGTCTTTTATCCATTGTAGCTTCCGCAGTTTGTTTTCCAGAACTTTTCACGTTGGTCTGCTTCTTCCCCTTTTCCCAATGTGTGTCCTTCAGATATTTTTGTCGTTGTCAGACACTTATTATGTCTTAGAATACGGTCAATAATTGTTGACTTCTTCCTCTTGGTGTCCTTTTGTAAGCATCTCTTTGAGCGCATCTTTATTTGTCTTTCGCTGTACCTTTTCTTTGACGTTTTTTCAAAAGAATGTATTTTACCAATGTCCAGTTTTCCAGACTAGACATAACCATACCCCATACGCATGACTTGATGTGCCTCTTCCTCAAGGTCAAGTGAAAACGTTTATCAGTAAAAAAAAATGTTTCTCTATTGAACGCTGGTTCCTTTGTCATCGCTGTGGCCAATGGAATGGAAGTTTCGAAGCCATATTTACCGATACGCCACCACCGCCAACATCTTCCTTCTTAGTTATTTGCCATTGCAATCTTCTTTCTTAGTTATTTGCTGTATTACTACCATATGTAATAATACAGCTTCGGTGGTTCAGTGCTAAGAACGTATGCCTCTGAACAGAAGGGTACTGGGTTCGATCCCACGGTTCTCCTTTCACTTTTTCAGTACATACTGTAACATCAACATCAACCGATGTTGTGGCATTGTATTAGAGCAAGTTGAATGTCTGCACGTTCCGCCCTTTGGAGGGGCGTAAAGCCGTCGGTCCCGTGTCCTTGCGATGGTGGGCACGTTAAAGATCCCTACCATCCTTACAGATATGCAGGGGTTCGGCAAAATTTCCAGGATAGTGAGGTGAAACTGCTCCCTGGCGTCGGTGATTGTCAATAGTCGCGGAAATACACCGACCTTAAAGAAACAAAACACACACATATGTAATAATACTTTCAAGGTACGTTAACATCTCTACTTGGTAAAGTTTATAGCAGTTTATCTATATATCTATTTCACACTCATGTTTTTCGCTGTTCTTACTCACCCTCATTACTTTTGGTTTTGTTGTGTAGATTTGTAGTTTGATTATTCTAAACACCCTTAGCCCCTAACCCCCTAACCCAGCACAACGAACATCAGTTGTAATTTTTATTTTGTTTCTACTATCAAGGGCTATGTTAGTTATATTCTATAAAGAAAATTGAGCGAATTTGGCTATAATATATATATCACTGGCGCACACTTTTTAACTTTAGATTCATTTTCATATTCGTTAAGATCCATTAATTATGGTGCTTAGATTTTTGTATTGAGAATAATGCGCCTATCACTTCAACTAAATCCATTTCTCTTCATTATATGAAATAATCTTTTACAATACACATTATCGGATGCTTTTTTCAGGTCTACAAACGTAATAAAGATATATGTATTCTTCTCAATCCTGCTTTCTCCTATTGTCGTTATTGCCAGCATAGCTTCTCTAGTTTTTCGATCAAGTCTAGGTCTGAACAGACCTGCATCCAGGTAATTCTCAATTCTGCTTCTTGCTCTCTTTTCACTAGAATTTGCTGAATTTTCGCTATTGTGCTGTGAGTTTTTACTTGTCTGAGCTTTGTCAGGGCTTTTTTTAATTAATTTTGAAATGGGTAGACTCAGATCGTCTGGGTTCAACGTCTCTAGCTCCTCGATAAAATCTTCAAAATTAATTTCCTCTCCGTGATCTAATTATTCTATACAATGATACCACTAAGTAAAAGCGAATTAAATTTTGTAGGAAAAATTCCCGAACACGTCGATTTTATTTAATAAGAATACACATTTTGCATGAAACGTGTTTTTTCACTATAATTTGTTTTAAAGCAATGACGTCATCAACATGTTTTTTTAATGGCAATCCTTTTTATTCTTTCCCTGATTTGGAGAGATATTTGCATTGTCGAACCGACAGTATAAAAATCATATCTTAAAAAGGAAATGTTTCCAGTAAATCACAATTGAATGTGAGAATTGTAAATTTAATTTTAACACAAAATAAACAAGAACTGATTAGCTAAGCAAATACAATTGTTAAATTAACTGTTAGAACTGCCATCCAACGTCTTGTTGGTAATAGGCAAGTCTGTGTAGATTTTTTTTTATACATGTTAAATCGTTTGTTGTAATGCGATTTTGCGGTTCAGCTAAATATTGTGGTCTATTGACGTATACATTGGATTTTAAATAACCCCATAAAAAGTAATACAGGTTTAATGGATCTGGGGATCACGCGGGCCATTCTGTCAATGCTCGCCTGTTATTCCACCTCCTTGGAAAGCAGTTGTCTAGAAAATCTCGAACAGCACGCGCATATTGCAGGGGTCCGCCGTCTGGCTGCAACTATACGGTATTCTCTGAAAGGTCAGGATCATCGTCGTTTGGAAAAATTGCTGCAAGTGCTGGCACAAGGTCGTTTTGCAAAAACACTAAACATCTTTCGCCAGTGAGGGTTCCTTCAAAGAAAAAAGACCCTACTAACTTCTCTTACCACTAAAGATAGGTATAGAGAACTCTGGCAAAAGTCGATGCAGGCTTCGATGCTGATCTCAAATACGCGAAAACATACAGGGTGTTTCATTTGAAATATGACTTTCAGAGCTTTGAAATTTGTTAATTTTGACAATTAATTTTGGACACCCAGTATGACATTTTGTGATTTTTTTTAAATATTTTTTCTTTAGCTTCACGTGCGTATTCACTAATTTTCAAAGCTATTTTTTTAACAAATGAAAGTGAGTAAATGACAGACGAATGTGATGTGAAAAACGAACAAATTTGGAGAAAAATCTCTATAGCTTGAAAACAGTGGGGCGCAGATACACCAAACCTGGTAGAGACCATCGTAAAATTTGCTGTATAATGCAAACATACTTTAATGTACAGGTGTTGTACCTACTTAAAATAAGGAAGTTGTTATCATTTCCGGTTGAACCGATTGCGCTACGAACTTAGAAAGACTTTCAATACGAAGAATTGCATGATATAACCACCATTTCAGTTTCCAAAACGGGGAAATTACTTTAAAAGCTTCTAACGAACATGTTTCATGGTAAACCTGTATAAAGGGTGAGTTTAAACGTATTTTTTACATTTATTTTTAAATGGGGTGATGTGTACTTCTTTTATAGAATTCGAATCTACGTAAAAAGCTAGGTATGTGTAGAAAAAAAAAGATTTGCTCTTTAGATTACGGTCTGTTATCATGGACCTTGATGTTGATATTATTTGCTTCCATGGAAATGTGTTGTTTTTACCCAAGTCATTTGAGAATTTTTAGATTTTGACGATTATTTCTCAGTTTATTGCTCAATTAAACGTGGCAAAATAAGGTTGATGATATCAACATATTATGTTGCTAATTTTGAGGGAGTGCAGAATAAACTACAGAAAAGTTGCTTTTGTGTGGGCAGGGAGGTTTCCTAATAATCCGAAATCTCAAATGGCATTTCAAACGCCGGAAACCAGTAACCACACTACTGGCAGTTTAAAATCGAAACCATGAGTTCAAAAGACAACTAAAACTGACGAAAATAGTGCAGTTGGCGTTTTAAGAGCAGTAGCTGTTCACCGGCATGTAAGTACCAGGCGGCTTGCTAGAGATGCTGGAATGAGTCAAAAATCAGTTGTGAAGACATTGCACTTATACAAATTTCATCCACATCACATTTTTAAATTAGGTCACCCGACAAATGCAAGGCAATAACAGGCTCCTAAGCAATGTTATTTTTTCTCACGAAGCCACTCTTCATAACTGTGATCACATACGATTTTGAGTTATTCCTTATCCGTAGAAATGTAATTTCTTTCTTGTTTCTTTTTTTGCTTTTTAATGTAAATAGACACAATATGTACCACTGGGCGGCGGAAAATCCCCACTGGATAAGAACTCTTCCAGATCAACATTCATCATGTCTGGTGTGGTATAATCGTGGATAAAGTTATCGGTCCGCATTTCTTTGAAGGGCATTTAAATGGAGATATGTACATTATTTTTTTAAGACACCAATTACCCTAATTAATAAACCAAAACATAAACCGACACATGTGGTTTCAACAGGATGGATCTGCACCCTATTATGCAATGCAGGCCCGTAATAATGTGAATGGAATATTTGACAACGGATGAATTGGTCGAGCAGGTTCGGTCAACTGGCCTGATAGGTTCCCGGATTTGACCCCGCTCGAATATTTCTTTTGGCAGTTTTTTAAAGGAGTGATTGCGATTGCACCTACAACTTTAGATGATATGAAAAACAGAGTCTCCTTTGCCTGCTCATTAGTGACACCTGAAATGTTGCGGTATGTACGGGATTCATTTAAAAAAGGTAACCTCGGTGGTTCAGTGGTAAGAACGTGTGCTTCTGAACAGAAGGGTACTGGGTTCGATTCCCAGGGTTCCCCTTTGACTTTTTCAGTACACACTGTACAATTAACATCAACCGAGGTTGTGGCATTGTATTTGAGCAAGCTAAATGTCTGCACGTTCCACTCTTTGAAGGGGGACGTAAAGCCATCGGTCTCGTGTCCATGCAAAGTTGAGCACGTGCAAGATCCCTACCCTCCATACAGAAGGCAGGGGTGCGGCAAAATTTCCAGGGTAGTGAAGTGAAATTCCTCCCTGGCGTCGGTGATTGGCCATGGTTGCGGAAATAAACCGACGTTAAAGAAACACAAACACAAACAACATTTAGAAAAAGATTGAGAATGGGTTTGGAAGTTGAAGGGGGCATTTCGAACAAATTCTCACGCATGACAGACGATAAGTAAGTTGAAATTGAATTGTTAAATTTTTTTGTCATTTAACCTAATAAATCATAATTCCGTGACCAAAAGAGCAAATCAATTTTTTTTTGCACACATGCGTAGTTTTTTACGCACATTCGAATTTAAACAAAAAAGTATCCGTGCCTATTTAAATATCCTAAGATACCCCCGCCCTTTGAAATAGAGAGTGGGGGGCCGAATGTCAAAAACTGTCCCTACGTTTCCCTACTATTTCACCAAAATTTCCAATTGTTGACTTGCTGAATTACTTCCTAAGGTCCCAGTGAAAATGTTTATTACCGAGAAGAGTAGTTTGCCTATCGAATGCTTGCTTTGCAATTGCGATTTCCCCAGTTATTTGCTACATTTTCCAACATCCGATAACAATACTCCAAAGGTATGTACAGATTCATTCTTGTTCAAAAATAAAATGAAATAAAACCGAAATTCACATTTATAACTCGCATTCCTTAAACTTAATTATTACATCAAAATAGAAACCCAGACAAATGGTTTCAACAGGATGGAGCCCCACCCCATTATGCAATACAGGCCCGTAATCATTTGAATGGAATATTTGACAACAGGTGAATTGGTCGAGCAGGTCCGATCAACTGGCCTGTTGGCTCTCCGGATTTGACCCCCTTGATTATTTCTTTTGGGGGTTTTCTAAAATATACAGTAATTGCGATTGCACCTAGAACTTTAGATTTTATGAAAAACAGAGTCCCCTTTGTCTGCTCATTAGTGACACCTGAAATGTTGCAGTGTGTACAGGATTTATTTAGAATAAGGGTGAGCAAGGGTTTGGAAATTAAAGGGTGACATTTCGAACAATTTCTCACACATGACAGACGATAAATAAGTTGAAATCTAATTGTTAATTGCTTTTTGGCATTTAACCTAATAAATCTAGCACACATACCTAGTTTTTCTACGTAGATTCGAGTTTAAACAAAAAAGGTACCTCAGCCTATTTAAAAATCCAAAGTTACGCCCGCATCTCAAAATGCAGGGGGGGGGTGTGAATGTCTAAAAATGTCCAGCCGTCTCCCTACTACTTCGACAAAATTTCCCAAAACATTTTTAGGCATTAAAAAAATTCATATCATGTTAACTCACGGTGTATGACTTTTTCGCAATTAAAAAATTATGAGGAAAGATAATAATAATAATAATAATAATAATAATAATAATAATAATAATAATAATAATAATAATAATAATAATAATAATCTTCATTATCCAACGGGATAAACCCAATTACAGGATAAAAATACACTAAATAGAAGGGAACAAAACTTTTGAATTGAAAAACTCAAATACAACCTTTTAAACTAATTAGAGCTATCGGGGCGGCAAGGCCGCGGACGAGCCCTGAGGGGAAAAAACGAATTAGATATAATACTAAATCATTTACAAATATCTCGAACGAGGACTATGGTTTTTCACAGGTACAGGGAAAAGGTAAGTTCAGAAGCTTTTTGGACGCAAGCATTACAACATTCCTTTTATATTGTCGACTTCCTGAATTTCTTCCTGTAAGGCCCTAGTGTAAATGTTTATTACCGAGAAGAGTATTTTGTCTATCAAATGCATGCTTTGCAATTGCTATTTTCCTCAGTTCTTTGCTACATTTGCCAACGTTCGTAGTAATACTCCCAAGGTATGTAAACATTTCTTCTTTTTCAAAAATATAATAAAAATGAATATTATAACATTAATTTATAACTCACTACTCATTAAAAAGCTTACATGTATCAGGCACCAGGGGACAACTGTATCATTTTCGATTGCAAACTGTTGCAATTTTTAACAAGTGGAGATATAATTGAATATGTGGTCAATTTTCCCAACCCACATTTATTTTAATAGGCCAGCGGAATAATTCTCTTCATTTATAGGTATTATGAGAACGCTTTTACAGACACTAACTTTGAGACACGAAGTTCCAAGACTGGACCTACACAAAATATGTGGTAGAGATCCTCCACCGCATGAGGGTAACATTTCATTTTCGATTACAAACTTTGGCAATTAATTTTCTCCATGTACATTTACTTGAATAGGACAACGAGATAATTTCCCTCATTTACCGCTTGTTAGTATTCTGTAAATTAATGACTTCTATGGTATCCGAAGTCCGGAGACATTCAAAAGACGTGGTGGAAAGACTCCACTGCATAACGGTTACAAAGGGTACTGTGTTATATCATGTTAATTATAAACCTCTTCCCTTTTAAGTAAATTCTAAATTTTACTCTAGTTTGAAAGTGTTATTTAGCTCATAAATCTTAATTTGCTAAGCGCGATTTTCAGAAATAAGTATTCGGCCACAGAGCAACGTCCGGTATTTAGTTTTCTGTAAGATTCAATTATTATAAAACCAGAGAGAAATAGTTGTTGATTTTAATAATGACTAAATTAACACACACGCACATACATACACACATACACGCACGCACGCACCCGCGTCCACACACACACATAACGTCACCAAAAAATCCGAATACCCAGTTAATCTTGATCATTTTTATTAAAATGTATACATAATGTGTGTTCAAACTTCAAAAATGATTGCCGTTTCAAGCTTAAATATTAAAAAATAACAAAGTTATATAATAATGAGTGGGTCTGCAGCGGTTTATTATGCATTAGATAACTCTTCGTGGAATGCTCAAAATTAATTGATTTATGGTATCCAGAGGAATATCATGTCAGGTTTCTTGAATTCGGTGACAACTAGCTTATTTGGCGGTTGGGGTAAATTAACCAGTCGATTGCCAATCATAACCCACACATGTTCGATTGGTGACAAGTCTGGGGAGGGAGAAGGCCATGGAAGCAGGGCCACATTATAAAAACTTTGTAGTAACCCTTGCTGTATGACGACATGCGTTGTCTTGTCGGAAAAGGGGTTGAACTAATTTGCATTCGAATTTTTGTCAATAAAAACGTGAGTTGGTGTGCTACCGTATGTTATCCCGCCCCATACCATCACCTCCTGTGTCAGGGACGTATGGCGTTCCACAGAAAATTATAAATTTCCGCGTTCTCCACGTAATCGTCTTACTCATCTGCGACCATCGTTGACCCAAAGACATAATCAGAACTCCGTCAGAGAACACCACACGTTTCAATTCACCATCCCAATTCTATCTGCCATTACACCACTCAAGCCGAGCAGCCTGATGTCGAGGTGTCAATGGGAGACATAACAATCGTCTATACGAATAAAGATTAAAAGCCCGTCTTCTGCGATATATCGTTGCCTTCGTACATTATTGCCAATGAATGCGTCTATTTATCTTATGCGCCGTGGCCGCTATCTGGCGTGCTCTACACAAAGTCGAGCATAATGCCCAGATATTATATCCTGTCTTTCGACCTGATGGTCAGGTATTCCATATTGATGATCTGTTGACTTGCTTACCAACCCGATAGAAAATATGCGTCTTTTCGGGTACGTATTCCATTTTGTGCGCCGATGTTCACCTCTGGCGTGCCTTCCAGGCTAGCAGCCAAATTGCCGCGAGTTTTCTCCTCGGCAACGCTGTTGTAGTAATCAGCTGGTCATCGGCGAAAGCCTGAACCTCGATTTTTTGCGTTCATCTCGTCCGACTCTATGGAGTCGATTTCCTTGAACCAGTCGTCGATTATAAGTAGCCATAGGGTCGGTCTTAAACACGATCCCTGTGGACATCTTTTTCTGGTGTTCTATGTAAGTTCTTCAGGGATGACGGTCATCTCCTCCAGGAACTTTGCTACTGCTGGTGCCAGTCAGGAAACTTCCCGGAGAATTAGTTTTTGCCTCGGTTTCCTGAACTTGGGGTACCACGCCGAGTTGAAGGCATTTTTGATGTTCAACGCGACCAGCAGAACATACTACCCGGCCTGGTCTGCCCTTTAACTCCATTCACGTCCTTAGCCAGCTCGTCTGTTATACCACGTCCCTCGTAGAAGCTGTACTGCCTACCCGATAGCGTTCTGTTGTGATACAACACACTAATTAATAGCAGAAAGTCTGTAAAAATAAAAGTTTGTCCGACTGATCGCGAAATGTTCTAACTGAGGAAAGCTGCCCAGTGCGTTTATGAAAAGTAAGTATGACTATTCCAAGAACGGGAAACGCTGAAGCTACAATGAAATTAAAACACCTGCTGGAGACAGAAAGTCATGGTTGTTACGACAAAGAGACATCGCCTTTAGAATATGATGTTAAAAGCCTAGCAATGAGACAGCATAGTTTCTTATGCTGTGGTAATGATGAATATAAAGGTAAAATTGCAATTGGAGCTTATAAGCCTCTTGGTGTGGTAATAACTCAAGTTGTTGAATTCAGTTTTGAGTTTAGAGTTCCTGCGAATTTTGGCAACAGTGGCGGCTTGTCAATTTAAGTGCTGATATTAATGCAGTATCAACATCCGATATTTTGCAACGTTCCGAACCGTCTGTTTTACATGCGTCATTGTTGTATAATTTGCTGCCAATTCATCACAATATTGACTTAATCGAAACCCATAGATATATCCGTGCATCTTCTGGGTCAGATAATCTGCATAACATAAAAGTAAGAAGCGACCACATAAATATTTAATAAGTTATTGATGTTTTTTTGATCGACTATTTGCATGACGTTAAGAATACATACATTTCCTTTGTCCCTGGTCGTTTTAGTACTTAGATACTTTGTTTTTTTCAGGACCGTGTGATTAAAACATTTAACATAAGGTTGGCGGCGTATTTTCTAAATAGAATCTCGGAGAAGTATACGTTCCAGTATTTCTATTGAGTTATTATCATCCATGCATTTTTCATGAATGTGGTTGCTTTCCATTGAAGTCTCCAAGGAATTTCTTATTTATTAAAGAGCGTTATCCGATTACAAAACACTTGATTATTTATACGTTCTATTATCTGGACTGAAATGTAACTGGCTGAGTCATAATTAAGTCATAATGGTTTTTATAAGGCGTTCACGAAAAACATAGTCTCTGTGTTTCGGAGACGACAAAAACACATTGCTTCGGCAAAAATACCTGTTTATTCGATTATTACTAAACATCTATTATATGTTTGCGGATAAGAACCTCGGTGGTTCAGAGGTAAGAGCGTGTGCCTCTGAACAGAAGGGTACTGGGTTCGATCCCAGGGTACGCCTTTCACTTTTTCAGTACAGACTGTAACATTAACATCAACCGAGGTTCTGGCATTGTATTTGAGCAAGTTGAATGTTTGCCCGTTCCGCTCTTCGGAGGGGCGTAACGCCGTCGGTCCCGTGTCCATGCAATGTTGGGCACGTTAAAGATCCCTACCCTCCTTACAGAAAGGCAGGGGTTCGACAAAATTTCCAGGATAGTGAGGTGAAACTGCTCCCTGGCGTCGGTGATT
Source organism: Tillus elongatus (assembly GCA_964006375.1). NCBI lineage: Eukaryota > Metazoa > Arthropoda > Insecta > Coleoptera > Cleridae > Tillus > Tillus elongatus. The sequence continues at coordinate 78,114,010 of OZ023263.1, read as the reverse complement.
GGCCATAGTCACGGAAATAGGCCGACGTTAAAGAAACAAAACACACACACACACATGTTTTCGGAAACTCGAATGGAGACTTATACGGATTCTTTACGTACTATTTTCTATGTTATTTGGAAATCAGAATCTGATATTCAGATTTTAACCGACTTCAAAAAAGGAGGAAGTTCTATGTTCGTCTGTGTGTATTTTTTAGGTATGTTCGCCGATATTTTCGTCAATTGTGGATTATTTTAAACAAAAATCTTTTTTGTTTTGTTTGAAAGGGTATAGTCCTAAAGTGGTCCCATTTTCCCAAGTTAGGATCTGATGATGAGATCACAGGGAAATCCTCATATGATCTATGTAACTTAAAGTTCTACTGTAATACGGCACTTTGATTATATTATAGCAGTTTTCTAATACTGTACTCGCTACGTACGTGTATTTGCACTAAAAGTGGAAAAATAAACAAACTTTTAAAAAAATTAAATCCACTTCAAAATAGGCACTCAGAAGCGGAAAATAACTGGATTACGGGTTTAATTTAAAAGACAAAAATTAATTTAAATAAAATATTATATGCGCTACCTACTTATCTGTTTAAAGTCGGTGCCAAGTCAGTTAGGTAGTAGGTAGACAGACTAGGTCCACTCCCGCCACATATCAATTTTCTCCGCGCAGGCGACGGAATGCGTGAGCGTGAGTTGGTCTTTAACCACTAACAACATATTTAGGTATTTCATTACACAACCTCGGTGGTTCAGGGGTAAGAACGTGTGCATCTGAACCGAAGGGGGTTCGATCCCAGGGTACTCCTTTCACGTTTTCAATACAAACTGTAACATTAACATCAACCGAGGTTGTGGCATTGTATTTAAGCAAGTTGAATGTCTGCACGTTCCGCCCTTCGGAGGGGGCGTAAAGCCGTCGGTCCCGTGTCCATGCGATGTTGGGCACGTTAAAGATCCCTACCTACCTTACAGAAAGGTAGAGGTTCGGCAAAATTTCCAGGATAGTGAGGTAAAACTGGTCCCTGGCGTCAGTGATTGGCCATAGTCGCGGAAATAGGCCGACGTTAAAAAAAACTTTCTCTCTCTAGTTAAGTTGTTTATATTGCTAGGTATTATTGTGTTTTGAGCTTGGCAACGACTTCAAACAGATAAGTAGGTAGCTCATATAATATTTCAAGCTCAAAACACAATAATACCTAGCAATATAAACAACTTAACTAATAACGAATTATAATTCTAATGAAATACCAAAATATGTTGTTAGTAGTCAAATAACAACCCACGCTCACGCATTCCGTCGACTGCGCGGAGAAAATTGAGATGTAGATTCTGCGAAACTTGATGTATTGAAAATCCTATCTGGTAGAGTAGAAAAAGAGGAAATCAAAAGGTGGTGGTTTTTTTACTTTTTCAATAACTTCAGGAATAAAAACAAAACCGCAAAATTTCTGTTTTTTCCCGAAAATAAGTGAAATTTTGTTGGTTTTTCGACAACATAATATTGACCGATCGATTGCGTACCTTGTAATTTAACGCCTTTATAAGTACTACGGGGACCGAGATACTCATTGTGTTTATTCTTATCCTGAGCACACTGTATAATGGAATCATTTGCAAACAATATAAAAGGCATTTGTCCAGTTTCACAAAGCTCGATTAAATATTTAACGGCCGGTTAGATAATCAAAGCTTCAGCCGACCAATCACAACTTCAAAATATTTGGTTGTCATGGCAAAAACCCGAATCATAGTCTGTGATTGGTCGTCTAAAGCCTTGATTAACTAACTGGTCGTCTAATATTTAACCAAGCTTTGTGAAACTGGGCAATTACCTCTAATATTTCCCAATTCCTATACTTGTTTGACCAAATGTATACCATGGATCAATATTAGAGAGCAGCTAAGCCTATATTTCAAAAACATTCCACGATCACTTGTCAAGTAACTGCCTTTTAGTGAATTTTCTTAAAAAAATTCACTAATGAGGAGATCCCGACTTTTGAATTTTGAAAAAATTTCTTCAAATGAGCGCTAATTAGCCCCCCCAGAAAACATATCCGGGGTCAGTTTCAATTTTTATATGTTTATATATATATATATATATATATATATATATATATATATATATATATATATATATATATATATATATATATATATATATTTATATTTATATATATATATATATATATATATATATATATATATATATATATATTATATATATATATATATATATATATATATATATATATATATATATATATATATATATATATATATATATATATATATATATATGTATCACACCGATAACTCAAAAAATAATGGGCCGATTTGGATTAAATTTGGTGAAAAAATTCCTTTTGCAAATGGCTTGGATAAGTTCGTTAGCCAGGAAAATCTGCCCAGGTTTTCCCGGAAAATTTTGTGTTTTCTTTCAAAAAAAAATTATATCTCCGGAATTAACAAAGTAACCAAATTTGGTACACATGTTTACATCGTTATAGGTAAGTTACTCACCAAAATTTAGCTATGTAGGTCAAAAGACAAAAAAGTTATAGGCATTTAAAGAAAAATAAATTGGGGTTTTCCTCAAAACGTCAAAGTGGCGATTTAAAATGTCAAAATTGGCAACATTTAGGCAAATAACTTGAATCTAATACGCGCTATAGAAATAAAATGTCTCAAGAAGGATGTTTTACAAACCCTAAAGTCTTAGTTTCAATCGTCATTGTCCTTCATTTTACTAAAATATTTGCAGAAAATTCATTTCAAATAGACCCTCTGTCTGATGCTTGGCAGTAGCCTTAGCTATAGAGTTTATCGTTTAATGGTATATAATTTTTGTCGAATTTTCGTAAAAAATCAATAAAGCTCAATATATCCGTTATTATATAAGATATGAAAAAAAATTGTATATATTAATTATAGGGTGTCTTGAGCTACATCTTAAAATAATATTTCTACAATCACAGGATGGCCCATAAGTCGTTGTTGATACAAATTTCCTTTTTTTTTTTAATCAAACACGCCTTAAGTTATTGCATTTTTGCATTTTCCATCGAAATATAATGCATGTTTGTAAGAAAAGAAATTCTGGACGCAGTAAGTGCGTTACGGTAGCGAATTTTGATCAAATGTATAAGGTTGACCAAGAAACGTGTTTTTTCGGGAACACTTTAAGTTTACTTTTGAAAATTTTTGTACATTTTCACACAATAAAGTTATTTTGATGAAACATGGCACATTGTTTTTACTATATAGTTTATACTGGTAACCAAATCTGATGCCTGCTTTCTTAAAAAAACACACATATTTGTTTTTAAAAACATTTTAATGAAAATTCACTACCATAACGCACTTGCTGCGTCCAGAATTTTTTAATTATCCATCGAATGCGTTTCAAGTTATCACCAAATGATGGCGCTGCATGTATTCGTTGAAACACCACACTGAGGTTAGCATTGCTGCAAGGACCAGGTTTTGTCAAATAGTTTTGAAAGTTTTCGATTTTAAAATCTATGTAAATTATAGTATGCCAATTAGAGTATTACATGGTTAGTTTACTTTCACTGGCTTGTTCTTAAACTCGAGTTTTTAATGAAATGCTGCCAAGGTTTCTTGAAAATGCAGTCTTTAAAACTAGTGAATTAATTTTGGTTGAAACTCAGCGCTGTTTGTTTATATGATATAATTTGAATATTTTTGAGAAACATGTTTGATATGTTCTTTCAGAATGTTAATAACTTCAGGTTTTGATGTACCGAAATAAAATCTTTTTATCTTCTATCTTACGTCTTCTATATTCATTCAAAAGTGATTTTTCTTCGATATTTACGTGTTCAACTTGTATAAAAAAATTGAGTACATCATAATAATCTCGATACCCGCTCATCTGTGTCGTTTCGGCGGAACGAATTACTCGTAATCTAATCTCGGTTGGAACATGATCTGCTTTTATGCAAATTCAATTTCCTTTTATTGGCGTCAACGGAAAATCAATAGCAAGTGAGAATGTAAGATTCCAGTTTTATTAGAATTCGTTTTCAATTAAACGGATTCCGTGTTGTGTTCTGATTGCATGATGCTAGAAAGCGTTTAATTACTATTTAAATTAGTAGATTTGCTGTATCAGGGTGAAAGGTAGCTTGAATCTAAAATGTATACTGCTAACTACATGCCTCGGCACGTGATCGTGTAATTGTATTTGCAATAGCGGCACTGTTACTGTCATTTGTAACAATGCAGAACATTAAAGTGCAAAATGCAGGATTAAGTGGTTTGTCCTTGACACTACTTTGCGTTTTTGTTCTTTTTGAGTTTGTATCCAGTGATACAGTGTGTCCCAGCGAATGTGTCGCTGTCTCCAATACTGTTATAGACAGAAAAAAGTCTGGACGCAGCAAGTGCGTTATTATGGTAGTGAATTTTCATAGAAATAATGTGGCCCCAAACATTTTTTTATCAAATGCTTATAACTTTATATATATATATATATATATATATATATATATATATATATATATATATATATATATATATATATATATATATATATATATATATATATATATATATATATATATATATATATATATATATTATATAAATAGGGTTTTTTTTTTAAATGGACTCTAACTCACGCTCATGTGAAGACATTTTTTGATAGTTCAGAATGGAAATTTCGCTAAAACAAATTATTAAAACCTACGGTTACTAGTGGACAGATTGTAGTAAGTACAGTTTCAATCCTGCTTCTTATTATACAATATAAATATTAAACTAAAAATAGACTTCGAAAAAGAAAAAAACGTTGAAAATGACAACTTAATGTAGGTACATATTTTCAAAACACAAGCAGGTATAGATTTTTTTTTGAAGGCGGGGCTAAATAAAAACCTCTTTACTTGGACCAGAAGTTAAAGAGAAAACGATGACTCATTTTACCTTACATAATATGTATTATTTTGATGCTAGTTTGTATATTATAATAGCACATTTAAGGTATAAAATTGGGTCCATTAAGAAAATACTTTTATATTTAAAATCTATTAAATTGTTTTTTTAGTTTTTAGTGCTTCTTTGAAAGCTGTTTAAATTTTTAAGTCATTGTTTAAACCTTTTTTTAATCAAGTTTTGGTTTGAAGCCTCGGTATGTTACATCGTTTCCCAAACTTGATTTCCCCCGTGTATGCTAAAAATTAGCTATCGATAAAAATGTAGCCGAGAACTACTTTCATTTTCTCATTCCGTCCACAGTTAGTCCGATGTTAAATAAGTTCTGCTGTATTTTCTTTTATTTACGTTGATTCGACTGTGATTTATTAATGCAGAGAAACAGGCTCAATTTGCTGATACGCCTGAAAACATTTTCCTCCATGTTTGCCTGTTCACTTTTAGTTGGGATGTTATTATAATGCAGATTCGGGACCGTCAGACTTTACTTGTTCTGTGTCAGCTTAATCGACGTAAGAAAATAAGCTTGATGAATATTGCAGAAACATGCAAATTTATTAGCGTTAAAATCGCAGGTGCACTCCGTATTTCTTTCCATCTTCTTCGTTATTACATCGTTTAAATTAATTTTTCTAAACTGTACTGGATTGATCACTTTTAAAGGGAAACTCCTATTTCTAAAAGAGATAGGCGAAAACTGATGTCGTTGTCTGAGGTTCAATTTTCATGACAAACTTAATGGTGAAAACCGCATATCCATATCTATCACCGTTTCGAAGATACGGGATGTATAACCGTTTTCAAGATACGAGATGTTTTTCGAAACTGTGCTTTTATGGAATGTGAAACTTTTTTCTCATCGACAATTTGTTATTTCTATGAAAACATTTCGATGGCACTTTTTTACGTAGATGTCAATGAATACATTTTTTTAGTTAACATTTTCGTAATTATAAACAGAAAAAATATTTTTTAAAATGGGACACCCAGTATATTTTGGCATATTTGAGTAAAGCTTGAAATTACTATTCAACTTTAAGTGCTACTGAAATACTTTCTATTAGTAGCCTATTCTCTTCAACTGTTGTGATTTATTTATAGAGAGGTATCGATGGTGAGACTTTGCAAATGAGCGCAAACTAGGACCCCTAGAACCCATATCCGGGGTCAGTTTCAATTTTTATATGTTTATATATATATATATATATATATATATATATATATATATATATATATATATATATATATATATATATATATATATATATATTCAGAAAGATTTCCGCGGTTTTTAATGTGAGACATACTTGGTTCTCGGGTTGAACCGCGTCCAGAATTTATAAAAACTCGGCTCTTGTTTTGAAGCCATTATTAAGAGGTAAAGGAAATATATAAGAACACTCTAAGGCCACAATCTGCCTACTCCTTAGAACGGTGGACAAAGGTGGATGGGTTGGTTTCAAGAGGTAAAGGAAATATGTAAGGACACTCTAAGGCGTCAATCTGCCTACTCCTTAGAGCGGTGGACAAAGGTGGATTGGTTTCAAGAGATAAAGGAAATATGTAAGGACACTCTTAAGGCCTCAATCTGCCTACTCCTTAGAGCGGTGGACCAAGGTGGGTTGGGTTGTGGTAGCTCGATTACAACCCACCTTTGTCCACGGCTCTAAGGAGTAGACAGATTGAGGCCTTAGAGTGTACTTACATATTTCTTTTACCTCTTGAAATCAACCCAATCCACCTTTGCCCACCGCTCTAAGGAGTAGCAGATTGAGGCCTTGGAGTGTTCTTATATATTTCCTTTAGCTCTTGAAAATGATTTCAAAACGGAAGCCGAAACGTCGTTTTCATAAATTCTGGACGTGGTTCAACCCGAGAACCAAGTATGTCATATATATATATATATATATATATATATATATATATATATATATATATATATATATATATATATATATATATATATATATATATATATATATATATATATATATATATATATATCCGACAGATAACTCAAAAAATAATTAACCGATTTCGATCAAACTCGGCAAGGGCCTTTCTTTTGTTAATGGCTTGGATGAGTTCGTTAGTCGGGAAAATCGGGCAGAGTTTTCCGGGATAATTAGTTTTTTTCTCCGAAAATCACAAAGCTGTTTTAATGAAATTTACTATATATATTGCCTTGGGAGAGACATTACTACGTACCAAAATTAAACTTTCTAAGTTTATAGAAAATTGAGTTATTCAGATTTTGAATCTTCTATCGAAAAAAATTTTTATCTCCGAATATTACAAAGTTATCATTTGGTGAATATCGTGCCTTAGTAAAGACCTTACTACATGCCAAAATTAAAGTTTTTAGACAATTGAGCTATTAAGGTTTGAAGCATTTAATAAAAATTCACTACCATAACACACTTGCTGCGTCCCGAACTTTTCTAATTTCGGCAATCATATAACTTGTGTAAGAAGTGAGATTTTCAAGGTGATAGTTTTCCAGAATATTCGTTAAGCAACTTGGATATTTCTGGAATATCTGGAAGATTAGTGTCAGAGACAAAATAAACTGTGTACCAGCTTTAAGTACGTCTATGTCCTATAAAATACGTAGCACAACAGCCAATATGGACACCCAGCTTTTGGTAATTATTATTAAAAAATGAAAGACGAAGCAAGAAAAACAGGCGAAGAATCAAGAAAAAGAAGATATGAGAAAAAGAGACGAAGAGGTCAGTGAGTTAGTGTTGGTGCGGAATAATAGAAGGCGAGAAATGAACTATAGTGCCATAGACATTTGGTAATAGAGAAATATAATAGTTTGTGTGCTTATTGTCAGAATATACGAGGTAAGCGCCAACATTTTCCGGTCTGACAGATCCATGGTATCGTAGTGTGTCAAAATTTGGTCAGACATTAGTTCAAGTTTTGTTAGCCCTGGAAAAAAAATGCGTTTTATGTCAATTGGTTTTCTTATAACTGACACTTGTTCATCACGATGTGAGAAGTCACCAAAATTTAGTATAGATCTGTTACTAAATTCCATACTCGAGAAGGTCTTCCAGCTCAAAGCATCAAAGTTGAGCTGGATGGTGTGTGCGGGGAAAATTCTTCGTCTTATACTGTAGTAAAAGATTGATCAAAACGTTTTAGAATGTTGCAGGAATCCTTGGAAGATGGCTCGAGAACAGGTGACGGACAACAAAAATGCCCTCGTTGAGAATCTCGCATTAAGCGATCGACGACTGAAAGAATTATCAAAAATGTCGGGACTTCCAGATACGAGGGTTCGCCGAATCCTCCACGACCATTTAGGCATGAATAAAGTTAGTGCAAAGTGGGTCCCCAAACATATATCAGCAGTTCAGCGCCAGCGTCGTGTTGAATGTGCCCGATTCTTTTTCGACCTCTGTGGAGAAAATCCTGTGGACGTGTTGAAGACAGTTGTCATAGGGGATGGAACTATGGTCTTCCACTATGATCCTTTGTACAAAAGGGAGTCGTAAAGGAGAAGCACCGCCAGGAAACTTCAAGATCTGCCAGCCGACAAAAAAAGTGATGGCTACGATTGAGATGCCGTATATAGGGCGCTGTCAAATAGTGACTGAATTTGAAAAAATTCAAACTGTCGTAACTCAATTTTTCAAATCGAACAGCCCGTATTTTGTGTTTCAGAAGTGAAGGCCATGCCCTCTACTTCAAGTATTTTATTTCAGACTTTAGTTTTGGATATATATTTACATTTATATCCACATGCCATGAATCATGTAGGGATCACTTCTATATTTTCTTTCAGGTTTTTTGTTTGAAAATTTTAATGCGAAATTATATGTATCTTGGCAGGTGGGTAAAAAGCTTGAAGAGGTTCGTTGGCCAGGTATATCGGACCAGTTTTTGTACTTTTCAAATAACGTTATTTTGATGAAATATGGTACGTTGTTTCTACTATATAACTATATATACTGGTAATCAAGTTTGATGCCAGCTTTCATTACAAAAAGACATATTTGCTAGTAAAACATTTTTATGTAACCTCACTATCATAACGCATTTGCCGCGTCCCTACTTTTTTTCTTTTGTGGTTGATTTAATTTTTTCTGTAGTCGGCAGTAAAAGTAATTAACTCACAATTAAGACTTACCTCAAATTGCTACACTCCTATTCAAAAATATACGTGCTGCTTGATGTAATTTTTATGTATTCCAAATTGTCAGTTATTTAAAATTTTCTTGTAAATAATTAATTATTGCAAGGTTATCTTTAAACCGTTTGTTTTGGAATGCTATCAAAAATCTTTCAGAAAGTAACCATTGCAGGAGCATCATCTGGCACTTATCGAATTTTTAAATTTGATTTCAACACCTCAAGTGATAAACATTTTGTTTTCATAATAACATGTTACAAATCATCGTCTGTTGCCAAAAATTACCAGCACGTCGATCATTATTAATTTCGTATTTGAACTAATTGAATTTCTGACACATACGCATATATTTTGTTGGTTTTGGCCAAGCGAGATGGTGTAATTAAACGTGTTTTACCTCTACATGAAAACGAAATGCTCACGTCACTCCTGCAATTTATAGATGCCGCAAGTCTTTTATAAATAGCCCTGCAGTACTTTTCTGCAACAATCCGGTGACTCATGTTCAGTTGTAACAAAACTGCTTTTCATGTTAGTTACTGCTTTTCATACTGGTTTTCCATAAAATTGTGTTTAAGAGCAGGTGATTAGAATGCCCATTTATCATATCTTAATTTATTCGCTAGCTACGTTTTTGTCTTTTAGTGAATTTTCGTAGAAAAAATTCACTAATGGGGAGATCTCGACTTTTGAATTTTGAAAAAATTTTTGCAAATGAGCGCGAACTACGACCCCTAGAACCCATATCCGGGGTCAGTTTCAATTTTTATATGTATATATATATATATATATATATATATATATATATATATATATATATATATATATATATATATATATATATATATATATATATATATATCCGACCGATCACTCAAAAAATAATGGGCCGATTTTGATAAAATTTGGCACATACCTTCCTTTTGTAAATGGCTTGGATAAGTTCGTTAGTCAGGAAAAGCGGACGAGGTTTTCCGGGAAAATTTTGAGTTTCCATTCGAAAAAAAATTATATCTCCGGAATTAACAAAGTAAGGGCAACCAAATTTGGTACGCAACTTCATATCATCATAGGTAAACTACCCACCAAAACTTAGCTCTGTAGGTTACAGGACAAAAAAGTTACAGGTATTTAAAGAAAAATAAATTTGGGTTTTCCTCAAAACGTCCAAAGTCGCGATATAAAACGTCAAAATTGGTCATATTTAGGCAATGAACCTGAAATTAATATGAGCTATGGAAGGAAAATGTCTTAAGAAGAATGCTTTACAAAGCCTGAACTCTTAGTTTCAATCGTCATTGTCCTTCATTTTACTAAAATATGTCCAGAAAATTAATTTAAAATAGACCCTTTCTCTGATGCTTTGGCAGTAGTGTTGGCTATAGGGTTTATCGTTTAATGGTATATCATTTTCGTCAAATTTTCGTAAAAAATCATTAAAGCTCAATATATCCGTTATTATGCAAGTTACGAAAAAAATTGTATACATTAATTATAGGGTGTCTTGAGCTACACTTTAAAAATATTTTCACAATTACAGGGTGGCCCATAAGTCGTTGGTGATTCAAATTTTCTTTTTTTTTTAAATCGAACACGCCCTATGTTATTGCATTTTTGCATTTTCCATCGAAATATAATACATCTTTGTAAGAGAATAAATTCGGGACGCAGCAAGTGCGTTATGGTAGCGAATTTTCATTAAATGCTTCAAATTTGAATAGCTCAATTTGCTATTAACCTATAATGTTGACCAGGAAACCAGTTTTTTCGGGAACAATTTAAGTTTACCTTCGGAAATTTTTGTACATTTTCAAACAATAAAGTTATTTTAATGAAACATGGCACATTGCTTCTACTATATAGCTTGATGCCTGCTTTCTTAAAAAAACATGTTTGCTATTAAAAACGTTTTTATGAAAATTCACTACCATAACGCACTTGCTGCGTCCAGAAGTTTTTTCATTGTTAGAAACAAGAAACTTATTAGCATACATTTTTTAACTTCCTTCTTAAGTTCATGAAACTCATAGTATTTGCTTCTAAGTGAATATTGGAACTTGTGATGAACACTGATACGTACACTTGGAGAACCCACTTCACCATAACACATTTTTTAAACCTGACAATTGTTTCGCTAACGACGTTAGCATTATCAAATTGATTAATAGTTTAAGCGAATAGAGACTAAATATATTTTTTATATATTAGCTGTCACATAATATTGATATCATAAGTACACTTTGAGAACCCAAATCACCACAACACATTTAAAAAAATGTATTGTGGTGATTTGATTTCTCTCTAAGTGTACTTCCTGCTCATCACAGGTTCCAATATTTACTTAGTATATCAATCTCATGTAACATACCTTCACGGTTTTACCGAAAGTCCCTGTAATAAAAAAGTTCGGGACGCAGCAAGTGCCTTATGGTAGTGAATTTTCATTAAATGCTTCAAATTTGAATAACTCAATTTTCTTCAAACTTAGAAAGCTGAATTTTGGTATGTAGTAAGGTGTTTGACCAAATTTTTTGTAATTTTCGGAGAAAATTTTTTTTCGAAAGAAAACTCAAAATTTTCCCAGAAAACCTTGTCCTACTTTCCTGGCTAACGAACTCATCCAAGTCATTATAATAAGAGAAAGGGTACTTGCCGAGTTTCATCCAAATCGGTTGGTTCTTTTTTGAGTTATCGGTTGGATATATATATATATATATATATATATATATATATATATATATATATATATATATATATATATATATATATATATATATATATATATATATATATATATATTTATATATATATATATATATATATATATTTATATTTAATACTGAAAATAGCATCGTCAAACTCTAGTGTCATTTTTGGTCTTAAATAAAATTTATTATTTTGGCAAAAATGTGGATATGTTAGGATGAATTGTAAATGAAAAAGTAGAAATAAAGATTTGTTGTAAATGAAGGTAACGGTTAAGGGATCATATGGAAAAAATTGGAAGCAAAAAGGAATTTTATTTGGTATGTCAAAAGTTGAAGAGCGAAATTTTGATTCTTACTGACAAGCATTTTTGGATATAATATTATTAATTAAATTACGTTACTCTACAGCACAACTCTTTGACTTGTATTAGCGTATTTACACAAATAAACTAACTAAATTATATATATATATATATATATATATATATATATATATATATATATATATATATATATATATATTAATATATATATATATTAATATATACGTATAAAAATTGAAACTGACCCCGGATATGGGTTCAAGGGGTCCTAGTTCGCGCTCGTTTATAAAAAAATTGCGATATCTCACCATCGATACCTCTATTAGTGAATTTTAAAAAAAATAAAAATTCACTAAAAAGCGTGCCCAGTTATCGTCAAGACAGCATATAGGCATGCTTTGTAAGAAAGAAACACTCATTAGGACAATAAGAAACCGAGCAACGAACTGCCCGTCCTATTTGTGGAGAATTTTCTTACATATTTCTAACAATATACAGGTTCTTCAACCGACGACGCAATTTTTAGATGCTCGAATATTGACTTCCCTGGTTATTTTAGAGTAAATAGGTATTAGACTTTTCTTAAAAGAATCATATTAGAAGTCAATTGCACTATTTTGTTTCATATCATGTTTTTGAAAAAATCATTAAACCATGTAAACGGAAACAGCAGTTCTATTCAGAAAATATAGTATTCTAGACAGAGAAAGCTTCGAATGTCAAAACTTTGGATAAATACAAATGTCAAATCGAAAGATTTCTAATTTTCATAATTTACTCTTAATATCACAAACCTTCTTACAATGAATTACACAATCGAAGAGAAACTTCAAATTATAAAAGTATACTATTTAGGTGATAGTTTGCAAAATGTATGTGATTTGTTCAGTGTTCAGTATCCAGATAGACCAGTACCAAATAAATCGACAGTTCAACGATTCGTGGCGAAGCTTGAAACCAAGGGTACATTTTTAAATAACTGCAAGTGATGATATCTCAATCCGCTAGAAAGTTATTATGCCTACAAGAAGACAGACGTACAGATCGACAGACCGACAGACAGACAAAAAATTCGTTCCATAATAATGTTTTCTATGTTTTGAAACCTTACGCGGTCTTAGCAAAAAATGTTTCGAAATTTCTGTCACTGATATTTCACCCCCTCTAAGTCAACCCCTACTCCAATTTCAGCACAAATTTTCGTTCCAGAATCAAGTTTTTTTATATGTTTTGAGACTTTTAAGCCGTTTTAAAAATTCGAAATTCTGTCACCGATATTACACCCCCACACATTCTACCCCTAATTTAATTTCAGTCCAGAATACCAAACTTTTTATGAAATTGAAAGTTTTTTAATAAACAAACCCTAAAACGTTATACTACTCGGGTTTTAATGAAAAAATGTCAATTTTTACCAAATCACCCGCCATTCGTCCCCTATTTGACCCAACAAGAAGACCTATCGGTTCGTTTCTTGAGTGCTAAGTGTACCAAATTTGAAGACGATATTTCAATTAGTTCTAAAGTAATCATGGCTCCAAACAGACGGACATACAGACCGACAGAAAAAAAAATGTTTTGATATTCACGACGTTTAAGCGAAAAGATTTTTTGAAATTTTTGTCGCCGATGCCATATGCGATTACGCGTATTGACGATGTGGAAGTAAAAATGTTCATGCCGTCAACACTCTAAAACGAATGATTGTAAAAAATCCACTTTGATGCAAAAACGTGTTGTCATGAAATAAAATCGATACATTCGAGGATTTTTGCTAGAAAATTTGACTTTTAATAAAAATAAAAAAAGGTAAGATGCTTACTGGCAATTAGGCCATTGCTGACCCTTTTTGCTCATCTAAACTAACCTACCCTCCACCTTGAGCTCGATCTCAACGACGACAGTGATTTGAAAAATCATCCGCCGCCGGTGAGTCTCGAACCGTCGTCCCCCGAGTCCGTCTTGGAAAGTCTGAATCGACTTTCCCTCACGGCCACGGAGGCGCTTTTACTTAATTTATTCTATACTTTCGGTCGACACTATATTTACTTTTCCACCACAAACTTTTTATTATTATTTCTTTTAACTTTTTTTAATAATTTGACTCAATTTTTGTTAAAAACCATTGTTATGAAAATTTGCTACCATAACGCATTTCCTCAGTTTAAAATTTTTGATATTGTACTTGTTTAAATAAATATCTTCTAAAAACTGTTTGTGTGTAGATTTATTTAAAGTGAGTGTATGTGAAGAAATTTACTTAAGGAAATTTCTACAAAACTTTCTTAATAATTATAACACTAACGATCCATTTTCCTTTTCATGTCTTACAGGACGAGAAGAAGGTAACATCAGTGTATAGCACCTTGCACGATCGATGTCTTTGTCATCATTTTGATTGAGCACTCATAAATTGCATGTTCAGCATCATTTATATTTACTTCTGCACATTTAGTTACTTGAATATGATACATGAGAAGCTAAGTATGCATAAAAGTATTTATACTGTGTCTTTTGTTTAGCTTTTCATAAATTATATATGCATGAAGTGAATGGTCTGCAAGTTAAACTAACTACTTCCTCCTGCATGTTTGTTTTCTATCTAATTTATATGTATGTGTCGTGCTATAATAATAACTATAATTATACTGTTTATTTTAAAATGCTGTACCTGAAAATCATTTAGATACAGAGGTTTCCGTTTTTTTCTGTGATTATTCCGTACAAACTTTTTTAGCCCAATTGTCACAATACAGGTGTTTCGGGAAAAAGCTGACACCGGTTTGAAGCGTTAGATGACTGTGGACTTGCCGAGGGATCTGTGGGAACAACCGGGGAACAAACCCACATAAGACGTATTGGCTCTATGTAGTTGTTATCAGACCAATGATATCCTATGGAGGTATAGTTTGGTGGCCCAAGGCACTTCGTGGTATCGCGAGGGCCAAACTACAAAGTCAGGCATGTCTGATGATAAGGGTAGCGTTGATCCCCATTCCACCGGCCGCTCTGGAAGTCCTCCTAATCCTAAACATTCCACCTCCCCACATATGGTTGGACATGGTTGCTAGGTGTACAACATACAGACCTAACCAACGGCTGACACCATGCCGAAGGCAATCCGTGCAGGAGGAACTAGACTCCTCGGTGATATTGAAAGTCACGAGATTCTAGGAATAATCTCAGATCTGATGCCTACAAAGATCCGTAGAGACGCGTCTTTCAAGACCGTCCTTCCGGAAAGGTAGGAGTGGAAACGAAATAGAACGGCCCTACTGAAGGCAGATTTCTGCTGGTACACGGACGGCTTTAAAATTGAGCCAGCGGCAGGAGCTGGCGCATATGGAAGCAGCATCGTTGAAAAATATCATCTAGCCTCTGGGAGTAGGCAACCATATACCAGGCAGAAGTAGGTATAAGCCATCGAGGTGTGTGCGAGGGAGATTAAACAAAACCGTTGCACACATAAATGGACAAAAATATTTTCTGATAGTCAAGCTCTTATAAAGACACTTGGATCCTACCGTCGTAATTAAAAAACGGTATGGAGTCGCAAGACCGCACTTAACGAACTGGGCAGCTACAATGGGGTGACCTTGATCTGGATACCCGGGCACTCGGGTCTTGATGGAAATGTAGCGACCGGCGCTCTTGCCAGGTGGGATGCCGCCGAGTACTTTATCGGACTAGAACCTGCGCTGTGGATATCTTTATGCAGAGCGCAACGCACCTTAAAGACCTAGACAAATGGAAGGATAATCCAACAATCGCAAAATATTTTTTAATATTATTCACAAATATTTCGAAATTTTGTTTTGATAAAACGGCATAAAAAGTCTCAAAACATATAGAAAACTTGATTTTGGAAAGAATTTTTTTGTCGTTCGGTCGGCCTGTCTGCATGTACGTCTGTCTGTTAATAGACGCAATAACTTTCGAACGAATATAGGTATCCAGTTAGCACCTGACAAAGGAACGCTTCGATTTGTTTTTGGGTAAGATCGCATCCAGGGGTAGGGAATCAATAAGGGGTGATTTGGTGAAGATTGATATTTTTTCAATGAAACTCGAGTAATATAACATATAACGTTTCAAAAGTTTATGGGTGTAGGAATATAAATATTTTCTTTGTGGTCAAGTCAAGGGCCCTAAATTCATTTCACGAGACTGTCTTTCTGAGATGTTAAATTAGCACAGCTATGCCGAAGTTACGATTTAATTTGCGGCACAATTTTTTAGAACAACACGTCTGTGAAAGAAACTAGATTTTGATAAGAAAGTGTTTCGGGCAGTTACTAAGTATTTATTTTCCATAGAGTTATCGGGCAAAAAATGTTTGCTGGTATGTTAGAAACTTTAGGTGATCAATGTCCTTCGTATGCTACTACTGAAAGCTGGCTTGCGAATTTAAGTTTGGACGATCAAATGTCGGAGATGAGCAGCTCTCTGAAAGATAAATTTCTGTGGACACTCAAGAAAACATTGATTCTGTCCATGAAATTATCTTAGGAGATCGACGACTTGGGCGCAGAAACATTTTCTATGAACGTGTGTTTGTTGTTCAGCACGACTTGGGAATGAGAACGCGTTCGGCAAAATGTATTCCGAAATACTTGAACGCTGATCAGCAGGGCACTCATTTGGCAATGTCGTTTTACGAAAAATTCGCTAAAAACAGTGGTGAAAATTTGTGCATGCTTAAATAATTATTAAGTCCTACACCATAGATGTAGTATATACATATATATGTAAAGCAGGAGACACAGGCCGGTTTCGTCCTCCTTAGGACTCCTCAATATGCCATACCTGCGCCCCAACAAGTTCGCCTTAGGGCAGGCATTGCCACAATATGCAATGGAGAATATCGCAAAGCGCCATCTCTGGTGTTGTGACGGTGTTAGGCTTCCACATCAGCTTCCACGTACACAAAGTACAGTTTCCTTCTTGCTGTACTTTGTGTAAGTGGAGGCGAGCAAAAATCAATTTCGCTATTTTCTTCCCACAGCTTCTCTCTTGCTGTTCTTTATGTACGTAAAAGCTGCTGTGGAAGCCTAGAACCGTCACAACACCAGAGATGGCGTTTCGCGCTATTCTCCGTTATATATATATATATATATATATATATATATATATATATATATATATATATATATATATATATATATATATATATATATATATATATATATATATATATATATATATATATATATATATATATATATATAGCTATAGCTATAGCTATACTGAGAAATGTTATAGAGGGAGTTACAATTATCGTGGTATGGAAAATTTAGATATAAACTGTGAAAATTTACATTAAATAAGATAATTTGGCAGTATAAAGTTTGGAAGAGGGCACTAAATTAAGTTATCTTCTATTGCAAGCACAAGCTTTGCTTATTAGTAATTTTTTTAAAATTTCAACAACACACCACGAGGACTTACAGCCTAAATACTATCGTACCGTGGGTGTTGGCAAGGAGGAAAGAGGCAACTTGTTAATTCTGGACTTGAAGGTTTGGAGGTTCGGGGGGAAGGAAAAACATGTGCCGTCAAGGAATTCCACAACTTGGAAGTCCTCGGGACAAAAGAGCGGGCATAACAAGATGTTCGATGTCTGGTGACCTGGACAGTAAAAGGGTGCATTCTCTCTGTTCCCCTGGTATATCTGTTGGGGGCAGCAGGTGGAGGAACTATGGAAGAAAGCTCCTCTGAGCAGTGCCCGTGCAGATATCTATAAAAGAGAGAGAGGTCACCAACGGCACGTCGGTGGGCAAGGGATGGCAGCCTTTGCGTGAGGGCAGCGTCACCGATGGGACGTATAGCTCTCGTCTGAATGGAGTCCAGGATAGCGAGTGTAGAAGCGGCAGCAGCACCCAGATGTGGGAGCAGTATTCGAGGTTTGGCCTTATTTGTGAAGTATATAAGGTATAGAAATTAGCTGGTGAAAAGTATTTGCGAGCCCAGAAGAGGAAACCTAATTTCTTAGCGATATGATGTACAATTTTAAACACAAATAAATAAGTATATATATATATATATATATATATATATATATATATATATATATATATATTCTTCTCATATCCTGCTAATTCAGCTTTCCGTCCCATACTTTACAACATTCCATACATGCATTTCCGAATATCTTTCTCAGGGCCACGCTAAACTGTTTATTCGCGGGAAGAGTATTTTATCTGCTTGGGGTTTGTTCTGCTATCGCGATCCTCCTCAACTCTTTGCTATATTTACTATTGTCTGTAATAACGCTCCCATGGTACGTGGACATTTCTACTTGTTCATGTTGTTGCCCGTCTAGCTTTATATAAATTTTTGCATTCCTATCGTTATTTATGTTTATTATTTACTAGTATTATTAATTTGTAGCTTTATTCTTAAGGCGCCATCCAGTAGACTGTGCCTTCTTTGTAATTCCTATTCCGTTTTCCCCATCAATGTTATTTTACCAACGTACTGTACGCATTGGAACCTGTGTCCATTTATTTTGACCCCTGCTGTTTTCCCTTTAGCCGATTATGAAAACTTATCTGAATAAATGAATAAATAAGGCGATAATAGCTACTCTTTCCGTCAACCATTCCCGATTTTTGACAGCATTTTGAAAAATCAATGGAAATCAGCTTGTTATCAGTAGAAAGACATTTATTGTTTTGCGTCGTATTAATTATTTTTTAACTGAAGTTATTCTAAAAGCTTATATGGTTTTTAGTGACTTTTCATTAACAAAATTCATTAACAGTTAACGATGGTGAGACTTTCGTATTTTTTTTAGATGAGCGTGAATTAGGGCTCCTAGAACCCATATCCAAGGTCCGATGGAATTTTTATGTGTCGATATATATAGAATATATATATATATATATATACATATATATATATATATATATATATATATATATATATATAAATATATATATATATATATATATATATATATATATATATATATATATATATATATATATATATATATATATATATATATATATATATATATATATATATATATATATATATATAAATATATATATATATATATATATATATATATATATATATATATATATATATATATATATATATATATATATATATATATATATATATATATATATATATATATATATAAGTATGTGTGTATACGAGCGATAACTCAAAAATGCTCAACTGATTTGAACGAAACTTGGCACGTATCTTCATTTTGTTAAGACCGCGGCGGACGAGTTCGTAAATCAACTATAACGGGCATTTTTCTCCAACAATCTACAAAAATATTTTTGACTACCCTATCTTTTTAAAAGTATTAGAGTAACTGGAATAGGACTTTAAGTGTAGCTAGAAATTGTGTAAATACCTCTGCTGTAAATTTGAAGTAATTTGGTTCACAAAATGTTTAGTTTTTTTTTTCAAATTGAAAATAAAATCTGAAAGGCATGAATTGAAACGACTTAAGTGGTAAAGTTCAATGCCTGACAAGGACGGAGTAGTTAGCTGCCAAGCGTAGATTGGTATTTTTTCTCCCTTATGGCTCGTCTGCGTCTTTGGTACCCCAAAAGCACCGCAGCCTTTGGCTTATTAGATTGATATATACTACAAGACCAAATAATACAAATAACGTGGGTAAAACATTATACTACGCAAACTAGCGATCGAGAAATTTCGGGCACTAAAATCCTGAACATCGTTGTCAACACCATGCCATCGGCCATTTCGCGAAAGTACATCTAGCCCACTCTGGCACGATGTCCGAGTGACAGGTGACATGAAATTAGGAATGATGTGATTGGTAAAAGTTAATGATTTTTAAGTGGGAGATTCAATACATTTTTAACGCATTTTAAGAAAATACACTAGATTTGTAGCTTGACGAACGGCTCAATACATTTTTAATGTATTTTAAGAAAATACACTATATTTGTAGCGTGATGAACTGCCCCGATTCAAGTTTCAGACTGAAAATGTAGCAAATAGAGGAAAGATCAAGGTTTAAGGCAGGCAATAATATAGCATAAACAAACAGTTTTTAAGCAGTTTTTGTGGTTGAAGGGTAACGTGTTCGTCTCACAACTAAACTCAACCACGGCCGGTCCGTGTTCTATTCCCGCGCGATGTACATGTACCGTTTTGTTTTTTGTTTTACTAACTGTAATATTCCGTAGAAGCAATAGTGTCCAGATTTCATACGTTTGGTTCAAGATCACATTTTTGTTTAAAACGCCTGGATAACATTGTCACCTTTAGGCCTAAAATTATAAATTTCAGCAGACATTTTTTATCGTTGATAAAAAAACGACAGAATTTGTTTTTGACAACGTTTTTTATTGAAAAATACCTGTCACGCTTATAATTTGGCTGATACTTCCTTTTTGGTGAATTTTTATTTAAAAAAATTCACTAATAGAGAGGTATCGATGGTGAGACTTTGCAAAAATTCTTTCAAATGAGTGCGAACTAGGACCCCTAGAGCCCATATCCGGGGTCAGTTTTAATTTATATATATATATATATATATATATATATATATATATATATATATATATATATATATATATATATATATATATATATATATATATATATATATATGTACCCGTCTGATAACTCAAAAAATAATTAATCGATTGCGATGAAACTTGGCAAGTGCCTTTCTTTTATTAATGGCGTGGATGGGGTCGTTATCCAGAAAAATCAGACGGGGTTTTCCGGGAACATTTTGAGTTTTCTTTCGAAAAAATTTTTTTCCTCAGAAAGTAACAAAGCTGTTTTAATGAAATTTACTATATATGTTGCCTCAGAAGAGATATTACTACGTACCAAAATTCAACTTTCTAAGTTTAGAGAAAATTGAGTTATTCTAATTTTAAATTTTCTTTCGAAAAATTTTTTTTTCTCCGAAAATTACAAAGTTATGTTAATGAAATTTTGGTGGATATCTTGCCTTAAGAAAGACCTTACTACGTATTAAAATTAAACTCTCTAAGTTTATAGAAAATTGAATTATTTTTTATTTTAGATTAGAGGGGGCTACCAGTATCAAAACCTGTTATAAGTTCCATCAACTAAAACTGTTACAGGAAACTGTACCTGCAGGATGAATGTGAAAACGTTCGATATAGCAGCAATACAGATTGTTCTATAAGCAAGCGCATGTCTCTGTATCGGATAAAATCGTCGAGGTAGTTACCCTTCCCGACGTGAGATGGCGCCACCATTGATGAGTTGAGTTATTCAATATTGAAGCATTTAATAAAAATTCACTACCATAACGCACTTGCTGCGTCCCGTGTTTTTTAAATATGAATTAAGTTTTCTTTTAGCAAGATCTTAGTATTTTAAGGCTGGCTATACTATAGTCGTATTACTTTTGGTGCATTTTTGCTACAATTAGTATGCCGTACTGAAGAGCTCTAATGAGAGCGAAACCGATCTACGGTTCTAATTGTTGCGAGAATGCATCTAGTCTTACATACTTTGTCCCTATATTGGGGTAGAAATGGGCCAGGGCTGACAATTTTCCAAATTGTTAGTTAGTTGTATACAGTCTCTATTTTTTTTAAACACTTTGTGTTATTTGGAGCTGACGTGACAACATACTACTTGGTTCCGCAACTAGGTGGCGGCACGTCCACCACTCACTTAGTATTTTAAGATTCTGCAACTTTAATCAAATTTGTAATAAAAGTTTATTTTAAAGCGACACTGTACTTGCTAGATATACTAAATTTTAATTGTCTATCTTCATAGAAAATTCAGTTTTGGGCATTTGTCTCAAAGGGAGCTAGAACACAAAATTAAAATGTTTTTTTTTTATAATAGGGGTATATCGATGGTAACACGTTCGAAAAAATTCGTCAAATGAGCCTATATTGAGGCCTTTAAAACTGACCTTTAAGGTCTGTTTAAATTTAAAGTGTTAATTTTTTAGTAATATGTCGTACTAATAGTGTAAAGTTCTTGTGAAGATTCACTGCGATAATGCACTTGTTGCGTCCTGAATTTTTTGTTGTATCTGGAAATTATCAGAGTACCCTCGTATTTAGCAGATTAACTTACTTATCCGTATAGTATCATATCATAGAGAAGACGCAAGCAATAACTGTGTAATTAGTTTGCATACATCAAGGAAAATTCTCAATTTAGACATTTCTATTAATCCAATTAAAAGCATCAATGTAGTCTGAGTAAGGCTCTTGAATTTAATTTCTCACCAGCCCGCACCTATTATTACTGTAACTGTTAGTGCTCTATATCGAATCCCTCCATAATTATTAACGTGCTAGGTCAGTGTCCCCTGTGACGTTAGAATTTCGTTGCAGTGAGTGAATAGGTATATTGCTCGAATAAATTATAACCTTAATAAAACCTATGTCTATTCAATTTCGATTTACAGTTACAGCAGTATACAATTTTTCAAAGTTAGTGTAGCATTTATTTCATAAAGTGAAGTTTTCTCAGGAAATGTATTAATTAATACGCTGATTTGCAGTAACACTGATACAAATCAGAAAACCTATTATATAAAAGACCTACGTTGGATGGAAACTGAAACAGAAAGCAGTCACCCCTGAAACCACAAAAATAATAACAAAGAGGTTAAGTATTTCGACAATGAAGTTGTCTTCAGCAGCAGCAATTACCAAGCGACTTCATTGTGGAGATACTTGTCTAGCACATAACTCTTTGTTATTAGTTTTGTGACTTTTGGAAGAATTCTGCTTTGTGTTTCAGAAAACCCATTGTTGGTCTTAATAATTTACGAGACACTATCATGGAGCTAGTTGCTAAGGCATTTACTGATTTTCAGCGACTTGTTGATAGCATATGTTTAGTATATTTATATAGGTATGGGTGACTTTGACGGGTCCGCAGCAGCATGAGCGGCAAACTTGTTAGCGGACGTGTCTTCTGGGTTTTATTCTTGAGTATGCTCTGGAAACTGCGTCGTCATGCTAATACGCATGCACGTGACGAAATATACCACAGCTGTGCACTTGCGCGGACCACCAGGCATCTGCGCATGAGTGTGGCGTCGCGGTATTTATGCGCATGCGCATTAGCCTGTAGATGGAGATGACTGCAGGTAGAGGTTTCAAAACATACTCAAAATTTAAACCGAAAAGATACGTGCGTCAGCGAACATGCATATTGTTCGCAGTGTAGCGGATATGCTTCCAGCACACCGCCCCTACTGTGCCGGTCGAGCCGTTTTTCCACTGTTTTTAGCAAGAAGGAATGAGACTTATTGGCCTCAGGGACTTTGCTGGTCTGTTGGACGCCCATGTTTAGGAACAAACACAACCCTGGCCAGTCTCCATGCCCTCGGAATGTGCCCCAGAGCCAGCTCATAATGAGGATAAGCGCCGGCGCCAGTATATCTATCCCATGTTGGAGCATGATGGGCATTATTCCATCAAATCCCGGCGATTTGTATGGCTTAAAGCTGTTAATGGCCCATCTTATTTTGCTCCAAGTAACCACCTCTTTTGCGACTGCCCAGTCTACTCTAGATGCCCGCCTATAAGGCTCCTCTATTTCTGAGTGTTCCCAGTCCGGAGGTGATTGGTTTATTATGTTACAGCCGGGTAAGTGTGTCTAGAGTAAAATTTCCATAGTTTCCTCCCCCGAACTTGTAAAGCCTCCCGTGGATGTTATAAGGGAGCCTATGTTGGTCTGAGTACCCTTGGACGGGATCTTGTAAAGTTGAGCGCTCTCGGACGTGTACTCCACTTCCTCGCAGTGCCTCCTCCACGACTCCTTCTTGGCGTCCCTCAGTCTTTTGTTATAGGTCGTTAGGGCCTGTCTATATTCATCCCATGCTCCCGGCCTTTTGGTCGCGTTAAACAGCTTACGAACCTGCGTCCTTGTGGACGCCTTCATTTTCAGAGAGCAGTTGGCGTTATAGGTCAAGGTGATTGCGTCTCGCAATCTTGAGGTCTATTGAATTGTCTATGGTATGCTTAACCCCCCGCAGTTCCACTGCTAGGTCTGCCCTGTACGCTTCCCAGTCCGCCTTGCGGGGATCCCGGTACCATACCGTTTGTCTTTCGACTTTGGCGATTTCAAACCGGATGTATCTGTGGTCTGAGCTACTCACTTCCCCAGACACAGCCCAGTTCTTAACAAAGTCACCCAGAAACTGGGTGGAAACTGTTAGATCTAAAACTTCCTCACGCCGTGTTGTGACGAAGGTCGGTTTATTACCTCTATTCAATATGTCTAAATTAAATTTCATAAAGAATTGTAGAAGTGCCTCACCCCTAGAGTTTGTGTCCGAGCTTCCCCACAACTCATGGTGCGCGTTCGCATCCATGCCGATGATGGTCTTCCATCCACCTGCTCTGCTACCCACCATCAGCTGCTTCAATTCCTTGGGTGGAGGAGGGTCCGTGCTGTCCACTGGCAGATAGGCTGACACGACAGTAATGTCCCTCGGCCCATCCGCTCCTCCACATCGGATTTTGATTGTTGCCAGGTCCCTGGAACAGAAGTTCATTAAAGGCAGAAACTCTATCCCTTCCCTGACAAAAATGCAGGCCTCGGGTTCTCGCTGGATCTGCTGTAGATGAGCTTTCCAGCAGCTCCGGCGAGTCCCTTGATCTCTCCTTTATAGGAGTACAGTTCCTGGATGAGGGCCAGATACGTGTTCCTCAGAGCCATCAGTAGTCCGGCCGTGGCTACCCTACTGTGTTGGAGGTTGATTTGAAGGAATCTTAAGTCCCATTAACCCCTAATTGCTTCCCCAGTGGGCGGAAGCTGACCCTTCCCAGGCCCCAGAATGTCTTGAAGGAGGTTCCTCTCAAGGGCTCTGTAAGACGCCTGGTGGATCGAGGAGGCAAGATTTTGTCCTTTCTCCTCTGCCTTCCTGCTTAGAACCGACCAGTGTTGTGTCCCCAGTTCAGGATTCTGGATCTTCAGTCTAGTGATCACAGTCTCCTGGTACCCGGCACTCCAGAGCTTCCGTTCACGACACATCGCCCTGATGCCATCCATCCCTAGGCATGGATCACGTGACACCGTAGATTGGGGGAGTTTAGTTCGTCCTCCTTGTCTAGATCCATCATGTTTAGTTATTAGCAGGATCACCTCCTGCAGGATGCGACTTTTCGCCGCGCATGACGGTCTTGGGGAAAGCTTCATCGAAAGTTTATGTTGTTATTTTCACTTCATCAGCTTGCCCCCTGGAGTCCTTTGGCCCGCGTCTCCTTGACCCCATGGGAATAACATTAGCCTATTTCCTGAAGAAAAATATGATCTCAAACATTCATTAATAATGTGAGTATATACGGTAACATATGAGGACAACACAACTGTATAAAAATGCACTCATTCCATCCACTCCGATATTCTTAATTATGTTAAAAACCATCTTCTGCAACAAAAGAAAATTTAAACAAACCACTGATGCCCAATCGAACCTTGTTCCTATAAAAGTTAAGAGTGTTTACCTAGGGTTGGTCACCGTTATTACCAATGCCACTGAAATAAGCATTAATATCATCCAACTTTAATTTACCCTCGAAATAAACTCTTTTATGTTTAGTTTTTTAAGTCTTTGCCCTTTTTCCCTTGATGAACAGTTCTGAAGACTGTAAGCCAAATATGTTTTCTGCCGTGTTAATGAAGTTACGTAGCTTTTTATAATAAACCCAGTGTTCAGGTAGTTTACTTTTCTTAAATGCATTAAGTGCTCTATCCCCCAATTTCTGCAAAAGTTTGCCGTTTTCAGTAATCCACAGGCAATGCGAGCGCTTACCACTGGCTCGGCCTTTTTTAACTGGTGCATGAACGTCAAATAATTCTTTAACGTGTTTTACCAAAAATTCAATCTTTTGGTCGATACTATCCATAAAAAATATCGAATTGAATGACACTTTCACTACATCTAATTCAAAATTTTTTAACATAAAATTTCTAAAATCTCTATAATAAAAGTCTTTAACTGAATGTGTGTCAGCGTCTATTCCTGCGCTGCAAGACACATGGCAATATGTTAACTTGTTTTATATCTCGTAATGAAATTATTGAAGCGACCTCTAGGATGTATTTTAACAGGTAAATAGTTCATTTTCAGTTATGTTTAAATACTACTCCCTCATTTTTATTTAGATATCCAGAAAGGAGGCAATTCGATACATCCACTTTTTACCGAATAAAATAGTGTTGCAAATTGAATCATAACTTCCATGTAGCTGTGATCATTTATTTTCTTCCGAAAGACATTCCCATGGAATGATTAGGGCCCATGACGACCACAAAGAAAATATTTATATTCCTGTACCCATAAACTTTCGCAACGTTATATTACTTGAGTTGTATTGAAAAAATGTAAATTTTCACCAAATCACCCCTTATTTATCCCCTACCCCCTGAAGCGATCTTACCCAAAAACAATTCGTTGCGTTCCTTTGTCGGGTGCTAAGTGGACACCAAATTTGAAGATGATATCTCAATTCGTTCGAAAATGATTGCACCTATTAACAGACAGACGTACATACCGACAAAAAAATGTTCGTTCCAGAATCATGTTTTGAGACTTTACGCCGTTTTAGCAAAAAAAAATCGAAATTTTTGTCAACAATATTCTATTCCCATAACTAAGTGAAGATTGGAACCTGTGATGACCACTGATAAGCACACTTGGAGAACCCAAGTCACCACAACACATTTTAAAAGAACTAACGATGGTTTCGCTAACAAAGTTAGCTTCATCAGAGTATGAAATGTTCTCGCACATTCAACACCTAATTTAATTTTAGCCCAGAATACCAGATGTTTGATGAAATTGAAAGTTTTAACGAAAAAATGTCAATTTTCACCAAATCACCTCTCATTCGTCCCCTACCAACACCTCCCCCCCCCTCTCCACCCCAAGCGATTTTTCAAAAACAATCCGAACCGTTCGTTTGTCGAGTGCTAATTGTGTACCAAATTTGAGACGATATCTTAATTCGTTCTCAAGTTATCGTAGCTACAAGCAGGCAGACATACAGACTGACAGACAAAAAAAAATTCGTTCCCAAATCATGTTTTATGCAATGAAGGTTATATAGTCAGACGAAGCCCATTTTAGTAATTCTGGTATACTTAATACACCAAATATTTTCCAGAAGACAGCAGGGCAGGTTTTGTCTAAATATGTCTTGCTATTAGGAACACAAATAAAATTTTATATATTTGAGGGAAACCTAACAGCCAATCGCTACGTTGAAGTTTTAGAGACAGCTGTACCTGTATTGCTCGATGATGTTCCTTTAGCGCATGTAAAGAATATTAATTTTCAACAGGGCGGGGCTCCAGCACACAATTCTCAAAGGGCGAGGTTATTCCTGGAGAATAATATTCCAAATCAATGGATCGGAACCAATGGGCCTATAAAATGTCCTCCTAGGTCCCCAAACTTGTCCATATTGGATTTCCGTCTATGGGAATATCTGGAGAATAAAATGTACAAAGTGCATTATGATAATATTCAAGATTTAGGAAACGCAATAAGAAAAAGTACCTACAAAACAATCCCGTGGTTTTGCTTAATTCCTTAAAACGAATAGGAAAAGTATGCGAAACGTGCATACAACAAAGTGGAAATCATTTTGAACAGTTCTTTTGATATACTGGCTTACTTCAGTGCTTATGTTACGATCTTCAAAGTTGGTTTTTGCTGATAGGCTTATTGGATAATAATTATTTATTAATGTTATTTCCTTTTGTTACATAAATCTAGGTAGGTAGCACTGTTTTGTGGAAAATTAGCAGTAGATATATTGATAAATAGCTGTTATTAAATAATTTTATCGATTTATTTTTAAGCACATAGAAATAAATAAACCGAATCATTTTTTGCATGACCTACTGCAAAATTTTGAATGTGAATTGTGAAAATTAAGATTTTTTTCGTTGTTTATTAAAATATACTTATGTTAGATTTTTTGGAAAAGCTGCAAATTGACGTCTTGACAAATATACAGTTTCCCATTTAAAAAACCAAACATTGGTTATTATTTAAAAAACAGTCATATTTAGAAAAACTAACTACGCCACTAGATTCTACGTCAACAATTCTAAAATGATTCTTTTTTACTTTGTTGACAAGTTGCCAGACAACTGAAATACAAGGGGTACTGGAAAATGCAATATTTTCAATATCGCCCTGTAGCTCGAAAACTAAGAGGGCTATGACATTTTTGTTTGCGGCATCTTTCGTTTCACAAAAAAGTAAATCAGGTTCGCGAAAACCGCTAGGCTCTATCATTACTAATAACCGAGATACCCAGCAATTGCAACCAAAATGAGACAGCCTGTACATTGATGTATATATTTAACCGTTACAATATATATAATAATAATCACAATGCGCGCGCGCTCGTTTGAGAAAACAATTATGAAATTCGGTACTTCTGTAAAACCAAAGTTTTCTTTATGAAAATTTGCTAAGAACAAGAGGAAACTTATCCGTTGTTTTGAATTTGCAGTTTAAAATTCCTGGAAGAATGTTATAGATATTAAGAACATATTTTTAGCTTCTCGACTTAATAATTTCATAAATAACATTTCAGTTGAGTGTGCCTTCAGCTAAGCAGGGTATAATTACATATTTTCAGAAGTCAAATAATTTATGTTTGAAATTTAAACTGGGATGGTTGATAAACGCATACTTGAGATTTTTGATGCGGACGGTAATAGTAGACCGTATCTACTTGGGACTAATATAATTTTACTCAACATTGCACACACATACTTGTAATAAAGTTTTGTATCCGTTTTCTACTCCTCTTGAAACCACATTGCGTATTGTTACACTCTGTTTCATATATAAAATTCTAGACGAATTTTTTAAGTGAAATGTTTTCTCGAATGAATAATAATAAAGGTGCTGGCATAGATGTTATATACTTTACTTTCATTCCACAGGTGTATCGTATGCTTCGTTTATTTCTAATAAAGTAGTTTTTATTATAATTTATGTTAGAGTTTATATCCACTCATCAAACCTAGATAATGAAAATATTAAAAGAATGCTTCTCTGTAATTGTCGACAATTATTGTGGTAAAGTTTATTTTATTTTAACAGTGCAGCCAGAGAAGTAGTTTCCAAGTCTGTATGTAGCACTAGTGTATGTGCTATGAATTATCTTACAATGAAAAAGCAGCACATTGAAGGAACTGTTCTAATTAAAGTGTTTTTCGTTAAGAAATGGTTTAATAAATCTTACAGTCTATAGGCGATATCGCCGTGTCGTCACAACCATGGCTGTCTGGAACAGTTCTTTTCATTTTAGTACTCCATCGATCAGACCAGGTTTTTCAGAAACTTGCCACTTGGTCTGTCCACTTTTTTCTCTTTTTTTCAAGTATATGTATCCAAATGCCGTTGTTAGCAAGTTATTTAATGTCGGTGTATCTTAGTCTTTTAAAAAGCTTGCGTTTTCTTCATGTCCAGCTTTCCGCCTCACTCATTGCACGTCGTACATATGACTTGTCGAATATCTTTCTCAAATATAAGTTAAAATATTTCTTGGCCAAAAAGAGTATTTTGACTATCGAATGGTTGCTTTGCCATCGCCATCCTCAAAGTGAATCGCCATCCATCAGGTGAATATTTTTATTTGTTTGAGTTGTTGGCCGTTTGCCCGAGCTGCAAAATTGGAAGTGGCAGTTCAACGATATTTAGAGATTTGTTTGGAAATGTAATGTTTTGAATTGTATTTTTCACAACCACAACAGGGAGCTTCTTTGTAAGATGCATTTTAAAACGAATTGACAATTATAATAATATTATTATTACCATTCTTGTTCTTTTTATATTTTCTCGTTGTGCACTCGCTCCCTCCAGGAACAATAGAATCGCATCACATTTATATCTTATCAATCCGGAGACCATGGCGGTAGATTTATCATTTTCTTTTTGTATGGTTACGGGGATAGGACTTTTCTAACGATGTAGCATGTCCCAAGGATTACTGCTTTCTGCATTGTTCTTAAATGGGTGGTAGTCAGTCGAAGAATGGTGTTAAGTTTCTGCCAATTTGGTGTCTCAAGCCCATTTACTGATATGACCACTGGGACGATGTAAACCTCTCTTAGCTTGTACACGTTGGCCAACTGGACTGCGAGTAGTTGGTACTTTCGTCGCTTCTCCCCCATCTTCGAGAGAATATTGTCATCGAGCGGCACTGCAATGTCCACAATAAGAGCTTTCTGGTTTTTCTGGTCAATAAGCAAGATATCAGGCCTGTGGCTTTCAACTGGCCTGTTGGTGACCACCCCAAGGTGGTCTAAGTCTCCTGGTATGAATTTGTCTGCTTAAAATAGGCTCGAGGCACTTGGTGCGGCTTCCCTCTTCGCTATCTACAGTGGGGTCAGATTAAGCATTACCTCTATTACAGCTGTCGGACATGATGCCATAGCTCCCGTTATTCCAAGACAGATCAGCATGTGTTGGTAACTAAGTTCACAGATATCCTAGGAGGAGAAATGCATTTCATTCCCTGGATATGAAGAAAGTTTCGGGTTATATGGACGGTTTGTACGACTGAGGTTCTATGCAGTAACCTGGCCAGATATAACGGTAGCTCGAATTGCGAGTGATTCTGAGAGCCTCCTCACTATCCCTGTCACATAGATAACTGTTGAGACTCCACGTACTTCCTGTAGTTGTCAGGTTTGCGTCATACCTGAAGACAGGTTTGGGTATTTTCTTACCTTTTCCGCTTCTGTCTTCTCGGTGTTGGTAGTACTCAACAGGCAAGCCATATCAATTATATATGCAGATCTTTGGCTTTTCGTCACCAGGCCAATATCTGGCT
The DNA here is from genome assembly GCA_964006375.1 of Tillus elongatus. NCBI lineage: Eukaryota > Metazoa > Arthropoda > Insecta > Coleoptera > Cleridae > Tillus > Tillus elongatus. The sequence continues at coordinate 78,083,053 of OZ023263.1, read as the reverse complement.
TTTTTTAGTCTACCTTTAGGTCAGTGATGATTGGTTTGTTCCACGATTTTTTTGTAATTATTATTATTGTGACTTTAGCCTGAATGGTTTTCACTCTGCCTCAAGGGCGAAAATTCACTTATCCGGCGTATCTCAAATACCAAGGGGATTGATCTCGGATGGGTCCCTTGTTTGACAAGTTATCGGGTGCTGAACGAGACACGACATTTCCTCATTTCCCCAGAAATATCCGCACAATGTGGGCGGTTGCGAAGCTTGCCGATTTCGGAATATCCTTATAGTGCTCTCCAAGGTCCCTGAATAGCCATATAAAAGTGCTCCCCAAGCCCCAGTCTCTTAGAATAATCTAAAAGATTATTAGGAACCACACCAGTTCACGACATGACATCGGCATCACTGGCTCGGACACTACCTGCCCTCCACCGTCTCTTCATTTGCATCTCAAGGTCTCTGTAGTTGATCTTCTCGTTCTACTTTGTCTTCAAATTATTATATTCAGATTCAGAATGGCCAAATCAAGCAGCGTCGCTTGTTTGCCGGGCTTATTCTTTATTATTATATCTGGGCTGTTGTGGGCAACTCATTGGTCTCTTTAGAACATGCTCGGGAGTGTATCTATAGTAGGCAGCTTACTAAGATTTAAAAGTCTCATTGTCAGAGCCAGTTCACACAGTGAACGTTTATACCTATTTGGTAATGATACTACTGGTTGTGGTGATGGCCTCCACCACGAATAAAATGCTATCAGCAATTTATCACATCGTCGTCATCATCATCAAAGGCGATGTGGCCTGTCATGGCCGTTGTTGAGAAAAAGTGCACCGCGGATGTTTCTCATTGTCTTCCGCAGACACATGCGAAAACCGCACTCTATGTTCCCAGCCGGTCACCCATTCAAGTACTGACAGTGCCCGACGTTACTTAACTCCAGTGATCGTACTAGAACCGGTGTATTCAACGTGGTCTGACCGTTGCCAGAATTTACCTAAGTCAATTTAACCTTTAATATGAACTGTCACATGATGCGTCATTATAGGCTAATAAACAGAAATCAAATTTAATAGGTACACCTGAAAAAATACTGGTACCGGCTTGTAATTTTCTGTTCTATCGTTTCTATTTTCATAAATAGAAATAAATGTTTATGTATACATTCAAATTATGTTCACGTCTAGTACCTGTGATCTATTGTTTATCATCTATAATAAGGTTTTTATTAAACATGTGTTCTGCATGACTTGTATTTCATTCGATATCATTAATCAGGAATCTACAGCATGGTCCAAAAGTAATGGCACACGGAGCAGCACTGCCATCAAAATATTAGGATTTAGCCAAATTTACCTTAGTCTAAAGGTCAAAATTAAAAGTGATGCAAGGTGTTGAAGGCAGAAATTGAATTTAGATCTTCCTTGATATTTATAATCGTATTTGACGACGTATTGTCTTGAAAATTTGTACAAATAAGTGTTTGATGGTGCTAAAAATAATTAATTCCCAATTTGGCTTTAGCTGGTAGAGGTCGCTGCTTACGGCACCTGCCAGATAAAAAAAATCTCTCTTTTTTTGTTAGTTTCGCTAGGATACTTTTTACTACAAAACAATATTCTCTTGTATGTTCTGACCAAAAAGGGCATACGTGTTGAATAACGCACAAATCAACCCTTTTCGAGATATTTGCGTTAGTCTGGTTAAATCGTAATATTTTGATGGTATGCATGTACTGCTGCTCTGTTTACCATTACTTTTAGGCCGTTCTGTATAAATTAATTTGAAGGACAGTGATGTAGAACTGCTAAACTGTTTTTAAACTTAATGGTCCCGTTTGGATAATTTATTTACAGAACTGCAAACTGATTATTAAAAAATCCCGTTTTGGCACTAATTTTTAGGCCAGATTCAGTCGTGGGTCCTTATACTCCGCCACTGATCGGTATAATGAAAGGCTAGGACAATTAATAATTTATTAGCTTTTTTTACATAAGCACTCTTAACTCTTAACACAATTTTCCCAACGATACTTTTTATAGCTACTAAATTTCCGTTACTTCTTCAGACCACTCATTTACAACCACTTCCACTTAATAATCTGTCTAAAGTTTCTTTCCCCTTTATCGAATAAGGTGGATGCTCTAATAGTTCGAACACAACATTGCTGATCGTCAGGAGATGCCGTAAAGGCGCAGCCGATTGCAGAGAAGAAAACAAGCATTGTGAAGCAAGAGAAGAAATCTCTACATCTGTATTTAGTATGGAACGATTTCACAAAGTAAGGAGAACAACAATTAATAAATTTCAATAACTGACTTGTCACTTGGTGCATTGTCTTGATGAAAAAGTGGCCTTTTTGTCAACTTTCGGCGACGTTTTTCTTTTATGGCTTCATGCGAATTAATTATTAAATTGACGTAGTAATTACCATTTATTGTGAGGCATTTTTCAACTTATCAGCCAAAATGGCCCCTTGAGCATCCCAGAAAAGAGTGAGCATTACCTTATCCGCAGAGAACTAAACCGTAAACTTTTAATAGGGTGAGGAGCTACAGTGTCTCCACTCCATACTCTGGAATTTGATCCTAGGATCATAGTGATGAATCCAAGATTCATCAAAAGTTACAACATTATCTGCGCTGCACACGGTTACTCCTTTGGATATTTGTTATCATTCGTGGAACCCATCTTACACACTTTTTTTCGTATCAAGTTGTTTTGATAGGATGTTGTATGCTGTTTGTTAAGATAAACTTGTTTCTTCTAATATCTGCCTGACCCTAATGCGTAGATGAGGTAGTACAAGATCATGAGCTTTTTCAAAATTTTCTTTAGTAGGGACTTCCATGGCATGTTAACTTTTAGCAAGAAGTCCTACCAAATCTGAGTTCCCGATTTCAACGTTTGGTCATGTCGATGGCATTCAATAGGGTCACGAATGACGTACCTGTTCTCTTCCATAGTGCTCGTCCCTCGACGACGATCATATCTCTCATTTTCTATCTTTTCACTACCTAGTCTGAGCTTCTTGTGTCGGTGAAACACACGAGGCATTGGCAGTGTTTTATTCTCGACTGTCCCGTGAGTCTTTGCAAAATTCCGGTCGGTGTCGCGTCTTCACAGGCGAGAAATTGCATTACAGTAACTGAGGAGTGTACTTTTTGCTCAGACATCGCGAGTCCACGTAATCTGTAATACCGCATGTATCCAGCCAAACCGACCAACCGCTCCCCCTACTCCTGTCATCCTAATCTAACATACCTAAAGGCGGCCATCCACTCCAAACGGTACCTGATCAGAAAAAAAAAGCTTCGTTTTTGTGATCCACCCTCGTATTGTTATTATTTTTATAAAGCATGATTGACTGCCTTTCTTTATCTGATAGATAACATTCAATTGATTTTTTTGAACATTTACAGGGAAACTACTTTTAAACTACGCATGTATTATAAGATAATTTTCTTAGTTTTAATCAAGGAGGTTATTATTTGTAATGTTAAATTTTGTCAATTTTAAAAAGTTTTCGTTTGACTAATTCGTTATGTAATATTCTATTGTTGTTGTGGCTGACATGCCTGGTTTAATATATGTTTTTTTTTCCAGGAATTCAGAGATAGTCCCGTGGTAGCTTCCTCAACAACCAATTTAGAAGATCATGGCCATGTAAACCCCGTTGCCAATGGTGAATTCACGATATTCACACCCTTATCGCCTCCACACCATAATAATAATGTGTTTCTTGCCAATCAACAAATAATTGTAAGTATATTTACTATTTTTATGTCATATTTCTGCTTCTAAACTCGTATGCTTTATATTTTTACAAATAAAATTAGGTTCTTTTTTTGGAAACGGGAGTGAGAAATCTCTAGCAGACACGCTCAATCACACATCGTAGAGTGTGGGAATTTGAGGTATTGTGGTGCTCGCTCCGGTAACCATTCTCAGAATTTTATTCTGGATGATTTGAAGGGTCTTGATGTGTGTGTGTGTCGGCCGCGGTGGCCCATGCAGGGGATGCATAGATCAAAGCTGGCCGGATTATGACTTTGTACATGAGCAGTTTATTGTTCATCGACAATTTCGAGATTCTGTTAATGAAGAACTTCGAGATGAAGATAGAAGCAAGGTCGGGCATGTTGGACATGGGGGCAACATGTTAAGCGTTTGTCGAGGAAAACCCCGAGGTATTTGGCAGAGTTTTGCCAGGGAATTGGTGTGTGATCGTAATATGTATGTCTTCTCTTGCAAAATAGGACTGCTGAGCATTTGTCGGGATTCATGGCTAGACATGATTTCTTATACCGGTCTTGTAGCTTGTCTACGGCAGTTCGTAGACGTTGGGTTATCATCCTCAGCTGCGTGGAGCTGAGAAGATAACAACCCCGCGGGAGGCCATCCGCGACTGAGTAGATTCTAGATTTGGTTCCCAGGTGTTTAACCTGGAGATTCCTCTGTTTCAGGTACGACCTGATGAGGAGTATCAAAGGGAGCGGATCATTAAATGATATACGTTTGTTAAGGAGGCTTGCATTCCAGAACCTGCCTAAGGCTTGAGCAGTGTCGTTAAATATTGCGCCAGTTTACTTATTTTTGTTAAATCCTACAGTGATGTTTTCTACCACTCGGGGGACATGGACTCGCGTAATTAAACAAGATTACCCTTCTGGTGCAATTTTTAATGTTCTTCCTGGGAACTCTGATATTGGTGCTGAATTCTTGATAATTTTGTTCTATGGATGAATGATCATCGGTCCCACTCAATATCTACGTAGGTAATGTTAATCAGATAAATTAATTTATAACACCATTTCATCGCCAGAAAGAAGCTCAATGTGTGTGTGTCAAATTGCGTTGAAATATAATGGCGAGTCCTGAAATTATGACAGAAAAAGTGTTTGTCACCTTGTATTTTAACACCCCGTATTTTGGGACAAAGCTTTATTGGTGAATCTTCATGTCTACTTTTTTTCTTGAAATTAATGAAAGGACATGTTTCTGAATTTTTTGCGCGTGATTAGGAAACACCCCGCATATGGAGTGTGGTAGTGTATGGGGCGTAAATCTCGAGTATGACTAAGCAGGGCATGAAAAGGATAGAAACTTGAAATAAAGACATTGAAAAGACACGGTACACTGCTATAAATAAGAATAAAAGTGTGCTAGAAGAGGTGAGAGAAGAATGATGCTTCCTGATCAAAGAAATACAATTTATTGGACATTCTGAGACCTAATAACTTTCTGACATTATTCTAAAGACTCTTACCTGGAAAAAAAAGGAGAATGGAGATCAAGGGGGAAACATCTGGAAAACCTAGCAAAAATTATGAACTGAGGAAGTTATAATGAAATAAAGAGAGCTGCTGGAAACAGAGAATTATTGTTGCGACAACAAGGCGACATCGCCTTTAAATTGTGATGGTGTTGAATGTGTTCTTGAACTTTGCTTGTACCAAAGTATGATCTCATCTTTTGTTGTGTCGTTGGTAAAATTGCAGTTTACCTCCTTAAGGGTTTTTAGAAAAAAATTCAGAAACATGCGTTGAAAGTCCGCTGGATGCACAAACCACAAGAAAAAATTCTCGCAAACAACCCTCAAGAAAGTTACTGGACCAAGAGTGAGTAGGGGTGCTGGGCGGCGAAGATTAAAAAGGAAATATGAGCGGAAAATGCAGAAAAAAAACAGCTTAGTCTGACGAAGCTGCCTTTTTCACATTTTGCAGCCTACCTTCTTTAAACCCCGTCTAACCTGCATTCGCTCCAGATCCGTAACTGTCTTGGGGGTTGTTCCGAAAACATTTTTCATGTGATTTGTGTATTGATGGTAGTTTTAGGCACTCAGGAGGGGAAGGAAAATCCCCACGACGAAGTAGGGGACCACCACACCACCCCACCCTCCCAGTCAAAAACACGACGGAGTGTAATGTGAGAAATATATAGTGATAAAGTAACTGTAGGGAAATGGGTTTACCGGGAAAGGAGCATGTAACATAGTAAGTATAAATAGTGCTGCAAATCGATTCGTAAATTCCACATAGCTGTGATAATATACTCTCCTCAGAAAGACGTTCTCATAAACTGAATTTAGGGTCCATGACTTGACTACAAAGAAAATATTCGTATTCCTTTTCTCATAAACTTCTGAAACTGGAGTTTTAACGAAAAAATGTCAATTTTCACCAAATCACCCCTCATTTATCCCATACCCCCTGAAGCGATCGTACCCAAACACAATTCGAAGCGTTCCTTTGTCGGATGCTAACTATATACCAAATTTGAAGATGATATCTCAATTCGTTCGAAAGTTATTGGGGCTACTAACAGACAGAAGTAAAGGTGACAGACCGACCGACAGACAAAAAATGTTCGTTCCAGAATCCAGTTTTCTATATACTTTTTACGCCGTTTTAGCGAAAAAAAATCGAAGTTTCTGTCACCGATATTCCACCCCCACACATTTAACCCCTAATTTAATTTCAGCACAGAATACCAGAGGTTTGATGAAATTTAAAGTTTTCTAATAAACACTCGAGTTTTAACGAAAAAAATTTCAATTTTCACCAAATCAACCCCCATTCATCCCCTACCCCCTGGAGCGATTTTACCCAAAAACAATCCGAACCGTTCAGTTGTCGGGTGCTAACTGTATACAAAAGCTGAAGACGTTATCTGAATTCGTTCTAAAGTTATCGTGGCTACAAGCAGACGGACATACAGACCGAGACAAAACAATGTTCGTTCCCAAATCATGTTTTTATAGGTTTTGACACTTTGTACGACCTTTAAGCGCAAATTTTTTTTGAAGTTTTTGTACCTATTGGCGATGTGGAAGTAAAATAGATAAATTGTATAAAAAAAAATAACTTACCGTACCAGGTCAGCGAAGAAATTTAAATGTGAATGTTTTCTACCACTTGTAGGGGCGATGTTTTCTACCACTCGGAGAACTTGGCCTGTGGTGGAGTGCTGGTGTCTGAATCCGAATTGCTCGTCCGGAAGGTAATGGTTCTCAGAGGTGTATGAAGCTAGCCTTTTCTGAAATAATATCTCAGCGAATGAGGGGAGCTGGATAATTGTCCTGTATTTTTGGGGAAACAGGGGGTCTTTGCTCGGTTTTGCGGTATTAATGATATCGGCAAATTTCCACATCGCTGGAAAATGTTGAAATCTTAGCATGGCATTCATAATCGTAACTATGCATACTACTGCCTCGCGGGGTAGGTTTTTCAGGGCTACGTTGGATATTCCATCATATCCCTGAGCTATTTCTTAGGGACTTGATGATTTGGGAGACTTCTTCGTAACTAGCGGGCTCGATGTTAGTGCCTGGGGTGGCGCACTCCTGGCATATAGGTACGTTCTTGCGACGTGTCAACGTTGTTGTAATTCGGACTGAATTGCAACTTCAGCTGATCCGCGAAGGCACTTGTTTTATTCGCATCCGTGTAAACGATGCCGTTTTGGCTATGAAATGGCGAGATCGGAAGTTTCTGGGGTCGAACGACTTTTACCATTTGCCAGATGGAATGGTATTAGGCGGACAGAGGTTGCAGGCGTTCCTCCCGGAGGTTGTTGCGGAGTTCGTGTAGGGCGGATCGTACTTGTTTGATGAGTCTGTTACCGTTTCATTTGTTGGTGGGGTTTCCGGTGCGTTGACCTAGTCTACTCACGTGTTTTTTGTTTAGTATCATTTCTTTGATACTGGACGGGCAAGCGGGCAGATTGTTTAGGGTGGTGTAAGTCCTTGATACATGTTCGATAGAACATTGTATTTTGGCCTGTAATTTATACACTGCACTCTCGAGTTTGGGGATGCTACGGATAACCGGAATATTGCCAAGGTTGTTTTTAGGGGAATCTGTGAACACTGGCCGTAGTACCTTTTTCATTGGGAAGTCGGAGACCAGCACACCACCTCACCCTCCCAGTAAAAACACGGCGGGGTGTAATGTGAGAAATATATAGTGATAGGTAACTGTAGTGGAAAGGGTTTACCGAGAAAAGAGCATGTAACATAGCAAGCGGAAAAATAGATAAATTGTAAAAAAATTAACTTACCGCTCCAGGCCAGCGAAGAAGTTTAAATGTGAATAACTCAGCAAAGACAAGGAAGCAAAAAACAAGAATAGTGCCAACGTGCATGTAAGATACCAAACCTTATCAGCAGTCGATTTATCTAAAACTGCCCGGGAGGTAAGCTGCAAATTCACCGTTATAACTTTTATGTTTTAAAGAAACTAATTAGGTTACCCAGCGTCCTGGAAAACCGGGGAAGCCGAGAAAACCATACGAAATCAGGGAATCTGAAATAGCCCCTAAAATGCCAGGGAAACTCGTGATTTTGCTCAACTGTCATGGAAATCATTCAATAGACCTGGAAATGGTATATTTGTAAAATTGCGGTAACAGCAGATTCATTTTTGTTATATATATATATATATATATATATATATATATATATATATATATATATATATATATATATATATATATATATATATATATATATATATATATATATATATATATAGAATGTCTTTCACAAGAATGTTTTCTCCTACGGCTGTCGTTTGGTATATTAATTGAAACCGCCAATGAACGCACGACATGTCATACGGCAATATAAATATAGCGCCTTCTTCATCTATCTAAAATATCTCTCATTGGTTTATCTCATTTGCAATGCTCTTCCTTGAATGCATAAAATGCAAAATGCGTTCTAGCTATTGACGGCGTAAAGCTGCGGAAATGTGTTTATTATATTTTTACCTTTATGATCATGTAACATGGGTGGAAGTTGGAGTGTAAATATTGGCCATTTATGTATGGGTATTTGTTTTGTAATCCACAAGAGAAAACTATCAATGCAACGCATTGTGTATGATAGTGTTAAGAAATTAGGTGTGTGTGTGTGTGTGTGTGTGTGTGAGGTCATAACTTCGTTTAGGAAATTAGGAGAAGTGGGAAATATAGAAATCAACGATAAGCTGACTCGGACTGTCAATAATTCATATCATGAATATATAAGAATTCTTGATGAAAATCAGAAGACAATGCTTGAGATGAGCAAAGCAGAAAAGAATCAACATAAAGCACGTAAAGATATATCCCAACTAGAAATGATGTAAAGACAATTGAAGAGAATGCAAAAACTGAAGTTTTTAAATCTAAAATTACCACATATGAACAATAATATTATTTTCTCATTTGGCTTTTTTCATAGTAAACATTTGAGATGTGATTTATTATTAGTTTTCAAGAAACTTTATTGGGTAAGAAGAGGTGTTTTCACTTGAATCCTTGAACAGCAGTTACATCATGCCTCTTGTATCCCATTTAGATGAAAACGAGTGAAATTTTCTGCTGCTTTCTAGTTACTGCAAAAACGTGTAGTGACTCAGTCATTTAAGAGGTAGAATTATGTCAATTTTTTTATTAGTTTAACAGAATTAAGCATATTTATATTTTTGATGTTTTACACTTTTTTTTTTCAGATTAAAAAAAATTATCACAGAGATGTGTATAGTTTATTTCGGGTATTATGAAAAAAATCACTCGAGGGGCCTGGAAATCCCACGGAATTTGTTTTTTTTTTGCTGGTTACCCTGAATAACAGAATTGCAATTAAATCGACTTCAATCTCCACGAAAGTCAGTGGCTAATAATCAGATTAATTTTGTTCGGCTGTGTTAACGTCTTCGTAAGACTGTAGTGTTATTATGAGATTTTTTTTTTAATTTTCAGACTCGTACACAGGAGGATTATGTTTATGGAGACTTAGATGTCAGTTCATGGTTTGGTAAGTTCAAAAAATCGAACTATTTTAGTATAAAAACTAATATTGTATATTTATTCTTAGATGGAACGGAAAAGGAGTTTCCAAGGATAAAACTCAAGTATATTAGAGAGCTTGGCAAAGGGTGGTTCGGAAGGGTAAGACACGTCACTTGTGCTGTTATGATAGTATTAAAAATAACTATTCTAGGTGGTTGAGGGTGCCGCACAAGATATTGGTGACCAACCTTGGACACCAGTGGCCGTCAGAATTCTCGACTCTACAGCTTCTAGTAAAGAGAGAATAGTATTTTTACACGATGCAGCTATTTACCGATGTGGTTCACACCATAATATTCTACAACTGCTTGGGAGATGTCTTGATACGGTTCCTCTCCTCTTACTACAAGAATACTGTCCTCAGGTAAGAAATTATTACAGCAGAGTTAATCCTCAATAAGATAGTTTTTCCACTTTTGTGAAAATACGTGCCTTCTGGGAAAACTTCACAAATGGAGTAATATCGGCATCTTATTTTTATATTTAACCACTTTTTATTCTGTTAGTCATTGTTTAAATCTTTATTACCTTTGTTTTTGTTTTTATTTCTATTTTATACATTTATTGATGCAATATTCAGTTTTTATTTTTATTTTCCAGGGAGATCTTAAAAATTATCTCAGAGAGAATAAAGCCACAGCAGATAAACTTCTATCGACAGAATATCCTCTTATTTGGTGTTGTCAGTTGACAGCTGCCTTGAAACACCTTCACGATCATAAGCTCACTCACCCGTAAGTATTTTATATTATATATCTCTAGTTGTAGCAGTCTTTGTTAAGAATCTTATTAGGTGTTAAGCAGCTCAAGATAATCCAAATTCTTGTATTGATAATTAAAACCAATATTACCAAAAGAACTACAATATTTTAAAGATGAATTTGCAGTTTACCTTCAGGGAAGTTAAAAAAACAGAAACATGCTTCCCCTTGGATGCACAAACCACAAGAAAAATGTCTTGCAAACAACCCTCAAACCAGGAGTGGATAGGGGTGCTGGGCGGGGAAGATAAAAACGAAATATGAGTGGAAAATGCGAAAAAAATCATTTTAGTCCGACCGGGAAAAGAGCATGTAGCATACGAAAAAATAGAGAAATTGTGAGAGAAAAAAATCATTTTTAATTTACCACACCAGGCCAGTGGAAGTTCAAATGCAAATAATTCATCAAAGACAATGAAGGAAAGGGTAAAAATAGTGGCAACGTGCATGTAAGATGCCAAACTTTATCTATCAGCAGTCGATTTATCTACAACTGTCTGAGAGGTGAACTGCAAATTCATCATTAGAAAAACAAAGTAATCGTTCCTGGAGCTGTGCATCAAAACTCAACCAGTGAGACTTACTTGCATTTGCTTCAGATAACTTGGATTGGATAATTCATATCTAAAAAAAAATTCTGAACGCCGCAAGTACGTTATGGTAGGGAATTTTCATTAAATGGTTTAAATTTGTATAACTCAAGTTTCTAACAACCTAGAAAGTTGAATTTTGATATGTAGTAACGTATTTACGAGGGCAACATATCAACAAAATTTCGTCAAAATAACTTTATTATTTTTTCGCGCTCATTTGAAAAAATGTTTTGTTGTTTTCACCATCGATACCTTCCAATTAACGATTCTTAAAAAATAAAAGTTCACTAAAAACCCGACAATGTGGTATCAGTACTGCAAATTTATCACAAGCAATTACATAATGAATGGCTGAATACAAAATTTGTAAATAAATGAGTGGGGCGGAACTCAAACTCACTGGCCGACTCGTTTTCTTTAGACATAACCCCGCTTGATTTTTTTTGGGGTTATCTTAAATAAGGGATTTGCAAAAATAGGCCATTTAGAAACTGTTAAGATCTAGATCTTCACAGTTTCTAAAAGGTCCATTTTTGTTTGTCGTTGTTCCTATAAAAGTATAAGTTGTAATAAAAAAATATCCGAAGTAGAAAAGAGGGAATAAAGTATTCTAAAGCTTTATAAAGCTGTATTTATGAGCCATTAAAAAAGTTTGTTAATTTTCTTAATTTTCATACTCAGCATACGAGGAGGTATTGAAAAGTACTTAGCCTACAATAGAAAACTCAATAATTTATTAAAACAAAATTGTATTTATTTAAGATAATTTCTGAGACTCGCACATTGAACAACGCCTTCATAAGGCAATTCTAAACCCTTTAAAAATAATTCTTCACCTTGGCCTTCAAGCCACTCATCAATGGCATGTATGACTCTTGTTGTTCGTTGAAAATTGTTTACCTTTCAAATGTTTTTGTGCTTTGGAAATAAGTAATACTCTAATTGTGCTACTGAAAATAGGACAGGCGGTCAACCAATTAAAAACAATTTTATCTATTGTTTGCAGTGAACTCAACAACTTGTAATTAGGGGTGTGGTCTGGCAAAAAGAGCAAACCTTTGGCCAGTTTTCTTCGGCCTTTTCCCACATTTCGCTCGCGTAATTTAGCTAGCCACTCACTATAGTATGCTATTGTGAAGTTCTACCTGGTGCTAGAAAATCTAAGTGCTATGTTCAGTCTTTGTCCCAGGAAACTGAAGCAAGATTATTGCCACTTGACTTTTGGACATGGAACTTTTTGGGTGGTAAAGATCCGGAATTCTTTCACTTTTTCGATTGCTCTCTGGGTCATAATGATGGATCCATGTTTGAACGATAGTGACAAGACAACCCGAAAAGGTTGAGGAATCTTCTCCAAAATGAGCACATTTACTTCCACATTGTCAAACAAGTGCACTGATCAACATTTCAGAAAAGCTTTCTAATATCCAAGTCGTGATGAAGAATATGAAACACACTTATGTAGGAAATGTGCAATGCTTCTGCTATACATTTTAGCCTAATTCGTCGATCTTCTTACGTCATTTCTCGAGTGTTCAGAGAAATTGGTCTTCGAGAGCAGTGCTCATATTTGACATTTGCTCGGCCTCTTTTAAATTCCGCGACCTAAGGTTTCTACCATATCAATATCTGAAGCTCTTGATTCTAACGTTCTGGTTAAATGTTGTATATACTAATTTTTTCAAGAGGCTTCGACGGGTTGGATCATTCGATCTTAATGTCAAAGTTGGAACAGCCATTGTCTACCCTACTTTATAAACTTAATTAAACCCTATTTGTCTCATATTGACTGTTGAATGTATGGGCTATTAATCATTTAAATATGTAGCATCCTCTGGTGTTCCACAGGTTTCCAATATTGGTCCCTTATTGTTCAACATATTTATTAATGATATATGTAATGACTTTTCTGTTGGAGCACTGCTGTAGGCAGTTGACATGAAACTTTTCATTAGAGTGTCGTCGACAGGATAGTGGCACAACAATTTGATTTGTTTGAATGCATATAAGTGTTTTGATCTTCCTTTCTCGAGGGGGTTGCAGATTGATCAATTTGACTACAGGTTGAATAAGACACTATTCAGCAGACTTAGCACTGCTAGGGATCTAGTTGATATTTCTGATAAATTATTATCATTCAATTATCATTATCTTGAGTGTGTTAACAGATCTTTTAGGCAGTGGGGCTTTATACTGAGAACCTATAAGCCTTTCACTGATTATGACTACTTGCGATGCTTGTACTGTGCATTTGTTCGACCACATCTCAAATATGCCAGTATTGTGTAGAGCCCATTTAATTCAGTTTATAATAATTGAGTATTATGTGATATACGACAGATGCAATCTTAAAAGCCTGGATCCGAGGTTAGCAATTAATGGTTTAAGTTTTTATATGTGTTGCTACACAATAGTGTGAAGTGTATAGCTCTGGCAGAGGGGTTGCATTTCAATATTCCTTCTGTGTTATTGAGGTTCTTGCTCTTCCGGTTGCTAAGACTAGGGCATGTTGAGGTCACCAATGAGGAGAGTTTGTCACAACTGCAACTATTTTCATGGCAGGGGGATGGATGCATGTAATGATGACTTAAAATCAATTAAAAACGTTGTAAGAAACGACTACTGTTCCGTAATAATTTCGCTATTATGTAATTTTAATCTATTATTTCATGTTACCTGATTGTTCTGCATTTGATTTTAGTTTAGTTTAGTGTGGTTAATTGTTTCTTTTGTGTTTATTATTGTTATCTTGTCTGAAATTCGTTGTTCTGTGGGCACTAAAAATTGTTTTTTGTCTGCATGGGTCGAATTGTCGTTAAAGGAACTCAATTATAAACGGCTAAAAAATGCTCTTAACTAAGCCAATAATTATTGTTGCCATGCTTTTCGTTACCTTACGTGCATTTCCAGATGGTAACTTGAATAAGTCCTTTGGAAACAAACCGTTTGTAATTGAGTTCTTTTACCGACAATTTTCAACCTAAGCAGACGATAAACAATTTCTAGTGCCCACAGTAAAGATAGACTCATACTCTCGCGAATTGTCAATTCACCGGGAAACGTGGCCTTATTGATTTATTTTAAATGATATCGTAATATTATTGAAAATGGGCCAATAGGAACGAGTTTCGCAATTTGCGAGTGTATGAACCTAGCTTAAATGCTTCTTTCACAAGTAACTTGATTTCCAGTCAATTCTGCTGTCAAACGAAAAAAAAAATTAGGATTTGGATGACTTTTGTATATTGTTCGTTCATTCTATGCCGATTCTATTAACTCAGCGTTCCTGTCGAACGCTTTGGCTTCAATGAGAGAGAGAGAGAGAGAGAGAGAGAGAGAGAGAGAGAGAGAGAGAGAGCAATCGCTTGATGAGTAGCAAAGTTACACCTGAAAAATCTCTTTTTTGTAATCATTTTGTAAATAAAAAAGATAAACGGAAAATTTAAACACCATCTTGTAGCTTGGGTCCTATTCCAACAGGTTTTTAGTTGAAATTCAAGAAAGATTTTTTTTTCAAATGGGAGCTTCTGAATAGTGTACAAAATTTTTAATCTTTTATTAAATACCCTGTATAAAATGTATGTGAATTATCTGTTGTTTAATTTGATCACTGCAATCGAATGTTACATCAACTTTAAAAGGGGCTAAATGTTCGCGGGCGACGCTTTGAGTTTTGACTAGTTTATTTGCTATTAGTTGAGAAACAAACTTTGATTTTTCTCTTATAATTTTTTCAGAGATCTTGCAGCAAGGAACTGTCAGCTTTCATCTAATTTGACCTTGAAGTTGGGCGACTATGGCCTAGCAGTGTTCAAGTATCCTGAAGATTACTACCAAGGGGCCCCTGGAGTGGCAGTGAGATGGTGCTCACCAGAATCCGTCACATACACCAACACCACCATACAACCCAAGAAAGTTACCTTTGAAGCTAACATCTGGTCGCTGGGCGTTACCATGTGGGAGATCTGTGAGTGTGGCGATCATCCATACTTGCATTTGACTGATGATGAGGTTATCTCACAAGTATTGGGACCCCCCTGTATTAGGTTGCTTAGGCCTAAGTTTGCAGCACTCTACACGGATTATATGTAAGTGGATGAAAACGAATAATCATTATTGTTAAGTATCCTAATAACTACTCGACTCAAGTGCTTCACATGCCTTCACAAATGTGCCCCAACGTTATAAGATAATGTGTGATCAAGTAAAAAAAAAGCTCGGACACTGGAAGTACATTATGGTGGCAAATTTTCATAAAAAAATTTAATTACCTAAAACAACTAAACAATTAGTTTCAAAAATATAAATTTGTTTTGAGAAAAACTTTTCTTTCGGAAAAACCGGTTCGATTCAGTTTGATCATGAACGCATCCAAGCGATTAACGAAGGGAAACATAAATTTGGAAGGTATGTTCCATTTGTAAATAACTTAGATAAGTTTGTTAGCCAGCCTGATCAAACCATCTTCTAGGAAAAATTACATTTCCCCGCAGAACATTTTTGTATCTTCGAAAATAACAAATTACTTAGGTAAAATTCTGAACACAGCTTGTCTTTATAGGCTAGTTTTTGTTGCAAAATTTTTTAGTTTTATAAAAAATTGAGGTAGAGGCATTTATTTGTTTTCCCTCAAAAGACACAAGGGGCACAAGAAGTTTTTGTGTGATAAAAATAATTTATTAAACAACAACAAAAATTGTACGAAAATTTCACGGAAGCCCGCAGAAAAAATTCTACGAAAATATGCTAAAACCATTTTCCAGAGTTTATTGCAATTCGCTAAAAAAAAACATTGTTGCCTCGAAGATTCGCCCGGACGAGTTTTTCACGAAAAGTCATTAAAAATAATTGTTTATTTATGAAAAATTATCATTTTTTTAAAGATTTACTAAAAATATTTTTACAAAGGTTGACTAACAATCTTTTACGGAAATTCGTTTAAAAAATGTTTTCTAGGTACGTCCGCTAAAAAAAGTTTCCAGGTTTTCTTCAAGAATGAAACCTAGATAAGATCACAAACCGGTCACCCATCCACTTTTAAGCCAACTGTAGTCATTTTTATCAATTATTAAATTGACAATACCAATACTAATTTCTTTTTTCCAAAACACCCAAATGTATTTTTTTATAGTAACAACTGGAATTCAATATTAGTGGAGTCACACATCTCTAAGAAGTGCTGTAGCTGCGGTTTAAAATGATCTAATTGTGGTTGCAGCCTTAAACATAAAATTGATACAGTAAGTGAAGATTGGAACCTGTGAGGAGCACTGATACGTACACATGGAGAAACCAAAATCACCACAACACATCTTTTTAAAGACCTAACGATCGTTGCGCTAACAACCTTAGAGGATGAAATATTCTGGATATTTCATCCTCCGATGAAGCTAACGTTATTAGTGAAACGATCGTATATCTTTAAAAAGATGTGTTATGGTGATTTGGGTTTCTCCAAGTGTATTTATGAAATTGATACTATTATTTTAGACATTTTATTTTGAAGTTTTGAAAGCAAATTCTCCTCCGAGTTAAACGGGACCGGAGGTATCTGGGATGATGAGAATCTCAGGTGTTACATCAAAAGTGTATGTACCAAGCATCGTTGGAACTCGTTCCGTAACATCCGAACAGTGACACAATGAATTCTGTTAAGTTTTTTCTTTCTCATTATTAAATACATTAAGTTATGCATACCAATTAATTATTGTTTTATTTGGAAAGCCTCCACTGTTATGAATTTTTTTTATTTATTTTTTATTACAACACACCACGAGGGCTTACAGCCTAAATAATATCGTACCGTGGGTGTCGACAAGGAGGAAAGAGGCAACTTGTTAATTCTGAACTTGAAGGTTTGGAGGTTCGGGGGAGAAGGAAAAACATGTGCCGGCAAGGAGTTCCACAACTTGAAGTTCTCGGGATTAAAGAGCGGGCATAACAAGATGTTCTATGTCTGGTGACCTGGACAGTAAAAGGGTGCATTCGCTCTGTTCCCCTGGTAGATCTGTTGGCGGCAGCAGGTGGAGGAACTATGGAAGAAAGCTCCTCTGAGCAGTGCCCGTGCAGATATCAATAAAAGAGAGAGAGGTCACCAACGGCACGTCGGTGGGCAAGGGATGGCAGCCTTTGGGTGAGGGTAGGGTCACCGATGAGACGTATAGCTCTCTTCTGAATGGAGTCCAGGACAGAGAGTGTAGAAGCGGCAGCAGCACCGCAGGTGTGGGAGCAGTATTCGAGGTTTGGTCTTATTTGTGAAGTATATAAAGTATAGAGATTAGCTGGTGAAAAGTATTTGCGAGCCTGGAAGAGGAAACCTAATTTCTTAGCAGCCGCTTCTGCAATTGATGTGACATGTTGGTGCCAATTGAGATTTCAATCCACAGAATGCCAACAAGTGAAAAGGACTCATTACTTTGAATAACTTGGTTGTTTATTGTGATGGGTCTAGGGCTGGTGTATCTCTTATGAGAAAGAATGCAAGACTGTGATTTGGTGGGGTTTAATTGTACAAGATTTCTACTCCCCCAGTCTAATATTTTTTGGAGATCCACCGAGATAGAACCCTCCATGAGTCTGCGATCCTCATCTAGTTGGGCTAAAGAGACAGGCTTAGAATATTGTATATTGGAGTGGAGGGTGCTGTCGTCCGCGTAACTGTGAACTGGGTTGGATGTGCTAGCAAGGAGGTCATTGATGTGGAGAAGAAACAAAGTAGGGGCTAAAGCTGAACCTTGAGGAACTCCTGCATTAATTGGATACAGTTTAGAGGAATGTCCATCCACAACAACAGAAATGCTCCGGTTGGAGAGGAAATTTGCTGTCCACATACAGAGTTTTGGTGGTAGGCCATAGGCCGGTAATTTATTAAGCAGCGCTGCGTGCCAGACCTGGTCGAATGCTTTGGATATGTCTAGAGCGACAATCTGGGATTCACCGTGTAGTTCCATAGACTTGTTCCAAGAATGGGTGACAAAGGAAAGGAGTTTGGCAGTTGATCTGCGCTGACGGAATCCATACTGCCTGTCGTGAATTAGACTGTGTTTTTCAAGAAATTTTAGTAATTCGGTGTTTATATACTTTTCCATCACTTTAGAGATGACTGAAAGTAGAGAAATAGGCCTGTAGTTGCTAGGAAGCGCTTTCGATCCTTTCTTGGGGACGGGTTGTACTCTAGCAGTTTTCCAGTTACTAGGGAATATGCCTCTAATGTAAGATGTCTGAAACAGACGAGTCAGGACAGGAGCAAGTTCTGGTGCGCATTTTTTGAGAACAATTGCTGGGATCTCGTCAAGGTCAGAGGCTTTCCTAGTATTAAGAGAAGAGAGCATCTTTCGTACCTTTTTAGTTTTGAAAATGATATCCGTCATTTTATACGCGACATTGGGGACTGTTAGTGGTTGAACATTTGGAGGTGGGTTGAGAGTAGAATTGCCGGCGAACAACGAGGCAAAAAGTTCAGCCTTGCCCAGGGCGGTAGAAACAATTTCATCCCCTGAGACAAGAGGTGGGAACGTGCTCTTCCAGAAATTATTCCCAATAGATTTAGCAAGAGTCCAGAAGGGTTTGCTGCCGCTGGAGCTTAAGAGGACTTTGTTTTTGATGTGGGTATTAAACGAGTTTTTTGCCTCAGAAAGAATGTGGACATAGCGGTTTCTTGCGTCGTTAAATGCTTGACGGTTTTCTTGACTAGGATTGTGTAGAAGCTTTTTGTGAGCTTTGACCTTTTCAAGTCTGGCCTTGTCACAGGATTTAGAGAACCAGGGCTTTTGAGTGGCTGCAGAGGTTTTCTGTGTTCGTGGAATAAATAATTCCATGCCAGCTTGGATAATTTCGGTGACGTTTTGTGAGATATCAGAGGGGTCAGGATGAGAGAAGCAGACAGACGCCCATGGAAATGAGGAAAAGTAATCTCGCATTTCGTCCCAGTTCGCGGAATTGTAGTGCCAAACGATATGTGGGTGTGATGACTGTGACCTCGGGTTGCATTGCACAGGAAGCAGTGACAATGCCGTGGTCTGAGTGACCCAGGGGGGCGGTGACTGATATCTTATAGCAGTCAGGATTTGTAGTAAGAAGGAAATCCAAGGGATTTGAGCTGTGTGTTGGGATGCGAGGAAAGTAAGTAGGTTGCTGAACCATATTGGCTAAAGAATTGCTGACTGCGAAGGCATCCGCTGCTCTTCCTTGTGGATCGGTTTTTGAAGATCCTAAACATTCCTTATTATGGACATTGAAGTCACCAAGAATAGTGACCTCGGAGGAAGGATATTCAGAAATCAGATGGTCTTTTTTTTTCAGAAAGGTAGTCAAAGAGCTGGACAACGTTGTTGTCAGAAGGTGACCGGTAAATGCAACAGATGAATTTAGTTGCAGCCCTAAGAGAGAGTTTTATCCATAGTATGTCTTTTCTTCCAGCTTCTAAATTGGGGAGTCTGGTGCAGGGTAGATTGCTATGGACATACGCGCACACGCCTCCATGCAATCTAAAAGAAGTAAGGAGCTCATACCCCGGGAAATTAAGGTGATTAGTGGCTGTTTTGGCACTAATTTGAGTTTCAGTCAGGAAGAGAAGTTGGGGCCTATTAGCCTGGAGGAAATGGTGGACGAAGTTCAGGTTAGAATTTAGGCCACATATATTTCAGAAGGATATTGTAAATCTCGATGCTGGCGCCCCCTGTACACTCCTCTCCCGGAGATCCGAATGGAGGGGTATTTTGCCTCCGGAATCTTTTGTAAAAGGAGGAGCCATCATCATTTTTGTTTATAAGGGAATGTAAGAAGTACTATGTTATTGGGTAAAATGGCGTCTAAGTCAGTTTAAAGTGTTTTTGTTTTAGGTATTATTATTTTTATGTAATGCTCCATCTGTCAAAAAATAAATTTGACAAAATTGTTCTATTGAACGTTGAAAGAATTTCTCAAACTTATGATGACAGATAAGCTGCCTTCATTTATTGCTAGAATTTATAAATTATTTTATGCATCTATTTATTCCTTTCTCTGACCCTGTTAGATAATTATTATTTAAATATATTTTGTAGTAATTTTATTTTGCAAAGAAAGCAACATATCCAACAATAGAGAAGGACAAAATGTAATTAACTAAAGTTATTGTTTACAGATTCCGTTTGATGCAGTTGTGTTGGACTACTTCTGAATCCAGACCTGGAATAGCACAGATAGATTTAATGTTGTCAGACTTACTGCAAGTACACAAGAACACCAGAAATACCAGCACTGAAGCTCCTGTGTCAGCTGAGGATTTCGATAAGAGATGGGAATCGTTTAAGCCAAACTACATAGTGAAAACTGATAACCATGTAGTTGATATAGACTTGGATGGTTCAGAAATGGCAACAAAGAAACCACTGTCACCCAGTCTAAACAACCTTCATGGTTCTTTAGATAATTTATTATCACATAACAGTGAAACCAATCAGATGGAGTCGTGGTTGGAAAATGTTGCCAACAAAACTGGCGATATGTCATTCGTACGTGGTTTATCTGATGTTATCAAAGACCTGGATAACACTCTAGCTTTAGAAAACACTTCCAGTTCAGAATCTAGCAATCATCAAAGTCCTGGCTTAAGCAATAACAATTCAAAGGCCAAAATTGATTTCAAGTTGGGACCAATTGATAATAAACAGAAAGAATCTTCGAATGTGGCCAATCAAAATGATAGTTTAACAGATAGTTTATTGTTTGTTCAACGTACTAGTAGTGAGAGCGAGACAGAAGATGAAAACTGGAAAAAGAAGATAGAACGAGGAGCTTACTCAGAGAAAGTAAGGTTGAAATCGAAATCGGTGCAGGACCTGATGGTTTTGACACACATAGACTGTTCAGAATCTGAATCTGAAACTCCATTACCTAGTTTAGACTATAGGATTAATTATAAGAATGTGAGGTATGCCGCACCTAAACAGAATTTAGAGGGTGTGAGCCTTTTGTATGGCAGTGAAGGTAACTTATTGACTGTCCAAGACAACTTTGAAAAAGAACTGAAAATTTTACAGGAGAAACGTAAAGATAGTCTGTCATTTGTACCTGATAATCATAGTCAAAATAATAATAGTAATAGTGAAATATTAGATAATAGTAGTGCAGACAATGCTGATAACAGTAACTTGATGAACACTGGCATGCATGCAAATAATAATTTTGTTTTAGAAGATTCCCCAAGCAAGAGGATCCTACAGGAATTGAATTGTACAAACGACATTAAACCTGCAAATCAAGTATACAATGTGTTCAATGTTACCATAAACAAATTTACTCCAGTATGTGTAAATAATAAACTTAGTAATATCATTCTTAATTTAGATAATAAAAATGCTACTCCAACTATAAAGACGAATGGTATTATCAAGAAAATACCAAAGCTGTCTGAGATGATAGAAAAAAATGCAGATTTTGAATTTCTGTTGCACAAATATTCAAAACCTGAAATGTCATTTCTACATGATAAGGTTGACGAACGCAAAAATTTACCTGACATTATATCTGACATTCAGATAAGGTATCCGGAATGTGATATTGAAAAAGATCTGGAAATTATAGCCAATGTGAAGTCTTGTGATATTTTAAATGACAAGAATATTAGCGTGGGAGTTGAGGAAGATGATAAAGATAGTGGACTGACTGATGAACAAAGTGAATATCAAGATAATCTAGAAAACAGGTTAGAAACAGATGAAGTAACCGGATTTTTACCTGAAAGTCCATTACCAGTGCCCGGACAGTGTAAAGAGGACATTAGTGAAGAATTTAGTGTTAGTCATCAGAATCATAATGAAGATTTAAATTGTGGCACAGTATGTGATAAAGCTGAAGAAAACATAGAGTTTCATCTAAAAAATGAGTCACAATGCGATGTTTGCATGGAAAGCGAAGAAAATTCTTCTAAAGCAGAGCAGTCGCAAAATCCTGTTCATACTATGATTTGTCTACCTTCCAGTGAAGCACCAAGCAGTTTTTGCATGACCACCAATTTTAAAGAAGGGACAGATTCGATAATTCAAAGTGAGCCTTGTCCAGAAAAAATATTTAAACGTTCAGATGAGATTAGATCACAACACCTAGAGGAAGATTATTATTATTCTGAAGGGCTTAAAACTGAAAAGACATCTGATTCTAAAGATCTAAAAATTATATATACTGATTCTAGTTTGTTTGATCAACCAGTAGAAGAAATGGACTTGATTTTACAAGAAAATTGTCCATCAGAGTCATTAGGTACTCTAAATATTATAAATTCCGATATTGCCAGACTACCAGATGCTGAAAAATTAGAGAATGTTGGAAATTTGTTAGTTAAAAAGTCGAAGGAAGAAAATCAAACTTCCGTTAAAACGGAAATTGTTGAAAGTATAAGTAACAAATCTAGTCTTGATGCTATGTTTGGCAAAGAAGAACAAAATCAAAGTGAATCAAATATTGTTGATAGCATACCTAATAATTTAGAAGGTGTCTGTAAAATATCATTCAGTAAAGATGCTCAATTAGAAAACATTGATGATTTTCAACGTAATTTAATCCCAGATGCTAATGTAACTGGATATCAAGTTCCAAAACTGAAAGATATTATAGAAAACAATGATTTTCTAATGAACTATATTATCGACAAGTATGATAATGGTGATATTGAAGATGACTGCTATATTGATGAATGTGCCTCTCTGGATTCTTTGGATGTTAACAGTTCCCTCCCTGAAAAACTATGTGCTATTGAAAGTAATGTAAATATTAAGCTGAATTTTGCAAGCTGTGAATCTCAAGATATTAATGATAAGACTCACATTGTAAATAGTGAAAAACTTCAAGAATTATCTATACCCACAGAATTAAATCTGAATAATCTTGGTGACTCGAGAAGTAACTCCTTTGAAATATCTGAAAATAAGTCAGAAGAAACTAGCGAATTTTACTCTGCCGAGTCTGATATCAAACCTGCCATCACTTTAAACTCCAGAAACATTATTGAGTCAACTATGCACTTCATAGAAGGAGAATTAGTCAATTACGAAGATAAGAGACCCAGTGTAAGTCCAAAAAAATTGTGTTTCGATCTAAGCGACAGTCAAGCGGTAGCAATGCCAAATCCATTGACACACTCTGGCATATTCATGAGCACACCATTTAGTAAACGTAGCCTTCAAGAATGTGCAAATTTGCCTCCAGAAGCTAAATATTCCAGCTTAAACATATTCAATTATGATGCAGTTCAAGATCCAGAAGAATTCCTAGAATATTCTTCCAGTTTAGATGGGAGTAGTCAGCAGTCATATGCCAAAGAAAATGACAAGAATGTTACAAATTTAAATTATTCGCTTGAAACGTGGGATAACTTTCTAGGTAAAGCTATAGATAGCCAAAACGAATCTCAACAGAATGAACTGTTCGACAGCTTCTCAATGGAACCCCAAAGCTTGTTGTTCATTGAAAATGGAGAAAGTCCAGTAAATACAACATACGATGTGAAGTCATCTTTAATTAAAACACATGGCGAAGTCACCCCGAAAGTGCAGTGTGAGGCCTTTATAGTCAATGAACTGAAAAACTCCACTTCTCAGTATCCTGGTAGTACTGTCGATATAGAAGACATAACTGTCCGTTTAGAAGATAAAGCCAATGAACAATCAGGTAATATGTTTTCTCTGCATGAAAATAACTTTTTTTTCCCCTCATTGCTCGTCCGCGGCCTTGCCGCCCCGATAGCACTGCAACCTTTGGTTGATTGTGCATACCCTTAGTCTTACTCCACCCATTCCAAAATCACTGTGCCTTGAACTAGTCTGCACAGCGATTGGTAGGGTGAAGTTTTATATTGCTCTTGTCTCCGGTCTAGACTGACTGTAGATCAGTTGTCTGTTGCAGTCCAGAACTTTACACTTGCACAAGATGTGCTGAGCTGATTCCTCCCCCTCGCCACAGAGTCTGCATGCGAGGTCCCCTTCGAACCGCCCCATTTTATGCAGGTGTTTCTTGACGGACACATGGCCGTCTGCATCTTCATTGCCTTTGACCCCCGAGTGACCCGGCACCCAGATGAGGGTCACCTCATTCTGCTCAGGCAGGTCGCTCGTCTCATCTAGTCTCGGCACTCACTCACCAGCCAGGAATTTACCCGTGTTGAAAATTACTTACTAAGTCTTGTTATTGATTGTAGATAATAAAGGTACTTGGGAAGCAGGGGGTGGATGGTTTTTGCATCCACAATCGACAAACGAGGATGTTTCTGGAGAAATGGTTGTGAGTCCAGCTGCAATTACAGAGAGCTATGTTGGTTTTGGTAATATGGATGATGAAATTATGGCTGCGATTAGAAACGAGTTGCTTACTAAATTGCCACAGGCACAGGTGAGTCCATATAAATGTTATGTTAAGTAAACTTATGTCACTTACCTTGAGCAGGATTATTGTGACATATAGGTGTATTGATATATGATTTCCATTTAGTATAATAATAATTATTATTATTTTCAAAAAGTGGTGAAAAACATATAAAAAAATAATTCACAAACGTTGAATGGAAAGTCAAAAATTGAGTACAAGTACAAGGTAAAAATAAAATACAGACATACAAATAGAACTAGACACTAAGCACAAAGTGCAAAAACATAGCCAGGCTTGAAACTGATCAGCTAATGGCTTCCAAACATTCGGCCAGATTATATGGTTTAAATTAGCCGCAGCCTATCATACAACTTTCTTTCAAAAATTGAAAAAGTCTTACATTCCTTGAGGTCTGAAGAAAGTTTATTATAGAATCTAGAGGTGTGCGAACCCATGTTTTGTTCGAACCGAACTATGAACGAACCCAGGCAAATATGTTGCATCGAACTTCAAACCTCTGAAATAGTATGTCTAATGTTCACAGTCGAACTTCGAACTTACTAGAAATTCAAAATCGAACATCGAACTACTCAAAATTCTTCAGTGTTCATATATCATTTCCTTAAATACAAAATTTAGGAATATTGTAACATACAATATTTGATATGTAAAAGATTCCTACTCTTTTTACAAAAAAGAAGGGCTCAACAAATTTGCAGGTTAATTGGGTGAAAATGCCTTCTGCTGCTGATCGTTGTGGAGGTGGGTCAACGTTAAATCAAAACCACAAAAACAAAAAATATTTTAAACTTTTTTAGATTTCTAGATCTATAGATAAGCTCAATTATAAATATGTTGTTGTTTGGTATTGACTGGGCAGTTTTAGCAAACAGATTGAGAGGGTTCAAAGTGAGCATGATAGGTATATAACAATAAAAAATTTTAAAAAAATAGTAAACCGACTTCATTAAGAATAACTCAAAAACTACTGGTCAGATCTTCATCAAATTTGTCTGGCACCACACGAGAAGCACCAGCTTTCAAATAAATAAAAAAGAATAATCACAATCGGTTCACCTAGAAAAAAGTTTTAAGGTAACACAAATTTAAAAAAAATGGAGTCGAATTGCAAACCTCCTCCTTTTTTGAAGTCAGTTAAAAATAACCACTTACAAGTTTGATCTGTCTGCTGATTGTGAATATGTAACTGTTTTGGCTCACTGTGAAATAAAGCATGTTGAAACCAGTGTTTTCCAAAGGCAATCTGCAATTTTCCTCAGATTCTGAAAATTTATGTTACCGATCACCTTCGAACACCCCCATCATAATGTTGTTACTGAAAAATGTGTTGGGAGGCTAGAATATACAAGAAAAATAATTCTGTTATTACTATATGGCTCCGTTGTGTCTCAATGTGTCCCACCTACCATCAAAAATATGCACGAGTGGAATCTCCTGAAATTACGCTATCCACTCAATGAGACCGATAACGAGTTTGAAGCGTCGCTACCGAGGTTAAAGGGGCCGCAATTTCGTTACCTTTGGCAACATTCAATGTTTGTAAAATTAAATTTCGAAGTATTTTTGAGCAACGAAGTTCGAACTATTTTGAAGAATCACATATTTCGAACTTCGAACTACTTCAACATCGCTAGTGCGAACATATTTTCGAACCGAAGGTTCGGTTCGAGTTCGGGTTCGATTCGAAATTTCAAAGCTTCGCACACCTCTAGTAGAATCGAATACTAGCATACAGTACATGTTTCTGATATAAGCCCAAACAATGTTCAGGATAATTATAAATATCTAACCTAGTATTGTAGCAGGCCTGTTTTACATCCCCCTCTACAATATCCTTATGTTTGAACATATACACTAGAACTTCATATACATAAACCACTGTTACTGCCAGAACACTTAGCTTTTCGAAAGCCCTCCTACAAGAATCCTTAAACTTCAAGCCTAATAAAATTCTTATCTTTTTCTATATCAGAAAAACTGTTGAAGTCCACATTTCCATCCGAGAAAATGATACCATATCCCAAATGGCTTAAAAATTGGCATGGTATTCTTCATTGTGTTCATCAAGTATTTATTTAAAATTCCTATTGCGTAACAAGCATGCCCCAACTTATTGCATAACTTTTCTATATGAGCAGACCAACACAAGACGTCATCGACATGAATACCCAGCAATCTGGCAGAAGATGCGAACAACAGTAACTGACCACCTAAATCTGCTTCTTTGGGAGTAAGAAATCCAGATTGTTAAGTACTAAATAAAATGAATTTTGTCTTTTTATCATTAATTATAAGATTGTTACTGCTGCACCACTCCACAATTGTACGAAATAAAATATCACATTTTGAAAGCAAGTCAGGAAAAAGTTTTGCGCTCACTATCATATTGGTATCATCTGCATAGTTCACAAGATAATCCATCCTGCCGGCCACCCCATCTTTCAGGTCAATCGTATAAATGATAGAGGTGTGCGAAGCTTCGAAATTTCGAACCGAACCCGAACTCGAACCGAACCTTCGGTTCGAAAATATGTTCGCACTAGCGATGTTGAAGTTGTTCGAAGTTCGAAATATGTAATTCTCCAAAATAGTTCGAAGTTCGTTGCTCAAAAATACTTCGAAATTTAACTTTACAGGCATTGAATGCTGTCAAAGATAGCGAAGTTGCGGCCCTGTTAACTCGGTAGCGGCGCTTTAAACTCGTTATCGGTGTCATTGAGTGGATAGCATTATTTTAGGAGATTTCACTCATGCATATTTTTGACCGTTGGTGGGCACATTGAGGCACGACGGAGCCATTTAGCAATAACAGAATTATTTTTCTTATATATCCTAGCCTTCCAACACCTTTTTCAGTAACAACATTATGATGGCGGTGTTCGAAAGCGATCGGTAACGTAAATTTTCGGAATTTATGAGGATAATTGCAGATTGACTTTGGAAAACACTGGTTTCAACACGATTTATTTCACCATAAGCCAAAACGATCAGCATCAGAAGCCATTTTCACCGAATCAACCTGCAAATTTGCCGAACTCTTCCTTTTTACTAAAAGAATGGGAATCTTGCACATATCAAATATGGTCTGGTACAATATTCCTAAATTTTGTGTTTAAGGAAATGATATATGAACACTGAAGAATTTTGGGTAGTTCGATGTTCGATTTTAAATTTCTAAGAAGTTCGAAGTTCGACTGTGAACCTTAGACATACTATTTCAGAGGTTCGAGGCAACATATTTGCTTGGGTTCGTTCATAGTTCGGTTCGAACAAAACATGGGTTCGCACACCTCTAATAAATGATAAAAACGAGCGGTCCAAGGATACTTCCCTGAGGGATTCCCACACTGATTGGTAGGGCGGAGGAACCATATCATACACCGTCCCTCTTCAGGTCCACTCTTTGCGTTCTTCCACTGAAATATGACTTTATCCACTGCAATACAACACCTCTAATACCGTAGTTCCAATTTACATAACAAAATCTCGTGATTCAAACAATCAAATGCCTTAGTCAAGTCGATGAATATTTCAGTCTCAAATATTTTTGAAAAAGCTGGTAAAATACTAACCAGTCTATAATTTTTAATCACCCCATTTATAAGAATTATACAATTACTATAACTGACTTATCAAACCTTTATTGGATTGAGAGGTGTGACATTGTGCTGTGTTTGAAGCCAAGTTTGGTGGTGTTATTGTTTGGTAGAACAGCTAAAAACAGTACAATACAAAGCAAAATTTTGCAAAGTTTAATTGTGACCAAGTTAAGATAAGAAGTTAGTAACAGTTTTAGAAAAATTGGTAAGAAGTAAATAAATAAAAATATGAAAAATTAAAAGGAATAATAAAAAAACTAACAAGAGATAAATTGATGTGTGTGAGAATAAAAAGAAAGATAAAAGCAAATATGTTAAGTGATTTTGACATCGTTGAGCAAAGCAATTAAGAAAGGATTGCTATACAGGGTTCTTTTATTGTTATCTATTGTCATATCAAGTAAAATGTCAAAATTATAGTAGTGAGAATTTTAATATTAGTTAAGAAATTTGGTGTTATATTGGAATGAGTTTTCTTATAATGGTAGTGGAATACTAGTGGCAGCTGCAGGAGTGTTATTGATAGAAATGCAGAAGGAAGAAACATACGTTGAAGAAAATTTTTAAAGTGACATTTTATTAAAATATTTTGATAGCTTAGTTTAGAACATGAAATGATATTGTGTTAACTGCAAGCACAAGCTTATGCTTATTTGTGGAACATACTGTAAAATTTGAATCAATAAAACATACTATACTATAAAAAAAATTGAGGTTTTCAACCAGCATTCATGAAAATCCTGAAAAAGTTCAAATGTAAGAAAGATTTTACCGGTTTTTTATGTTTTGCATGTAAGAGTATTTTTCATCCTGCATTCCTCAAAATGAAAAAAAATGCTGTTTATCGGATGGATTTAGTGTTTATTGTTCTGCCGAGTGTCACTAAAAATATGTTGGGAATGATATCTTATTTAAAACCTTAAGAAAAGAAAATAGTCTCTTATGTAGTGACAAAGATGTTTACATTGATAAATTAAAGAGAAGAACTCAGAATTTCCAAGGTAAGGTGTTTGAAGAGGAACAGAGTTATGCCGAAAGAATGAAGGTACAACAGAATACTTTGGTAGAATTAAACACAGAAATCGATAGTTTGGGAGACATTAGTATCAGTAGTGATCTGCTGTCTCAAGTCCAGAATGGGAAGGAGATATAATTTCAATTTTGGAAAATGAGGCGAAGGAATTGAGTGATATAAATAGGAATATGATTGATATAAAGGTATTGAAGAGTGAAAATAGGTGCTATGATGCTGAACGAGCTATGCGGTAAACAGAAGGAAGACAAGGATATTAGCTGTGAAAAAAGAGTGATGAGATGCATAGAACTCAAATTAAAAATGTACCAAGAGATATGGAGTCAAATCAGTTCCGGCACTTCTAAAAAGAAGACATTGAAATGAAGCCAGTAAGTCAAACTTTATTAGGCATAAAAACTTGTGTGATCAAACAGGGTGATGCTTTCTGATCAGCATGGAATGGTGCTGAGCAGTTGTGTACAGAAAAATATTGATTGAAATAAATGAATCCTTTGTTAAACCAGGGGCAACATTGAGTGAAGTTTTATAAGGACTGGTAAAGAAAACATCGCAATTTACAATTGGGGACTGTGTCATTGTTTCTGCAGGCTTCAGTGACTTTCTTCAGAATAAGCAGCGTTCGCTTCATCATCTTTTTGAGTTGTTAAAAAAGTGTTCACTTACCAACGTGGTGATACTACCTGGTCCTGAAACATCTTCCAGCTTGCAGCATCAGATGAGTATGAGGTTTAATAGAATGTTAAGTATAATCATGAACAAATTGAATAAATTAACGTTAGGGAAATATGTGTATGTTGATATGATGGTCAGAAAAAAATTTGGCTTGTGGTCATACTGTCTCAAAGGTTTTGAAGATTTAAAAATAAGAAGCCATTAGCAAGCTTTTTGGAAGGCTTTTCAAAAGGTTTGAAAGTGCTAGCAGGTACAGGATTGAGCTTCATAAGAGCTCTTATATGAAGCGATTTTGGTTTCTTGCAAAACCGCTAATTAGTCTTTGAGTCTAAGAAAACCAGCAGCTACCACGAGGAAATGGATGCACAGGAATTCGAAAGTTAGTTTTCAAAGATTCTAGCAAGCCTTAACTCAAATTGAGTTGTGGTTATAGTCGACAATTGGAGTTGTCGCCGACAACTACATTATCAACTTGCTCAAAAAAGTATACCATTCAATGATGATGAAAATAATCATAAAATAATAATAATAATAATAATAATAATAATAACAACAATAATAATAATAACATATCTGGTTAGAGCCTCAGTGGTTCAGTGATAAGAACGTGTGTCTCTGAACTGAAGGGTACTGTGTTCGATCACAGGGTTCTCCTTACACTTTTTCAGTACATACTGTACAATTAACATTAACCGAGGTTGTGGCATTGTATTTGAGCAAGTTTTATTGTCTGCACGTTCGCTCCTTCGGAGGGGGCGTAAAACCGTCGGTCCCGTGTCCATGCGATGTTGAGCATGTTAAAGATCCCTACCCTCTTTACAGAAAGGCAGGGGTTCGGCAAAATTTCCAGGATAGTGAGGTGAAACTGCTCCCTGGCGTCGGTGATTGGCCATAGTAGCGGAAATAGACCTACGTTAAGGAAAAAAAAACACACACACAACATATTTGGTTCCATAAATGCATATGAATGTGTGGAGCACGCCAATAAAAAGTTGCATTAACCTATTATAACAAACAAATAAGAAAAGCTTTGAACAAATAAATAAACCTAATTTAAATGTAAAAGTGAAATCACATATATAAAACCCTACAGAACAGCAAGGACAGTTTCAAAAAGCAAGGGGTTAAACATTACAATCTCGTTTTAGGTAGGCAATCGATAACATAGCGTGATATTGTCCTGGTTAAATTCCTTAATGTTATACATTTTATCCACCAATAGAGAATGAATTTGCTGTTTAAACTGAAGATAATTAAGATTCCTCCAGCTATCAGGCAAGGAATTATAGAATCTTACTGGTTGCCACAGAACACTCTATTGTGAGCAGCCACGAGTATTGTAAACATCAGAAATTTCTCTGTGACTATAAAATTCATTATAGTGTTTCTTTACAAAATCGTAAATATTTCGAAAACGGTTGAGTTTAGTGTCATTTAACAAGTATATGTTTTTGATAAGCAAATACAAGAGATTATTATTTTCTACTCAAAAGTTTCCCAGCGATGATAACAAAAAAATGTGAGTATTTTTTTGACTTGCGGGGTACCGCAAGCAGCACCCTCTATACATTAGAGCCAAATTGGGAATTAATTTCTTTTTATCACTATGAAAAACTCATTTGTACCAAGACAATATGTCAAATACTTTTCTGGATATAAAAAAACTCAATGTTCTGTTTCTCACTTTAACACCCTGTATCTGTTTCAATTTTGGCTCGAGTAAGTTTTCCCCAATTATAATGTTTTCATGGCAGGAATCTACTGCTGCTCTATATACCATTACTTTTGGACCCCTCAGTATGGTTATCATTCTTGACATTTAAGACGTCCAAAATTATTACAAACATGCTGAAGAAAGTATTATTAAATCGATTTTCTTTTTAGTGAATTCTTTTTTTTTTTTTAATCACTAATACAGATGTATCGATGGTGAGACGTTGCAAAAAATTTTCAAATGAGCGCGAACTAAGACCCCTAGAACCCATATCCGGGGCCAGTTTTAGTTTATATATATATATATATATATATATATATATATATATATATATATATATATATATATATATATATATATCCAACTGATAACTCAAAAAATAATTAACTTATTTGGATAAAACTCGGCAAGTACATTTCTTTTATAAATGGCTTGGATGAGTTCGAAAGAGCCAGGAAAATCGGACAAGGTTTTCCGGGAAACTGTTTAGTTTTCTTTCAAATCATTTTTTTTTCTCTGCAAATTACAAAGCTATTTTGATGAAATTTGGTGGATATGATTCCTTGTGTAATACCTTACTACATAACAGAATTCAACTTTCTAAATTTATATAAAATTGAGTTATTCAACTTTCAATCATTTAATAAAAATTCACTACCATAACGCACTTGCTGCGTCCCGAACTTTTTTAAATTATTCAAGTTAATGCAGAATATAGTTTTAAACGTACAATGTTTTGTAGGGTGCCGCCAGTGAGAAGGTTGAAGAAGATGAAGAAGCTGATTTTTCTGATTCGCCTGAGATGCTCCACCTCCGATATAATCTGTACAAAGTACCACTGTCACCTATCCAAGAAGAAAGTTTTAGTGAAGATAATTCCGGTGAAAATACACCTAGGTATGTTATTTAGTGTTTAAACTCCTATAATGTCTTTAAAGTTTTTTATATGAGAAACTATATGAGTTTCTGTAATGTTGTAAAAGTTTCCTATGTGAAAAACTATACTGTATAATAGAAAATTAACTTCGTTGAAGATAGTCATATTGAAATAACTGTCCAACTAGTATTTTGCATTAATGTTGATCCTTTTGTGATTATCAAAGGTAGAGAAATAATTCTGGTGAAGTTTTATTGCAATTGAATCCTAAGTAGGTACCGAATCACGTTTCTTCAAGATAAATGTAAAGGTCTTGCCAAACAACTTCATATTGGTTACATAGACAAGATAGAATCTAATATTGTCCATGATCCATCTTAATTTTGGAAATTTTACAGATCAATCATTAACGTTAATAGCCTTCCATCTCTTATGCTCTGCAATGACTCATCTGCTGGTAACTCACAAGATGTAGCAAACCTTTTTTGCTTCTTACATAAAGACGATTTATAAAGATCCTACAATTCTGACACATCTTTGGAACCTAAATCTAAATAGTTGATATTAACACCATCATTCTTTCTGAGGAGGAAATTCGGTCTGCGTTAGTAATCTTAAATGTTAATAAAGGTGCTGGTCCAAATCAGATACCTCCTGTTCTCATCAGAGAATGTTCGTATGCTCTTGCAAGACCTCTCAGTCTCATATTCAATCTTTCACTGTATTCTGGAATTTTTCTGGATGCCTTTAAAATCTAATGCTATTCCTGTCAAGAAATCAGGTAGTATATCACATGTCATAAATTATGGGCATGTTTGTATCAGTTGTGCATTATCAAAAGAATTTGAGATGACTGTGATGCCGATTCTCAAATTTTCCTACAATTTTCTCTATGAGTAGGTCAACTGCAACAAACTTGGTTTATTTTACTAATTATATAATTTCATCATTAGAAAGTGGTGATGAAGTACACTCTGCCTATACTGATTTTAGCAGAGCTTTTGATTCTGTAAACCATTGTCTGTTAATTCAGAACTTATATGCATATGCCATTAGAGACCCGCTGCGGGCTTGGCTCCATTTGTACCTTGAAGGCAGCACCATCGTAGTTAAAGTTAGTGGACTTTACTCTGATCTTATATAGGTTACTTCTGGGGTTCCACAAGGTTCACACCTTGGGCCAATACTATTCAACATTTTCATCAATGCCATTGGAATGTCCTTCAGGCCACCTTACATACTTGCATATTTTAATTTACGTAGCACAATGCATCATAGAGTTAATATATTGTATGACTATGTCTAAAGCATCTGAAGCTCCACACTATAAAGCCAAGGCTTATCATTGCTGAAGAAACAACATTTGCAGTGCGATGATGGAAGCGCAGATTAATATCAAAGGTTGCACCTAGGTCGGTAATTATGATAAACATTTCTAATTACCGTTTTAATTTTAGCTCTATATCTAGAGAATGCTGTACAGTCTTCATCAGCCAGTAATGAAGATGACAAGCATATGTATTTAAATAAATGAGGAAAACAGACATTTAGAGGTTCTTTTATTTTAAGAACAACAGTTTTTTGACTGACTTAAAGGGTTATAATCTTGCAAGTAGTTATAAGAGTATAATTAGGATCATATTCCAATTTTTTATGCATATTGATTTATAACTAATGGTTATTGACATTTTTTCACTGGTGGATGCTATATTAAAATTTTCCCAAAGTAAATAGAGAAATGTTTTAAGAATCCATAAATAAGAAAACACATTCTATAAGGTATTTAGTGTTATCTTTGAAATAGCATATTTGTTTGTTTATAGAAGGCCATGCTAATTGAATGCGTCTGACAGTGGAAAAGTTTATTGCTAAGTGGAAGAAATCCAGTGTGTTTGTCAGTCTATCTGACAAATTTGTTATCATATCAGCTAATTGTTACAAATTTACTTATTGCTGTAAAAATGTAATATTATTTGGTTTAGTAACAAGCAGATGTCATTTGTATTAGTGACACACTTGACTTGTTTGCCAGCAACACTCTTTCCCACAGTCTCTTGAGTTGAATCTAGTTAACATAACCTTCTATAGAAAAAAAAAGTTTCTTCACAGCTAACCACAGGTATATTAATATGTATAAACATGGTGAGTCACATAATAGTTTTACCCCCAGAAACTTTAAAATGTTTTATTTAGAAAAAAATCTCAAGTAGGAATGTAATAGTGAATTTTCTATTGAGTTTACAATTTATAAACGCAATTGAACATTGCATTTTTTAGAAATCATTACCTTGACATATCGTCGGGTGCTCTAAATCGCGCTCATTTGAAGAAAAAAAATCAAAAGTTGTTACCTCGTTGTAAAATTCGCTAAAAAAGTCGAATAGGGTAAAATATAGTGTGAATGATTATGTATGTATTTACAGGCTGATTGATTAGCATGATAAAGCCCAGTATATTCTATATCTTATCCGGTAAAACATATTACAGCTTTATATTAGTGAATTTTTATTTTAGAAAATCAATAATAGAGAGGTATCGATGGTGAGACTTTGCAAAACATTTTTCAAATGAGCGCGAACTACATTTTTCAAATGAGCGCGAACTAGGACCCCTAGAACCCATATCCGGGGTCAGTTTCAATTTTTATATGTTTATATATATATATATATATATATATATATATATATATATATATATATATATATATATATATATATATATATATATATATATATATGTATGTATGTATGTATGTATGAAAAATAATTAACCGATTTCAATTAAACTCGGCAAGTGCCTTTCTTTTATTAATGGCTTGGATGAGTTCGTTAGCCAGAAAAATCGGACGAGGTTTTCAGGGAAAATTTTGAGTTTTCTTTCAAAAAAACATTTTTTTCTCCGAAAATAACAAAGCTGCCCTAATGAAATTTACTATATATGTTGTCTTGGGAGAGGCCTTACTACGTACCAAAATTCAACTTTCTGAGTTTATAGAAAATTGACTTATTCAAATTTTAAAATTTCTTTCGAAAAAAAATTTTTCTCCGAAAATTACAAAGTTATTTTAATGAAATTTTGTGGATATTTTGCCCTAGAAAATACCTTACTACATACCAAAATTAAACCTTCTAAGTTCATAGAAAATTGAGTTATTCAAATTTGAAGCATTTCATAAAAATTCACTACCATAACGCACTTGCTGCGTCCCGAGATTTTTTCTTGTAATGAGGAAGTGAAGCAGATTTCAAATTTAATTAACATACAAGGTGTGTTATTTAAAAAATATGACTTTGATCTGGGACAGCCTTATATAACATCATGTAGCATTGTAACTAATTTTAAAATATGAATCAATCTCCCTAGTTTTTACTTTGATACTTCAAAAGACATAGGATATACTGGACTTTATCATACTAATCAATCATCGTGTATGTATTATTTTTAGTGGATTTTCTTTCAAAAAATTCACTAATGAGGAGATCCCGACTTTTGAATTTTGAAAAAATTTCTTCAAATGAGCGCTAATTAGGCCCCCTAGAACACATATCCGGATCAGTTTCGATTATATATATATATATATATATATATATATATATATATATATATATATATATATATATATATATATATATATATATATATATATATATATATATATATATATATATATATATATATATATATATATATATATATTATATATATATATATATATATATATATATATATATATATATATATATATATATATATATATAAGTTCGTTACCAGAAAAATCGGCCGAGGTTTTCCCGGAAAATGTTGTGTTTTCTTTAGAAAAAAATTCATATCTCCGGAAATAACAAAGTAAGGGCAACCAAATTTGGTACATCGTTTTATATCGCTATAGGTAAAGTACCTACCAGCTGTAGGTCAAAAGGCAAAAAAGTTATGGGCATTTAAAGAAAAATAAATTGTTTTTTTTTTCCTTAAAATGTCAAAGTGACAATTTAAAACGTCAAAATTCGCAACATTTAGGCAAAGAATTTGAATCTAATACGGGCTATGGAAAGAAAATGTGTCAAGAAGTATGTTTTACAAACCCTGAAGTCTTAGTTTCGACCGTCATTGTCCTTCATTCTACTAAAATCTTTCCAGAAAATCGTTTCATATAGACCCTTCTCTGATGCTTGGCAGTAGTCTTAGCTATAGAGTTTATCGTTTAATGGTATATAACTTTTGTCGAATTTTCGTAAAAAAATCAATAAAGCTCAATATATCCGTTATTCTACAAGATATAAAAAAATTGTATAGATTAATTATAGGGTGTCTTGAGCTACATCTTAAAAAAATATTTCTACAATCACAGGCTGGCCCATAAGTCGTTGGTGATACAAATAATTTTTTTTAGTCGAAAACCCCTTTAAGTTTTTGCATTGTCCATCAAAATATAATGCATGTTTGTAAGGAAAAAAATTCTGGACGCAGCAAGTGCGTTATGGTAGCGAATTTTGATTAAAGGCTTCATATTTGAAAAACTCAATTTGCTATTAACCTATAAGGTTGACCAAGAACCGGATTTTTTCGGTAACACTTTAAGTTTACTTTCGGAAATTTTTGTACGGAAATTTTTGTACGTTTTCAAACAATAAAGTTATTTTGATTAAACATGGCACATTGTTTTTACTATATATGTTATATTGTTAATCAAATTTGATGCCTGCTTTCTGAAAAAAAAAACACATATTTGCTATTAAAAACATTTTTATGAAAATTCACTACCATAACGCACTTGCTGCGTCCAGAAATTTGACATTTCGCAATATTCTCCCTTAAAAAAATTATGGTGGTCAAACTGATGAATGACGCTAATTATGTTGTTAAAACTGCTTGCAAAGTGTAAAGTATTTAAGAGAAAATAACACTTATTATTATAAAAATTGCCCAAATTTTTCTTTTGTTAGATTTATCACATTAAATGCATGGGTACTTATAAATTCAAAATAAAATTGAAGAGCTCTTCTGTAATTTATTGTGATGCTGAAGAAATGAATAGAGAACTAAGTATGTTGTTAATGTTTTTAATGGAAATAAAAACAAATTAGCATAGTAATTATTAATGTTACTAATTGAAATTATTTTCTATATTAGGCAGCAGCATGAAGATGACAGTGATTGGACAGACGAAGAACCAGACCTGATACATAACGACGTAGAGAGTCAGTCAGCACATACACTTGAGAGTCCAATGCGTGGCAGGCTAAACAGACACACACCAAGTCAGGATTCTTGCTGTTCAAATGACACCCTGTTCAACCTGGAAGAATTGACATGTGTTGGTAATGAACAAGACAGGCACAACACTGATTCACCTACATCTGGCAACACTGACATAAAAGATGATTCAAACATTTGCAATGGCCCAATTACTCATCATATACACAATGACTCAGTTGATGCAGTCTTTAATGATGCAAACACAAACACATATGATCAAAGCAACAATAGAAACAGTTCCTTGGAAGCAGTGATTAGTGAACCATGTCATGATAACTTTGTTGAAGTGAATAATACAGATAAAATGGGTCAGATTTTGAGTGTGTGTGAAAATATAGTTAGTGTGGGTCATAAAGTCTCTGAAAAGGTATTGGAAAATGTGTTTTCCAGTGATATTACAAGTTCTGAATCAATAGATAATGTGGAAAATAAAAGTGTAGATAATGAAAATGTGCAAGAAGAATCCAACATAAATTTAAATGGTGTGGCAGACTTTCTGAATAATGAAAGGAAGTGTGTATTTAAATTAGAAGATTTATCAGTGAATTCAGACTCAATCACGGATACGCAAGCAACAACAACTGATAATTTGTTAGTGTTTCATAACGTGCATGCTGCCCCCCTTCCTTCACCTGAAGATAAGCCGTGGAAACAACTTCCTGCTTCGCTGTTAACATATGATAAAATTGTTCCTATCAACAACATTTTACAGTCTGCCTGTGAAAGCATAAGTGATAATAGTGAGTCGCTTGAAGTTGTAGAAAATGCAGCATGTAGTGAACCCAAATATGAAAATATTCCAGTTCAGGACCGTACTTATGAAAATATCGAAGTTTATAATTGTGCAAATGATCTCACCGAGGCTAATGAAATTGAAGATAAGTCAAGCGATGTGCAGTGTGTTGAAAATACGATAGAACATGAATATGAGAATATACCAGGCAGTGTGCAGCATGGTGATGAAAGTGTTAAAAACGATATCGAACATGGCTATGAAAATCTTGAAAACAATATCGAACATGACTATGAAAATGCTAAGAACAACATGCAACATGATTATCAGAACGTGGAAAATAACATTCAACATGAATATGACAATGTGGGTGATGTAGAAGATATTTATAATGAAGAAGACTATGTAAACATTGTGAATTTGGAGAACAGTAAAAATGTAGAATATGCCAACACTAAGAACACAGAATGTTTTGGTGAAAGAGAAACAGATTTTGTAAATAGTTATGAAAGTGACTTAATAATAAGCAATGATGTGGATGAAGATAGTAGTGATGTGTTTGGTGTGTTGACTGATATTAGGTTCAATGGTCCAGGTGATCAGTTGATGTCAACATCTTTTAGCGAGAGTAACGATCTGAACGATGAACAAGACTGGGACAGTGGTTCAGATACAAGATCCAGTTCAAGTGGAGAGTTCATTTGGAAGGTAAGAATTTATTATAGATCAAAAATGTTAAGTTGTACAAAAGTTTGTTTTTGTTGTTTTATTTAATTTCATGTGATGTTATTTCTTTTATGTTTTTGTGTAATTCATTGGCCTGCTTTTGTAACCCATTGATAATTCATCTCTTCAAAACGGCATAAACTTCCAATATCTTTTTTATGTATTAATGGAACTTCTTTTGCATTGGACAATATCCTTTATCAATTTGATTGATATAAAAAAAGTGTATCTATTAAAAAAATAGATGTTGATCTTTTTAATGAATTTTCTTGAAAAAAATTCACTAATTAGGAGATCGCGACTTTTGAATGCTGAATAAATTATTTTAAATGAGCGCAATATGGGACCCCTGGAACCTAAATCCGAGATCGCTTTC
Source organism: Tillus elongatus (assembly GCA_964006375.1). Classification (NCBI taxonomy): domain Eukaryota; kingdom Metazoa; phylum Arthropoda; class Insecta; order Coleoptera; family Cleridae; genus Tillus; species Tillus elongatus. The sequence goes on along the minus strand of OZ023263.1, from coordinate 78,043,523 downwards.
AATTTATATATATATATATATATATATATATATATATATATATATATATATATATATATATATATATATATATATATATATATATATATATATATATATATATATATATATATATATATATATATATATATATATATATATATATATATATATATATATATATATATATATATATATATATATATATATATATATATATATATATATATATATATATATATATATATATATATATATATATATATATATATATATATATATATATATATATATATATATATATATATATATATATATATATATATATATATATATATATATATATATATATATATATATATATATATATATATATATATATATATATATATATATATATATATATATATATATATATATATAGTAACTGGAAAACTGCTAGAGTACAACCCATCCCCAAGAAAGGATCCAAAGCGCTTCCTAGCAACTACAGGCCTATTTCTCTCCTTTCAGTCGTCTCTAAAGTGATGGAAAAGTATATAAACACCGAATTACTAAAATTTCTTGAAAAACACAGTCTAATCCACGACAGGCAGTATGGATTCCGTCAGCGCAGATCGACTGCCGACCTCCTTTCCTTTGTCACCCATTCTTGGAACAAGTCTATGGAACAACACGGTGAATCTCAGATTGTTACTCTAGACATATCCAAAGCATTCGACCAGGTCTGTCACGCAGCGCTTAATAAACTTCCGGCCTATGGCCTACCACCAAAACTCTGTACCTGGACAGCAAATTTCCTTTCCAACCAGAGCATTTCTGTTGTCGTGGATGACCATTCCTCTAAACTGTATCCAATTAATGCAGGAGTCCCTCAAGGTTCAGCTTTAGCCCCTACTTTGTTTCTTCTCCACATCAATCACCTCTCTACCACATCCAACCCAGTTCACAGTTACGCGGACGACAGCACCCTCCAGTCAAATATACAATATTCTAAGCCTGTCTCTTTAGCCCAATTAGATGAGGATCGCAGACGCATGGAGGGTTCTGTCTCTGTGGATCTCCAAAAAATATTAGACTGGGGAAATAGAAATCTTGTACAATTCAACCCCACCAAATCACAGTCTTGCTTTTTTTCTCATAAGAGATACACCAGCCCTAGACCCATCACAATGAACAACCAAGATATTCAAAGTAATGAGTCATTTTCACTTGTTGGCATTTCTGTGGATCTCAATTGGCACCAACATATCACATCAATTGCAGAAGCGGCTGCTAAGAAATTAGGTTTTCTCTTCCGAGCTCGCAAATACTTTCACCAACTAATCTCTATACCTTATATACTTCACAAATAAGGCCAAACCTCGAATACTGCTCCTACATCTGGGGTGCCGCTGCCGCTTCTACACTCGCTATCCTGGACTCCATTCAAAAGAGAGCTATATGTCTCATCGGTGACCCTGCCCTCACCCAAAGGCTGCCATCCGTTGTCCACCAACGTGCCGTTGGTGACCTCTCTCTCTTTTATAGATATCTGCACGGGCACTGCTCAGAGGAGCTTTCCTCCATAGTTCCCCCACCTGCTGCCCCCAACAGATCTACCAGGGGAACAGAGCGAATGCACCCTTTTACTGTCAAGGTCACCAGACTTAGAACATCTTGTTATGCCCGCTCTTTTGTCCCGAGGACTTCCAAGTTGTGGAATTCCTTGCCGGCACATGTTTTTTCTTCTCCTCCGAACCTCCAAACCTTCAAGTCCAGAATTAACAAGCTGCCTCTTTGTCAACACCCACGGTACGATAGTATTTAGACTGTAAGCCCTCGTGGTGTGTTGTTGAAATTAATATATATATATATATATATATATATATATATATATATATATATATATATATATATATATATATATATATATATATATATATATATATATATATATATATATATATATATATATTTCAATTATTTATTCAATTCAATCCACCATTACACGTGATCATACACAGAACTTAAGATTCTAAACAATTCTAAATATCAGACATTTATTAATACAACTAAAATATATTTTCTTGGATACCTAAGTCAACATGACTTGTTTGTATCCTTTACAGCTAACTGCACACAATCGCCAGTACATTAATTTAAACCACTTAACATCCACAATATTTACTTTTTTTTTCCCTCTTTTTTTTTGTGCCCCAATCTAACCAGATGTGCCCCGATCCTCAAAAGATGAGAGATGCAACTTTAAACCAAACCAATGTCTTAGTGTTAACCTCAGTAGGGGAATCAACAGCATATCCTACACTCAATATAGTTCATTTTGTCAACCCTTAGTCTCCCTTTTTCATATCTTTCTTCTGCATATATGATATCCATACAACCAACACCTCTATACCACCGACAACCAAAATGTTCATACACATCATAGTACTCACCCACCCATTTCTCCACGCATGCATACTATATTTACACACACATATGCACACAGACACGCACTCACGACAGCACACTCCCACACAGCACACACTTACTTTCCCTGCACCTTGTCCAGGCAACACATCCACTCCACTTTCTCCATACCACTCAACTATCATACTGCTCTCTACTTTAACATTGCTTTCAGTTCGACCTGTTTCAAAATAACAAAGCCAAAGATTTCTTTTTTAAATTTAGATTTAGATAACATCCTCAAATTTGCTGGTAATTGATTATATAACTTTGGACCCCAAAATAAAACCGATCTTTTATAAACGCTCCTATTTACCGGTGGAATAGTCAAGTTTTCACCTATTCTACAACTTGTGTCATATGTGTGGTCCACCACATTTATTGCCCGAAAATGATGATGCATATGTTTTAGTACATTTAATATAAATATTCCTCTTATATCGAGTAGTTTAATATAGTCGTTACTATAAAGAAAGTTCGTACTAGACCTAGAATCCCTATGAAGAATGACTCTCAATATACTATTTTGAGTAACTTGAAGCGCAGCTAATGCATTTTCATAGCACGCACCCCAGAAAATAATACCATACACCACAAAAGACTCCACAGAGACTTGTAAACCAGTATTAGGTTTTCTGTTGTTAAAATATTTTGCAGGGTATAGAATTTGTATATAATCTTTTTCACCTTTGCATTCATATACGCTGCATGTTCTTGCCATTTTAAATTATTGTCTACCAGCAGACCAAGATATTTGACACTGTGAGACTCAGTCAGTTTACAGCAATCATCATGTATACTAATTGATAGACCGGCTGCTGTCGGTGAGAAAGCCACATATGATGTTTTTGTTAGGTTCAGCGCTAGTAGGTTACTGTCTAGTACCTCTTTCACATGATTGATTGTTGTCTCCGCTCTTTCAAACAATTTTTCCCATTGATTTCCCACAAACACCAGAACGGTATCATCTGCATAAGCAATAGGTATACAGTCCAAAGTTAGGTCTTCAATTATACTTCCCTGTGGTACACCACACGTAACCACTCGTCCCTCACTCACACAGTCACCCACTCTCACACGCTGGATTATCTCATGAAGGTAGCTACCAAAAAGTGACAACGTATGTCCTCTTATCCCAATCAACTCTAGTTTAGCCAACAACTTTTTATGGCAAACTGTATCGAAAGCCTTTTTTAGGTCCAAAAACACAGCTAGAGTTTTCATATTGCTATTAAAGCTTCCGAGAACAGTACTTGTCAATTCATACAATGCCTCTTGAGTGGATAGTCCTCGTCTAAAACCAAATTGCCTTTTGGACAACATGCTATGTTTATCCAAATATTCATTTAATCTGATATTTAATAGTTTTTCAAAAATTTTTGAAAACACTAAGTAGACTAATAGGTCTGTAGTTTGAAACGTTTTTATGATCACCTGACTTATAAACTGGAAGCACTATAGACTCTTTCAATTGCAATGGAATAATAGCTGTCCGAAATATAGTGTTCATTAAATGAGTCAAAGGTTTAGCCAAAAACAGATGACAATTTTTTATCATATTGGCCGAAATACCATCGCTTCCAGCGGCAGCGCCTGACCTCAGCGAAGAGATTATGCCGATAACTTCATTCTCCGTCACAGAATGCAAGAAAAAGGAATCTCCATATTGCTTGTTTGCTCTAGTTTCTATATTTCGCCTTTTAATTTTCTGAGATTTACCTTTTCCCACTTCAACAAAATAATTGTTAAATTCCAATGCAATATCCCTCGCCGAAGTCAAAACACCCCCTTTTTCTGTTATTATTGTTTTAACTACATTAGAACGTTTATTACTGTTTGTGATTTCATTAATAGTTTTCCAAATCTTGCCGTAATTTCCCTTGTGTGACGTAATCAAGTTTTTATAATAGTCATTACGTGTCACTCTTATCAGTTTTGTAAGCATATTTCTGTAGTGTTTAAATGCTACCTCCGACTCTACGGTTTTTTCCCTATTCCATTTCTGCTTTAAGGCGTCTCTATGTTTCATGGCTGTTATAATCCCGGCAGTTATCCAAGGTTTTATTCTTCTGTTATTTGACTTAACTTGTATGCTGTATGTAGAGCTATCTATATGCTTATTTAGGATATCAACAAAATTATCAAAAATCAATTGTGCATCTGATTCAAAAAACACAGATTGCCAGGTTTCATTTCTCAGCCTCTCATGCAAGTTATGAAAATCTATCCTCCTTAGCACCCTAGGTCTCGCCATAGTTTTTTCAGTGGAACCAATAAGACCAAAGTTTAATAAAATAGCATTATGGTCTGTAATATGCGAATGAAGGTTAGCAGACTGCAACTTAAATATATATATATATATATATATATATATATATATATATATATATATATATATATATATATATATATATATATATATATATACATATATACACTGATAACTCAAAAAATAAGAGAACGATTTTGATGAAATTTGTGAGTACCTTCCCTTTGCAAGTGGCTTGGATAAGTTTGTTAGTCAGGAAAATCTGCTCAGTTCAAATAGATTAAACAGTTCCGTGCAGGCCCGAGTTCCATACAGTCTGTGTTACGTTGAGTTAGTTTCCGTCTCATATCCTCCAAGTAATCAAAAACCTGAAGTATTTTCAGCCGCGTGTTTTTCTGTTTAAGTGGAAAACTGTCAGATCCATCCCTTCTGCTATTATAACTTTGGTAAGAAACGCAACTTTTAATTTAACCTTTGATATTTATATTTTTTGAATTAGTTACCGCCAATTTTATATAGCTGTCCCCCCAGCAACAAATATATATATATATATATATATATATATATATATATATATATATATATATATATTCTGCTGCGTTAACACTCAATGTTGTTCCCAGGTGGGACACGAGCGTTAAAACAGCGTAAAATATCGTCTCCTTATTGCTGCCATTGGAATAAAAAACTCCCCTAAATTTTGTTGAAACCAAAGCAAGCTAGGAACAAGAGAAATTCGGCGATTTATTTTCCGGGGAATCGCCTGTCTAGTCAGAACTAAAATAAAGTTCGATCTTCCGATTTTTTTTTCTTTGGTTGTAAAATTCACATTTCACCAACCAGCCTTGGTAAGAACCATATTCTGAGTTATTACACATTTTAAATATTTCGCTTCCTTTTTTTTTGTATTTAATTGAATATATTTCGACCTTTAATAAAACCATTATATATTTTAAACAATTCTTGTTCGCTATTAAAGTCTATAAAATTGACCGCTGCAAACTAAACATCTCCACTGGAGTCTTCCCTGGCATCCTTCTCCCTTAGGGTGGTCCGTGATTTGGACATCAATAACTTTGGGGCTTCCACTTTCCACCAGGAACCTTTCCAACACCTCAAGTAAAGTGGTAGCGCTCGAGACAAATCCCTTTTTCCGATCAAAAGACAGCAGTGTCTACCCTGCAGTGAATTTTCATAAATACTGCACAATGTATTTAAACCACCATATTATACACATTTTAAATCTAAAACAACCAAGACCAGTAGAATTTGAAAACAAATTCCAACAGCTGTTAATGCAGATGCTTGGTGTCCCAAAAATGTAAGCTGACCTAAAAAGTCGAGCATAACAAGTGCTGCGAGGCCAAAGGCCTATACGACTCATGAAACAATCTACAATCCAGATTGCTCTATTATACAACCCACAGACAGTAATATTGAGTCTACACTTAGAGAAATTGGTGATGTTGAAGATCTTCCAAAACATGGACATCCAAAAGCTAGTGTAGATCATAAACTGAACATTTTGTTAAGTATGGAAGACAATCTTTATAATACGTCTCGATTGATTGCATTAGGAAATAATGTTGGTCAGACAATAGTGCTACATATCATAAGGAAAGAGAAATATCATCTGTACAAAATTCAACTTGTACAGGAACTCAATGATGACGACCCCAACCCGCGACTACAGTTTTATGAAACTATAATGAATTTGTGCCAAGTAAATCGACATTTGCACAGGCAAATACTTTTTCAAATGAAGGCATGTTTTGTCTCCATTGTACCGTGAACCAAAAAAAATTACAGGTATTGGAGTTAAGTAAAGCCTCATCTACAACAGTTGTTGTGGCGGATTTTGTTTGATAATAATTTTTCAATGCAAGGGCAAATACCTTACTTAATTCAGAAGAAATATTTTAAATTAGTGTGTTCTTTTAAATTAATTAAGCATTTAAAATAAATGTCGTTTTAGAGAGATAAATGCGATGATATGTTCAAGAAACAATTTTTTTTATATATAATTTTAGATTTCTTGAGTATGTGATTTTGCTTTCCTACATTTTTGTTTGATCACATTTTTAATTTGTTTATATTTACTGTAGTATGCCCCTTTGTTGATCGTATTTCTCCACCTGTCAGTTCTTTTATTACCTTTAGTATTTTCGGCATAATCCACAGTGTCCTTGGTGCTAGTTTCTTCTTGTCCAGTGCCTTCTACACAGCTGAGTTAGGCCACTTTTTATGTGTCTCCATGCAGATATTCTCCTGTTGATAACATAAAATAAGTCACTAAACTCAAAAATGTAAGGATTTACGTGAAAATTTTTGATGAGTCAAATTTGTCTCCTGTAAATGTATATTGTAAATCATGTGTTTGCTGATTTATGTTAGTAAACCATCATTTGATATTAATTTAATCATAAATTTTATCAGATCACATTTTTTTTTTAGATTTTTAACTTATAAATTGTTTCTTGAACACTCTATATGTAACCCTTTGTATATATCTTCACACTCCTGATGTACATGTACCTGTTTGTATAGGAGGGAGAGCACGAGGAGTCTTTGAAGGCCCTGCGCGCTGCTCCTCAAGATGTGGTAAGTAATCCCTCACCATCGTTGCATGTTAGATTATTCCAAGTGGTTCAAAATAAGTATCTCTTTAACTTTAAGTGGCTAAGAAAAATAAGTTTATAGTTTATCTAAATACTAAACATTAACTTCCAATTACTGAACAGGCTAGGGGGAGTGCGGGTAAAGTGACATAGTTAACATTCGTGAGGTTCTTAACTAGAGGTAAGCTTTGAAGTCTCCAATTGAACCTGAACCATATCAAACCTTCGGTTCGAAAAATTGCACACGCCAGTGATGTTAAAGTAGTTCGAAATATGTAATTCTCCAAGATAGTGCGAAGTTCGTTATTCAAAAATACTTCAAAATTGAACCTTACAGGCATCTTCCAAAGGTAGCGAAGTTGTAACCTAGTAGCGGGCCAGCTAACTTGATGGCACCACTTTAAACTCTGTATTGGCCCCATTAAGTCGATACCATAATTTGAGGAATTTAACTAATGCTTATTTTTGACAGTTGGTGGAACACATTGAGATCTGAGATATTTAACAATCACAGATTTAATTATTTATATATCCTAGCATCTCAATGCCTTCTTTGGTTACAACATTACGATGGAAATGTTCAAAAGCGATCGGTAATGTAATTTTTCAAAATTTATGACAATATTGCGGATTGCCTTCCGGAAATACTAGGTTGAACATGCTTATTTCACAATGAGCAAAAACAAAATTAAATATGCTCAATCAATATAGAATCAAAAGTTCAAGTGGTTATTGTATGGTATATGTATATTAACCACTATCTTTGCAAAACGTTCAGGAATAAATGTTTTGCAAATGATTAATGCTATTGAAAAATCTCAAAGAGTTTATTTTTATTTAAATGGCAAATTGACGAATACTCTGACAAATATCTTCACACACAATAAACAGATTTAGCTGATTCACACAACAAATTTAGTTTTTATAGAACTAATAACTAATTTGGTAATAACCAACAGAAGAGGCATGTAACTTTTATATTATCAGCAATCAGTGTTCAAAATGAAACAAACCAACTTTCCTTGATTGTCACACCTGTTTTTTTTTCTGTCATCTTAATATCAAACCTATTGTAGGTTGTCAGTGCGGGATTGCTGAAACAACATAAATTAAATTTGCGTAAGTTTCACAAAACAATATATTTAATCATTATAAGATACAACAAACTTAATTTGGAACATAAAGCCTAACGTCTAACCCATCGCTCGCAACTTAACATAATGCCCACTGCATCAATATTTTCAATATGTGGACGGCTTTGCCCAAAGTTGTGGACCACGCCTTAACTGACAAATTTAAATTTAAAAACATGGCAAGAAGCACCTATCTTTGTTTTTTTTTAAGACAAACGTTGCTGATGTTTTGAATCACTTGGTATACACAAAATTCCAATTCACATAATCACTCCACGACTGAATTCTCCTCAACTAAATGTGTACTGCTAACACTGAAATCACAATTTCTTTCTGTGTGTAATATTTTAATAAGTTTTTAATTTTTGTTGTTGCAAGGAATACGAAAAATCTAATTACTGTGTCCTTTTATTAATTTTTGCATCTTTTTAATTAACAGGTGGAAAATGTTAAACCCATGGAAGAGATAGAAGAAGAATCGTCAAGTGATAGTAGCAGTTGTACCGATGAGGAAGGTGAAAGTCCAGAATTTGTGCCATCTGCTTGGGATAAGTATGCCACCCCTACTAAATCAGCTTTAAGATCTCCCGAGAAAACAATGGAAAAGACTGAAAAGGTAAAGTTTAAATTCCTTTCTCTATTTTGTGCGGGCTCCTACTTATGAGATACATGTGGCAAATCTAAAATCAGTACAAAGGAAATTTTTAAAATTTCTAAAATTTCTAAAATTTCTTAGCTTTTCAGAGGATGGTGAATGAATGTCCTTCTACTGGTTTTTCTCAGAAAAGTTTATTTCTTCGCTTAATCTTCAGAGTCTGGAGATGCACAGGCAGTGCAGTTTCGTTATATTTTTATACAAATTGGTTAATTCTGTTTTTGACTGTCCAAACCTGCTTCAGCAACTTAATTTCAATGTGCCTCGTGTTGCAGCATGTTTTCCGGGCACATTCCATCTCCCCACAGCTTGAACGCGATTGCTGTGATCGTCTCCAATTTACCAGCTGTGTAATGATTACTCTGTACTGCAAGACGACCTAGATATATTCTCATGTAATATATGAGAAATACAAATGTTTTTCAAAGGGATGTAACTTGTGGATCTCTCTTTTGTGTAGTTTGGTTGATTATAACCTATTCAGCAGCAATTTGCAAATGTGGAAACCAGAATTCGTGCCTCGCATCATGAACAAAGCACTTTACTAATAAGTATTTACAAAGATTGCAATGTGATTTAATTATTTTACAATAAAACATTTAAAATTTCAACATGCATACAACATTATATAACATAGGTTCTTTCTCTTCTGCACTAACTTCTGAGGTGAAACATAAGTGAATTGTTTTTTGATGTTATGTTCAAATATTACTGGTCTGTTCCTTGTTTTTGTGGCAACTACAGATTTCAAATAATCCTCAAAGGTGTCTTCGAGTCATATTGACACATTTATTGTTACATCTTGACTAAACCCTAAAGAGAAATATGTCTTTTTGTTATCACATTATCACTTCTTAATTAAGTTCATATGCGTGGAAGTGATCTCCTACATTGTGGAAGACTAGAGTTCCTAGTCAAGAAAACACTCTTTTATACTTTCTTTAAATCATTTGTTGACATTACACAGTCTGTTTAAGTGTTTCTTTTGATTTTATTTGATCAGCATTATAAGTTTGTTTATTTCTTTAATTGTATTTTATAATGTACCTACTAAATCAGTGGCCTTGTTACTGGTTGCATACTGTTGGGCTTTATTGAAATAAATAAGTAAATAAAATGTGTAACATCCGGGCCATGTATGTCATCATCAATATAGATATAAAAGAAGAGTGGACCAACTATAGGACCCTGTGATACTCCAGATGGTGAGCCATAAAGATCCAATCTCTAACCTTAAATTGCTGTCACTCAAATGGGAACTGAACAAACTGATAAGATTCATAGAGAATCTGAAATTATAAGGTTTATTTAGAAGAACTGTATAATTGCGTTGGTCAGACTTTAGGCAGGTCAGAGTATAAGACATGCAGCCACAATAGACCCTAAGGTTGCCGTTACGAGATGGGAATAGCCCACTAACATTGAATGTAATCTAATATGACTTACACTTGTGAAGTATCATCCAGAGCAGTTGTGATGAATTTTATAATCAACATCAAATTTGTGAAGGTAGTATACATTCCAGAAAATAAAACCAAGGTGAGAGACAGAAAGGACAGTTATGAGATGACAATCAGTGCTTAAATTTTATTCTGGAATGGGAACAGTACGTGACAAATTCCTGTCTTTAAAATAAGATCAATAATCTTTTTGAATGGCGTTACTAAAAGATTCAATGAATTTTAATTTATTATTCTGTGGTAAAGTCTGGACCACATGAGAGGTTAGGTTTATTTAAACAAATATGTAAAAATAATCACCTCAATACCCACCAGTATGCCTACCAAACTGGCAAATCTACTGAATTGGCACTCAATAAGCTTGTTGAGAGAACTACACTCTCTGGATAACAGGGAGGTAGCGGTGGCTGCATTTCTCGACATTGAAGGATAATTCTACAAAGCTGTTGTCGCTAGAGTGGTGGAACCTACCATTTGTGGCTGGATCAGAAGCATGCTATACGATAGGACCATTATCACCTTGTTGCAGGGAGAGGAGGTCAGCTTCCAGTCTGCAAGAGCTTTCCATAGGGATGAGTATTATCCCCTCTGCTTTGGTCCTTCTTTCCGCTGGCTATCCTGGAACTGTGGGACGTTGAGGTCCAGACATATGTGGATGATCTTGTCATAATGGTTAGAGGTAAATCTGAAGAGGAACTTTCAATTACTCTTCAAGATACACTAAATGTAGCGAATGATGCCGGAGGGAGCAGATCTGTGAATCCTTGCAATTGTCCCATTCACCAGAAGAAGAAGGTTGGATAAATCAAAACCACCTACTCTTAGAGAACTATAGGTCCCTGTCCATCACAAGCATATTTTCAAAGATATATGAGAGAGTTGTCTCTAAGCAGCTTACAGCTTTTCTTGTTGGTCTCAATCTTTTTAACAAACATCAGCCTGGTTTCAGGAAGGGACATTCACCCTAAGCAAATGCTTAGGGAACGGTGAAACATGTCTTGGCGTGTTTCTTGACTTCAGTAAGGCTTTTGATCTGGTAAACCATCAGATTTTGATCAGTAACCTGAGTAGCTATGGAATTAGAGGTGTACTGCTGCAGTGGTTTCAGAGTTTTCTTTCTTTGCGAAAGCAAGTTGTTGAGCTTGGGGGTGTTCGATCTTCGCCAGTGACATTATTCAGGCGAGTTCCCCAGGGCTCTGTTTTGGGTAGGCTACTGTATATTATTTATACAAGTGACATTCCTAGGGACAAACACGTCATGTACCCTGACAATACTACTTTCCTTGTACATGTGGCTGAGCCTGGTGAGCTTTCGGTGTCTGCAACTGGACGAGCTAATCAGCTTGCACAATATTTTGGAGACAATGATTTGTTTTTAAATAGTCAAAAATCAATTATGATCGGTTTCAATACAAGACAAGTTGAAAGTGATTCTAGTTATCTTGTTAGAGTGAATGGCAAAAGTGTCTGTCAGTCCAGCTTAATTTCTGGGAGTTACAATTGATAGCAAGCTGAGATGGGACCATCATGTCGATGGTTTATGTCGCAGGTGTTCATTTTATTGTTATGCGACTGGGAGACTGAAAAGTACCGTGAGTTTGGAAACTGTTTGCACATATTATTTTGCTTATTTTCAGTCTGCATTAGGCTATGGTATAGAGGAGTGGGGTACTGGTTCAGAGGTGCATAGAGTATTAGTTCTTCAGAAAAGGGCTATTAGGTTGATGTTAAATCTTCCTCACAATTCAAGTTGCAGATCGTGGTTCACTGAACTTGGCATAATGATGGTTTTTTCAGTTTATATATACAAAGCCTTGTTGTACACAAAACTCAACTTGTCTTACTATTCACTTCTGTGCGGTAATCATAGGTATTCGAGGAGGAGCACGAGTAAACTTGAATATCCAATACTCATTGACATATAAACCTAGTCCATACTATCTGTCTATTAATTGCTTTAACAAGTTACACACAGATTGGACGCTCAACTGGAATGTGCAGTTGGAGAAGGTAATCTGCAGGGCCAAGCTATCTCTGTGAACATGCCGAAGGATCTGTGGAAACAACTGGAGATAACTCTATGTAGTGGTTATCAGACCAATGATAGCCTATGGAGCTATAGTTTGGTGGCCTAAGGCACTTCGTGGTGCCATGAGGGCCAAACTGGCTTAGCTACAGAGACAAGCATGTCTGGTGATAACAGGCACATGGAGCACCTCTCCATGAGCTGCTCTGAAAGTCCTCCTAAACATTCCACCTCTTAACAATATTTTTTTTATACATTAACGTTGGACTATTTCCGTGACCCAATCACTGATTCACAACATTTCTGTAAGGAGGAGTTTTACTTTTATGCGTAGGTTAATTTGTCTGCAGGTCATTTTTTTAAATACTTTTGGTTTTACTGATATATATTTCTGATTTTACGTATATTGTTGAATTTTAATTTTATATGTTAGTTTCTCTGTTGGTTGGCCACCTTTGTTTTGCTTTGTTATTTGGATCTATGTATGTATATTTCAGATTTTATTTGTTTTTTTTGCGTTCATTGTATATAACTGATTTATCTCTTTTTAGATATATACTTTTGATTAATATTATTAATTTTAATTTTATTATATTGTATTATAATTGCTTTTTATTCACATATTTTGTACTTTTTTAGCTATTTCACATTAATGTTTACCTATATTTTGAATGACATTTTGTTACTCATTGTAGTTTTACTTTGGTGAAATTTTTAGCACTGATATTATAAAATAATTTATTTTCTTGGTTGTAGAAAAAATCAAAGGGAGTGTGGTTTAAGAAGCAAAAGTATCACTGCGTGTACGAATATCCTAGAGAACCAGAGTCTCCAGTTTTGCATAACTTTGATCTTTGGAAACCACATAGTGCTGATGTCACGTTTGCAGGTTAGTATAACTTATTTAAAATAGTTGTTATGTCAGTGTCGCACTACACAGCTTTCCATACACAAATACTTTTGTAAGTTTCAAGTAAAAAGTTATTATACAACAATTTAAAACTGTGTAAATAAGTAAATGCTTTCATCGTTTTTTGCATTTTCTCCAATCAACTGGCTTACCAGCTTTCGCTTTCTTTGTGTAATCATAATTAAATTGGTGGTTAAAAAAGCAACGTTTCTTTCAAATTATAGATTTGGTGACTTGGGAATTTGATGATGGAGAAATTTCACAAAATTACTACCAACCTAACGACAACAAAAACACGAACTTATATCAAATAACTAGTGTACCTGACAGTACTACAAGTAAGAATCAATGTACTGGAACAACTAATTTGTTGACATCTTCTTTATTCGTTATAGGTTCAGCTTGTCTAAACGATGAGTTTTATGTAAGCAGCTCATCAAAACCTTTTGAAATGGTCAGTGGTATCAGTTCCCAGTTCTTCCCCGGAAACAATAGCTGGTTTAAAATGGAGAACGCTACACCAGATAGTGGTGTAGAGGATATCACACCAGCTAGTTTGACTGATGGTGACGAATATCAAAATAATTTGCCAACACAGGTCAGATCAGTGCCAAGTTTAAAATATCTAGCTTCAGCAGCTGCAGAAAAGCAGAAACAAATGAGAGACATGAAGAGTAGTGATGTATTGGGCGGACTCAGGCATACCAGGAACAGATTGAAGTTAGACTTACCTCCTAGTCCCAGTGCTTTCACTTCGAATAAGATATTTTCTATGGAGCCAAATCCAGAACCTGTAGTCATTAGGGAAAAGCCAAGTTTTACTACTTTCGGTAAGAGTAGGTTTGTCGTGCAGCATGTAGATACGCCTGAGAATGAGCCAGAGAAGGTGAAGAATGTATCTTTCGAAGCTCTACCATACAAGCCAATCCATAAAGAAATTATTAAGAATGATATAACTGATTCAAAATTCAAAGGAAATGTAGAAGTAGTCAGAGGAGAAGCCAGTTTGTTGGACAGCGCCGATGAAGATAGTGGAATAGAGTCGAGTACCTTGGAGAGGAAACTCAGTGCCACTTCGGATGAGTTTTGATTTATAAAAGGTAACCTTAAATACCATCCTTGTAATTTAAAGGCAGTCTGTGTAATGTAAAATCTAATAATATCAGCAGGAGGTAAGTAATAAGTCGCATACACATTAAAAACTAGTAGTTAGGTGATTTGTGATTCTACTTAAGGTTATAACGTCAGCCAACATTGTAATCCCATTGGGTGAAACTTATTTGTAGGAATTATATTACTTTCCTCCCTATGTAAAAGTATGTTGTTTTGTTTTGGAATTCTTTTAAATTGTGATTGTTCCGTTTTTGTTGTAATTTTTATATTATATGTGATATTAAAATTGATTGTTTAATGAAATCTATAATTATATTTATTATTTTAAAATTTGATTATTTTTTTGATTTTATAAAACGTTTGTTTGCCTGCTATCTTTGTTCCATTCAGTTGTATTATATACAATCAACTTACATTTGTAAAGAGATTATAATGCACTCTTGGATGAGTTGAGATGTTGCTTATGATGTGAGATATTTCACAAACTGTGTAAAAAATTCACAGGTACCAACTGTGATGAGTCACCGAAGACCTGTGAAATCAAGATCGTGTTATTTCATTAACTTGAATATGTGAGATATGATGGGAAGTGGCTGGAAAATTTTAATTGTGATTTAATTAAAAAAGAACATGTTTAGGATAGTAAGTTCAAAAAATATGTTGTTTATTCACTGCATAATTATTGCTATTCACACTTATGTTTTGATGTTAATGCAAATAAACTAGTACTATTATTATTATTACACTCTCTTAAAAGGGGTAATTTACTCATCCCAGTTATCTCAGATATCATATATAAACACTGAGCTGAAATTGAGGCCTTTGCAGGTTGTTTGACTATGAATAGACTACTTGACATTTCCTCATTTCCCAAGGAAGCTCTACGCATTGATAGCAGTTGTGGTTGTTAAGCCTATGTTAGTCGCGTGCTTTCATGTTACACAGGTGGTCGTGTGGGTGACAAACGTCACCCAACCTGTTTTTAGTGATTTTTGGCTCTGATTACAAATCAAATGTTGTGGGTAAGTGTGAATGAATGTCCTATAGAATATATTTTGATTTTTGCTTATATAAGCACCATTTATTCCAGCATGAAAACAACAAAGTGTACCTAAACTATGTATTGTAAATTCTTATTATATACTATCTATTGTAAATTGTAATTATACACTATTTGTTCTCTTGATGAGTAATAGCAAACTTAAACTATACATTTCCTTGTTCATAACAGCTGAAACATATTTCCTTCAGATGTTCATTACATACCCATTTATTACAACTGGCACACCACTTTCTAGTTGTCTTATCACGAGCCCTTCCGCAGTAAAAACATTTGCCTCTTGCACCTCGACGATCTTCTTGCTCAAGTACAGGGGGATTTTCTCCAAGCAACAGCAATGCTCGACGAGACAGTTCTCTAGGGATTTGAGGAATACGTGATCTTTCCTGGATCTGAGGCTTCACTATTTCCCAGGCAATATTTTTGAGGAAGTTAGTCCTTATCAATTTACTTCTAGCATCGACTTGATTTGCCTTGTAAATGCAAAACGCATTTATTGCTGCCACATTTAGTAAATTGTAAAACACAACCATAGACCAGCGCCTAGTATTTCTAGCCACATTGTTTTTCTGACAAAGCTGATCCACTAGGTCTACGCTTATTTTTGTATGGTTGTAGAATGTTATGATGGCAGGTTTTTGCTTTTCTCCAGTTTCTGTGTCTATTTCAGCATCATGGTGCATGGATGAAACAACTAAAACAGCCTTCCGTTTCTTCGGACAATAAGACACAAGAGTAGAGTTTTCTCTGAATCCAAAACGAGAGGAGCTTTCAGGTCTATTTTTATTTGGCAAGAACTCTTTTGGAATTTCTTTTTTGTTTTTTCTTAGCGTACCAACATAAGTGAGCTTTCGTTCAAACAGCTCGCTTACCAAGGGAATACTGGTAAACCAATTATCCGCGGTAATATTTCTATTTGTGTTTTGAACAGGCTCCACCATTCTCATCACAATATCTCTGGCAGCGTTGCTTTGGCTATATGGGCCTGGTGGTTGTCTCCCTACGTAGGTTTCTAATTTCAAAGTATATGCGGTTTTCGCATCCACTAAAGCAAATGTTTTGATCCCATATTTGCTTGGCTTATTAGGAATATACTGCCTGAAGCTACAACACCCCCTGAAGGCTAGCAATTGCTCATCTATAGTTAAAAACTCACTGGCGGAATAGTGATTTTGGAAACTAAGCACCATTCTCTCAAATAATTCTCTTATTGGTGAAAATTTATAAACTTCACTGTGCATGGGTCTGTCTCTGACATCGTCGAATCGAATGCATCTTAGCAAAAAACGAAAGCGTTGTTCACTCATTGTCAGTTAGCAGGATTCTAGACCACTACCTTTACTATTATCCCATAATTGATGTAGGTTTTTTCTGGAAGACCGAAGACTGCCTATGAGGTACAATAAACCAATAAAGCTTCTAATTTCAGTCATATTAGTGAGTCTGGCATCTCTATCTCTTGCCAATTTCTGACGAACACGTTCAATATAAATATTTGTAGAAGTTGTTATAATTGAAAGTATATAATTGCTGATAAAAAGCTCTAATGCTTGAATTTCTGACTGAGCTTCACGTGCAGCTCCTTTTGGCCCTGGCAAATGTGTAATTATGTTATGCGCCCGTGTTCTTACCTTCCTAGGAGGCTGCAATTTTGTGTCACCATCTTTTCCTATATAATAACTCTGTGAGTCCATCTCATCATTATCATCTGAGAGGTCAGTATCAGTTTCAGAGAGTTCTTGTTCTGTATCCGACTCATGATCACTTTCTAAAATCACATCTTCTCCTTCGTCAGTTTCATCCATTGTTTCTTGATTTCGCATATTTTCTTCTCCACTCTCTTCATTGAGCTCATTGAACCACTGTAACCATACTTCTGGGTCTGTGCTTTGTTCAGTTCTGCTCCTTTTACGTGCCGACATATTTGAAAGGAAACCAACAGAATATGTTACTAAAATCACCAGTTTCACTCTGTTTTATTCACCAATATTTAATTGAAATTATTGTTTTGTGTCGCCTCTCTGATGATTTGTTTGTCCTGTTTCACAAAAATGCCCACATAAAATTTGTAACGCGTTCAGCCTCGTGGGTGACGTTTGTCAACCACAGCACTTTGGCAACACGTAAAATACTAACCACTGCTGGGATCAAACTGAATCTCGCCTGGTAGCTGCGAACAAATGTTTTGAGAAGGTAAATTTGGCGGCACTTGCGTACAAAGCGTTCCCATGTCACAACAGACCAGTGACTGTTGCTGGGTGACAGTGGTCCCTCGCGCGACTAACCAAGGGTTAAACTTATAATAATACAAATTAGACATTACTTTTAAATTAGCCCCTATACATAATTTTATTATTAATTATTCATACACAAATTCCTATGACTAAAAATTATTTATTAGATTTTAAGGTGGATCTCTACAGTAAATTAAGTTTCATATATTATATCTAATAGGCCAGTAACTTGATGATAAAATTATAAGGTGAAAGACTTAGTTGTTTACTATATTTGTGTAATTTTTCCAATTAATATTGCTGGTCATATCATGTGGTCACAATTTACAAATTTCTTAAATAAAAATATTAATATACAGGGTGCCCAATATGTATGGAATAATCGTTATTACTTTTTAGAAACACCTCTATAAAAAATGTTTTAGACAAAAGTTTTTTAATATGTATTTTTTTTTACTTACACCTGGTAACTTTGATTTTTTCTGAAGTCAGTAAGTTCGTTGCCATGGTAACCAACTGTTTTTTTTTTAATGGCAAGATATTATTTTCTGCTCTTATTTGTGGTCAACCCTTTTTTGCCGTATGGATGTACAAAATTTTTATTGGGTTGCATTACAACATTTTTGAAATAGCGTGGAAACTAAGTAACCCTGCCATGCTTACTGAAAACCTTGACATTTGCATGTAATGTCATGTTCCCGGATTTTTCTTGAATAGATCTTGCGTGCAGGCATAGAGGTATCGCCTACGCCCACCACGTCTACCTGATCGCCTTGTTCTCGCATCGCTATTAACAATTTGTGGCAAGGTTGTTATGGCCTCCGTAATATCGTATCGCCATAGATCCATCTCATGCGTTAGTTTGGGGGCAGTCACAAGGATTTCAGGTATAGGTATTTTCGGGGCTGTAGTTTGGAGAGACTGCCAGCTCATCTCCAGCCGACACATCGAAGTGGTTAGTACTTGAGCCCGTGCTGCCTTGACTGGTGTTATCTGTGAGCTTAAGATCATGTTCCATCAGATATTCATCTCTTTGTTTCTTATATGCCATCTGGCCTCTCTTGTATCTAATCTGTTTAACCGTCTTGCCGGAAAAGTGCGGCAGCATATACTTAGCGATGCAGTTTTCATTTTGGTATGTTATTTCTAGCTCCAGCATGGTGGTAATTTAGTCCCGGGCGAAGACTTGTAGCCTGTCAACCCGGGGACGAGTTTCCTGTAGCGTGCCAGCAGATCTGACCTCATTGCGGACGACGGGATGTCGGTGTCGTTGGTGGTGGGCGAGGGCACCACGACCCGGATGAGTTTCACCGCAATCAGGGCATATTGCCTCCGGTGGATTGGTCAGGTCCACGTCCCCAGTAGGAGGGGATCCAGTTACTGCGGCCGTGCCCACAGGACACTTGGGGATATGGCACAGTGCCCCGTGTCACATCGCGTATTGTTTCGAGCACATCCTGCATTTGTACTGTATCTTTCTACTGGCATGCCTTTTCTTGTAGTGATCCTCGGCGTTCTTGACGTTTATTAAGTAATTATTTTCATTGACCAGCAGGCATGCCGGGGAGGATTGCTCAGTATACGGGAGCCAAATCGTGGTCCTAGTTACATCGCTGGGGTCGTCATCAATGGCTCTCTGTTGGTTCAGTGGGGGGGGGGGGGGGACAGAGCTATGTTCCCCACTGTCCAAGGCTGTACTTATGCTATCCTGAGCCTCTTATTGTAAACTCTGCCTAGCTAGCTAAGTTTCTATGATAATGAACCTCATTCTAGTGGAATTAGCTAAGCACAAGTCTTAGACTTATTGTATAATTTGATTGAATAAACATAATATCAATGTGATAGAATTGACGATAGAGAATTTTAGCTCAGTCAGTGGATATAGTGCTGCATGTAAGAACCAAATGAACAAGAAATGAAGATTATTACGAGGACCTAATATCAAATTAAATGAATAGCAGGCTAAATTTTGTCCCCTGTTGTGGTTTTGATTCCATTTGTTATTACACAACTTCAGGTGTCCCTCAGGGATCCAACCTCGGGCCTTTACTATTCCTATTTTTCATCAACGACTTGAGCTTTGTTTTGTGAGTCAATCACCTTCTTTTTGCTGACGATCTCAAAATTCATTCTTCTATAAGTGGGGTTGATGATTTAGTAGAGCTTCAATGTGCAATAGATACAGTTGGTGAGTGGTGGGCTGATAATTGACTGTACCTGAATTTGTCAGTGTAGGGTGGTCTCATCTTCAAAGAGAATATCTTGCACTGAATATCATTACAATATCGATGCCTCATTGATATCTAGATGTAGCAGCACAAAAGATTAGGCATTACCTTTGATAACAAATTAACTTTCAACTGACACATAGAGGAATTAAAAGTTCATATGCTTGGCTGCATAATTATAAACTGTAGTAAGTTCCGTAATGAAATGGCACTTAAAGCTCTTTATTTTTCACTTGTATGTAGCAGGCCCGAATATGGAGCACTGATTTTTTCTCCATGTTATACTTCTAGAAAGTGTTGCTTTGAGTCAGTCCAGAGGAGGTTTCTGAAATTTTTGAGATTAAAGTTTTAGGGGAATATCCTCCTCGTGGATTTGATCAGTTGATACTGCTTGATTCATACCACTGTTAGCAATTATAACTCCATAAATAACATAAGTGGCATTAATTACTTAAGTATGAATGAGGTCATTACACATACTAGTTTTTGTTTGTAGTCCTTTTAGTTTTACTTAAGATTATACAATAATTATGGTTGTCCTTTAAGTTTTTAAAATAACTGCCAATTGGTGACTGTGCTAATGCAATAAATTACACTCCAGATGATTTTCATAACCGTTTTAGAATGTCTCGGAACAACTTTCTACGAATTGAGAAACCACAAAGGATACCTCCTAAAATAGACAAATCCAGAGCACTGGGTGGCTACTTAACCACACATCCCACATCATTATGTTGAGTTAGTCAGTGAAATGTAATTCTGCTTTGGGAAATCGACAACAGTTGGGTTTGAGTTGAAACTAAGGGGTACTGATGAACACATACATTGATCCAAGTATTCAACTGTTGGCGCCTGGTGAACACTATCATTATCACTGATGTTATAGAAACAAACATACAGTGACACTTCATTCATGCAGTTAACTTTTGATCCATACCATCTGAGTTTCCTTTTATTTGCTTCGGGTCCTGTCTAATTCCTGAAGAACTCATTCTGCTGTATTAAAGTCCAGTTAGTTATTTGAGTACTCTTTCTTGTATTTAAAAAAATCTAATTAAAATAACTCTACTGATGAGAAAAGGAATCTGCAATTATCAATTTTGGGGCTCATATTTTAATGGCCGTGGCCATATCTGCGTGCGCCCTACCCGTAACATAAAATAATGATCCGTGCAGTGTGCACATAAGATTAGATACCGAAAAAATGTTACATGCAACCCACCATCTCTGCAAACATAAATTATTCACACACGTAACGTGAGCGGATGTCAAATTATTTTAAAAAAATAAGCAAACATTTATATCCCAAATTCAAAGATAACTCAATTTGTACCTACTTATAAGTTTTTTTGAATAATTTCCTTAAAAAGATAACTTTTTATTATCATTTCAATGTTTTATTAATGGGAAGATCCGGTTTTCCCGAAAGACGCCCGGTTCATCCAATTAAAGAGATAGTGAAAGGGAAAACTACATAACAATGCACACCTGTGGAAGTTCAGGGTAAGGATAGACTGTCTAACAACAGCCCCCATGCCGACCAATGACCTTACTCGCCCCTGGGAAATAGCCGTAATGTAAAATAATATCAAAATACATGTGGTAAGTTTTATCTATTAGCAGTTGATTTGTCTAAAACTGATTGGTCTGGTCTGCAAAATAGTCAAAACAAATAATAAACAATGTGCGTTGTTCGCGTATGTCTTTTACGTGCACGGGGCAACGTTTATTTAACACCTAGTGATACAGGCACGCTTGAGCCTTTTTTATAGCTAGTGCTATAGGTGTATGATATGGTCGAGTATGCTAATTAAACAACACTATACTTGTAATTAAAGTATATTATATCAACTTACAACTTAGTACTCTGGGTCAACGCCCGTCCATTTCTATCTGAAATCTGTTCTGCGTATGATGTGTCCTGTAATCCGTGTTTTCATGAACACGTAATAAGATAATAGATAAAAGGACACTTACACATGTTTGTCTATACATTACATCGACTGCATCATATGCAGAACAGATGGCACCTACATACATATATTACATCTTTCCTCTTATAGATTTAGTCTATCAGGAGCCCTTATTGGACAACCAGACCTTATACGATCGTCTACTGGCTCTGAAGGCTTATCACTGTTGCACACTATTTCAGGACCGGTATCAGTGTCACTTTGACTATTGAAAGGGGTAGGGAGCTGGTCCTCCATGGTCCTAGACCTAGGAGACTGGTAGGATTTCAGAGGGAGTGAGTTCAGGTTGAAACTTATTTGATGACTGTTTCAAGTCAATTCTATTACGCCTGACAATATCACCGTATTTATTTTGTATCATATACAAACGTGGTGAAGGGTAATGATTAATAATCTTTCATGGTTCCCACTTCCCCTGAATATGATCATACACTGTAATATCCATTTCTTCCGCTAATGGTTTTAAGTCGACAGCTGTCTTATTGTAATATTTCTTATACAATTCCTGCTTATTTCTATGTTTTTCATTGATGTTTTGACACAATCTGGGTTTCAATAACTCAGCACTGTTGGGTATTTTTGTCTTGCAAATTCGGCCCATTAAAAGCTGAGAAGGAGAATATCCCATATTTTTCAGAGGGCTATTTCAGTATTGCAACAAAGCTGTATCAATATCCTCATTCTCATCCTCCAATGTTTTTTTAACTATGTTTTTACCAATTGCTACTCCCTTTTCTGCAAGGCCGTTGGATCGTGGGTAGTTAGGGCTTTGGGTAATGATTTCAAAATTCCAATCGTTTGCAAATGTTTTGAAATGGAAGCTATTAAAGGGAACATTGTCACATGTTATAATGTCTGGGGAACCAAAATTACAAAATACATTCTTTAAATTTGTAATGACTGAGCTGATTGACTTGTCTTTCATTGGCCGAAGTTCGAGCCGATTTGAGTACGTATCAAAGATGACAAGATAACTTTTACCTGCCAAAGTAGATATCGGTGCCCAACCATTGCCATGGTCGCTCAGGCACAGGATATAACAACAACGATTCTTTATTTTGTTGTCTGGCATTTTGCTCACAAATTTTGCATTTCTTTGTATAAGATTCGATATCATCATTCATACCTGGCCAGTAGAGTATCTGACGTGCTCGGGATTTTGTTTTTTCAATGCCAACATGTCCTTCATGAAGCAGTTTTAACATTTTGAAACGAAGGCGATTTGGGACTACTAGTTTATTGGAAAACACCAATAATCCCTCTGTATAGGTGAGGTCTTCTTTAATTTTGAAATAATGTCTTATAAACTGCGGTACATCAAATCCCTTTTCTGGCCAGCCTTGAATACAAAAATCTGCAACAGTTTTCAGCTGCAGGTTATTCTCTAATTCCATTCTGAATTGTGCTTTCCTCTTGTCCGCCATTTGAATGTTTTTTATTAGTGAATGTACGGCAAAATTGAATTCATCATCTGATTTCAATCCCCTTTCAACCAGAAATGCTGTAGACAATGTGTCTGCAATGTACAGGTACTTTCCTGGTTTGTAACTCACAGCTATGTCGTAATTTAGTAATCGCAATCTCATTCGTTGCAGTCTTGGTGAAATGCAGGCTAAGTCTTTCTTAAATATAGTCTCCAGTGGCTTATGATCCGAGTAAACCTGTACTTTCAGACCATATACAAAGTAATGGAATTTCTGCAGCGGAAATACAATTGCCAACATTTCTTTTTCAATCTGTGCATATTTCTGTTCGGTAGAGGTCAAACTTTGAGATGCAAAAGCCACTGGATGACCTTCCTGAAGTAAACATGCACCCAGCCCTTCTTTACATGCATCAGTTTATATTTCTATATCTTTCTTAAAATGAAAAAACTTAAGTACAGGTGCTTTTGTCAGCAAATACTTTAGATGGGAAAGATATTGCTCATGACTATTAGTCCATTCCCACTTAGTATCTTGCTGGGTCAGGTTTCTAAGTGGAGCAGACACCTTTGACAAATTAGGCACAAATTTGCCTAAATATTTGGCCATACCAAGAATTCTAAGAAGTTCATTTTTATCTCTTGGGGTAGGTAATTCTAA
Source organism: Tillus elongatus (assembly GCA_964006375.1). NCBI lineage: Eukaryota > Metazoa > Arthropoda > Insecta > Coleoptera > Cleridae > Tillus > Tillus elongatus. Next base: position 78,019,330 of record OZ023263.1, on the reverse strand, counting down.
AATTGCTTTGACATATGCATTGTTCAGTTCTACCCCTTCTTTTGTTTCAATTTGCCTCATAAATTTCACAGACCGGAACTTCAATTGTATTTTCGCGCTGTTAAATTTAATATTGTACTTCAAGGCACGTTCAAGTACAATTTGTAAATTTTGATCATGTTCTTTCTCGTCTTTTCCAGTTACAATTAGGTCATCAAAATAGAGTCCTACGCCTTGTAAATCACCAAATATCTCGAAGTTTTTTCTCTGAAAGACTTCCGGGGCTGATGTGATGCCAAAAGGTAGCCTCAAAATTTTATAACGCCCAAATGGCGTATAATCTGAACTACTATCACTATCAATTTTGACCTGACCAACGGGCGCACTGCACGGAACATTTATTTTATGTCTAATGTTATGGGCACAGCACACATTATAATAGCTACTGAGTTTTTTAATATTAAAGGTAGCAACACTCAAAACTTACTTATGAATTTCTATAGTACGTTATAATCTCTTTATAAGTTCCACGTAACTGTTAACGTTGTCAGGATACAACTAACTGTTTTAAAAAGAACTGATGTTTGAAAACTTCAGGCTGAAATTAAAATTACATTAAATAATTTTGTATTGTCAGAAATATGTATGTTTAGAATAGTTTCTGATTTTTACAATAATTAATTTTGTAGATATTGATTGCTGTGTACAAAAACTGAAAACTCGACGTCCATTTTATCTATCGTTGTCCAGTTGGGATGTAATTTTTTATAGACTCAGTATTTGTATTCATATTAATCTCTTACTTTCTGTGCTAGTAATAGTGTTTATATAAAAACTAAAGGCATGTATTATTGTAATTTAATGGGGTTTGAAATGTCAGAAACATTCAATTAGCTTTGTTGTAAAATATTTTATCAAATGAAAAAACAATGTGTGTTGTAAAAATGTTCCTTTCCAGTGAATTGCTGTTAAGTTTAACTAATATGGTAGTGAATTACTTTTTTCTTTGTTTTCATTGCCATTTAGTTTTTATGTAAATAATGTAATTGTATTTTATATCGTAAAGTTAACAATTACTACTGTTAATAACTTATCGTCTCTTATTAATTTTGTAGATAATTTTTGTAGTATATGTCCGTATCGGACCTAATATGTGATCGGTTATTAAATTTTTATTGTATTAGTAGGTTAGTGTAGTGTAGTAAGTTACATTAATAAACGTTTTATTCAAAATGTTGTTTTGATTTTACAAACAGATTTTTTTTTAACTGAAGCTTAATCTTGAAATTTATTTATTTATTTATTGAATACATGCCCAACAGGATAATCCCATTAATAGGGCACCAAACAAAAAGAACAATATGTAACAATATGAACAAAAAATACTTCTAAAATACTGTGCAAAACATCACAAGGCAGAAATTCCACAAAACAGTACATATAATGGTCCTAATAACTGACAAAGTAAGATATAGCCACCCTATGAATAACTGCAGCCTTATCTGAATAGAAGTCGCACAAGTTTGCAATATCATTAAAGTCAGAGCTCATTGTGTACACAGGTGATTTCATATACGAGTTAGTCCTTGGTATTAGAGGCTTAAACACTCTCATCACTCTAGATGCAGCCCGTGGAACTGAAAAATTTAATTGCATTAATAAGTCTGGACAATCAACTTTACCATGAAACAAGTTATGCAGGAACATCACAGATGTAACTTTTCTACGCGAATACAAACTGGGTATGCCATCCTCATTGGGCTAAAGAGACAGGCTTAGAATATTGTATATTTGAGTGGAGGGTGCTGTCGTCCGCGTAACTGTGAACTGGGTTGGATGTGCTAGAGAGGTCATTGATGTGGAGAAGAAACAAAGTAGGGGTAAAGCTGAACCTTGGGGGACTCCTGCATTAATTGGATACAGTTTAGAGGAATGGCCATCCACGACAACAGAAATACTCCAGTTGGAGAGGAAATGTGCTGTCCAGGTACAGAGTTTTGGTGGTGGGCCATAGGCCGGAAGTTTATTAAGCAGCGCTACGTACCAGACCTGGTCGAATGCTTTAGGTATGTCTAGAGCGACAATCTGGGCTTCACCGTGTAGTTCTAAAGACTTGTTCCAAGAATGGGTGACAAAGGAAAGGAGGTCGGCAATTGATCTTTGCTGACGGAATCCATACTGCCTGTCGTGGATTAGACTATGTTGTTCAAGAAATTTTAGTAATACGGTGTTTATATACTTTTCCATCACTTTAGAGATGACTGAAAAGAGAGAAATAGGCCTGTTAGGCTTGCTAGAAAGCGCTTTGGATCCTTTCTTGGGGACGGGTTGCACTCTAGCAGTTTTCCAGTTACTAGGGAATATGCCTCTATTGTAAGATGTCTGAAACAGACGAGTCAGGGCAGGAGCAAGTTCTGGTGCGCATTTTTTGAGAACAATTGCTGGGATCTCGTCAAGGCCAGAGGCTTTCCTGGTATTAAGAGAAGAGAGCATCTTTCGTACCTTTTTAGTTTTGAAAATGATATCTGTCATTTTATGCGCGACATTGGGGACTGTTGGTGGTTGAATATTTGGAGATGGCTTGAGAGTAGAATTGCCAGCGAACAACGAGGCAAAAAGCTCAGCCTTGTCCTTGTAGAAACAATTTCATGCCTTGAAACAAGAGGTGGGAACATGCTCTTGCAGAAATTATTCCCAGTAGATTTAGCAAGAGTCCAGAAGGGTTTGCTGCTGTTGGAGCTTGAGAGGACTTTGTTTTTGATGTGGTTATTAAACGAGTTTTTTGCCTCAGAAAGAATGCAGACATAGCGGTTCTTGCATCATTAAATGCTTGACGGTTTTCTTGACTGTAATTGTGTAGAAGCGTTTTGTGAGCTTTGACCCTTTCAAGTCTGGCCTTGTCACAGGATTTAGAGAACCAGGGCTTTTGAGTGGCTGAAGAGGTTTTCTGTGCATTCAGGTTTTGTAGTAAGGAGATCCAAGGGATTTGAGCTGTGTGTTGGGATGCGAGGAAAGTAAGTAGGTTGCTGAACCATATTGGCTAAAGAATTGCTGACTGCAAAGGCCTCCGCTGCTCTCCCTTGTGGATCGGTTTTTAAAGATCCTAGGCATTCCTTATTATGGACATTAAAGTCACCAAGAAGTGACCTCGGAGAAAGGATATTCAGAAATCAGATGATCGTTTTTTTAAGAAAGGTAGTCGAAGAGCTGGACAAAGTTGTTGTCAGAAGGTGACCAGTAAATGCAACAGATGAATTTAGTTGCAGCCCTGAGAGAAAGTTTAATCCAAAGTATGTCTTTTCTTTCAGCTTCTAAATTGGGGAGTCTGGTGTAGGGCAGATTGCTACGGACCTATGCGCACACGCCTCCATGCAATCTAAAGGAAGTAGGGAGCTCATACCCCGGGAAATTAAGGTGATTAGTGGCTGTTTTGACACTCATCTGGGTTTTGGTGAGGAAGAGGAGTTGGGACCTATTAGCCTGGAGGAAATGGTGGACAAAGTTCAGGTTAGAATTTAGGCCACATATATTCGAGGATATGTTAAATCTTGATGCCGGCGCCCCCTGCACCCGGAGATCCGAATGGAGGGGTATTTTATCTCCGGAATCTTTTATACAAGGAGGAGTCATCATTTTTGTTTATAAGGGAAACGACTCATGCACCAGAACCGGAAACGTCCGTTGGGACTTCACCGGCCCCTTGATGTAAGGGGTGGTACCTCCTCAGGCATGAAAAAATCCTTTACTATCATGTAAAGGAAAAGTCCACTACCACCTGCCTGTGTAAAAACAATCAATTTAAAACTCACAATTCAGTCTGACATCTTGACAAAATAACAGGAAGTTCATCTCTATTTGATGATATATTTTTGCCAAAAAGGCAGAGACAACGCTTAACAATTATCTTCTTAATACTGGTGCATTAATGTGGGCTTTATCTTTTTTTTCCCTCAGGGCTCGTCCGCGTCTTTGCCGCCTCGTTAGCACTGCAACCTTTGGCTTATTGTGCATATCTAGATTGGTTATGAGAATAACATCTTAAGGAAAGCAATCATCCCTAGCTGGATGACTGGCAATTGAATTTTAAAGACAAGTCATAACGAAAAAGCTATAACGTTAGAGCCATAATGGAAGAGCCCCTATTACTTAAACAAATCATTAATTTTGTTTTATTCTTGCCTCAGTATCTATAAGGGACATTGATGTGGCAACGATGGCAGACCCTATAATTTGCTAACAGGTAACTCACAATCTTTTACAACAAAATTATTTTAAACTGTACTCAGCTCCTCAACATTATATAATATTAAGGTAGCTATGGTATAGCTTGGTCCGAGGCCTTAAAGGCGACCAGCTACTTAACTAGCCATTTCCACATGTTGCTCGACTGAGGAGCTGGGCGAGAGCTGTCTGTGCGTCGCACAGCCTTCTTGTGTAGAGAGCAGCAAAAGCACGCCTCAATCTCAACGGCTTTTTTGCGCTTTCTCATTGGCTGTGAGCAGTCACCTGATAGCTCTGTCGCTGTCTTTCGTCATACTTGTTGATCATTGTGTTCACCGTCTTTTTGTGATGTCATATTTTAAGAATAAACCATTATACTTTAGAGTTGTGATTATCTCGTAGAATTACTATTTCCACTGGCTGTAGGTAATTCAATTTTATCCCACGTTACTTTTATACATGCATCGACTTATTTAATATAAAAGGCCTATATTTCACTGTAGCAAAATTTTACGTGAATACTTAATATGATTTGTACTGAGAATTTGAATTTAAGTGATGATTAAAGTAATTAGACCAGATAATATAATTTAGATGTAAATTTAGATAATTAAATTAGCTGTAAAAGTGGAGCGTTAAAGTTCATAGTTGAATTTAGACAAGTATAGATTCACAAAGTCATACCAAATAGCACTGCAAACATTTTATGGTACACAAATTCTTAAAATGATATGTTTGTAGAAGTTTCTCAAAAAGTTTACTATCTAAAAAAAAATGTACAAAAAGTCAACTTTTTTCATCAATTCAAATGTCTTTTTTTTCCAACAACACACCACAAGGGCTTACAGCCTAAATACTATTGTACCATGGGTGTCGAAAAGCAGGACAGAGGCAACTTGTTAATTCTGGACTTGGAGATTCAGGGGAGAAGAAAAAACATGTGCCGGCAAGGAATTCCACAACTTGGAAGTCCTCAGGACAAAAAAGCGGGCATAACAAGATGTTCTATGTCTGGTGACCTGGACAGTAAAAGGGTACATTCGCTCTGTTCCCCTGGTAGATCTGTTGGGGACAGCAGGTGGAGGAACTATGGAAGAAAGCTCCTCTGAGCAGTGCCCGTGCAGATATCTATAAGAGAGGGTCACCAACGGCACATCGGTGGGCAAGGAATGGCAGCCTTTGGGTGAGGGTAGGGTCACCGATGAGACGTATAGCTCTCTTCTGAATGGAGTCTAGGATAGCGAGTGTAGAAGCGGCAGCAGCACCCCAGATGTGGGAGCAGTACTTTGGTCTTATTTGTGAAGTATATAAGGTATAGAGATTAGCTGGTGAAAAGTATTTGCGAGCCCGGAAGAGGAAACCTAATTTCTTAGCAGCCGCTTCTGCAATTAATGTGACATGTTGGTGCCAATTGAGATTTCGATCCACAGAAATGCCAACAATTGAAAAGGACTCATTACTTTGAATAACTTAGTTGTTCATTGTAATGGGTCTAGGGCTGGTGTGTCTCTTATGAGAAAGAAAGCAAGACTGTGCTTTGGTGGGGTTGAATTGTACAAGATTTCTACTTCCCCAGTCTAATATTTTTTGGAGATCCACGGAGACAGAACCCTCCATGAGTCTGCGATCCTCATCTAATTGGGCTAAAGAGACAGGCTTGAGTGGAGGGTGCTGTCGTCCACGTAACTGTGAACTGGGTTGGATGTGCTAGAGAGGAGGTCATTGATGTGGAGAAGAAACAAAGTAGGGGTTAAAGCTGAACGTCTGTCATGGATTACATTAAAAGACATACATAATAGAGCATTTTATTGTATATCACTTTACATGTCGAATATAAGTAAAAGCTATAAAGTAAAATATAAAACATATATTAATAATTAAACAATGTTAAGAAACATCACCTCTTTTCCATATTATAACAAGCCCCTGTAAATCACTTGTAGCCAAAAGAGATTCGTTATAATTAAAGCTGACACTCAGAACTGTTGTAGCATGACCCTGTAATGTGTTTACCACTGATCTGGTACCTGTACGCTCAATATCCACAAAATACACGCTGCCATCTTCACTTCCAGTCACTTGAAAAGTAAATAACAAAATTATTTATATTTTGGGATAATAAGACATTTTAGTAGTACAAATAGATACTTTTTTTTTCCCTCAGGGCTCGTCCGCGGCCTTGCCGCCCCGATAGCACTGCAACCTTTGGTTGATTGTGCATACCCTTAGTCTTACTCCACCCATTCCAAAATCACTGTGCCTTGAACTAGTCTGCACAGCGATTGGTAGGGTGAAGTTTTATATTGCTCTGTCTCCGGTCTAGACTGACTGTAGATCAGTTGTCTTTTGCGGTCCAGAGCTTTACACTCACACAAGTCTGCATGCGAGGTCCCCTTCAAACCGCCCCATTTTATGTGGGTGTTTCTTGACGGCTATTTGTCCCGTCAAGAGACATGTTGTGTTTCTGAGCTGTCCTCTGCTAAGATTTAGCAGCTTCACAGCTCTCTTTGAACTGGGTCCGTCAATTATTGACTTCCCATGTCTGAGCCCTGGACAGTCCGCCCAGTACACCTTGTGTTGGTTTCTGACCCAGGACTTAATGCCTACCCTGGCAGTGCTATTTGTCACGCCCAGAGCCGGTTCTGGTCCCATAAATGGTTCTGCTGACCCTCTCTTCGCGAGACTGTCAGCTTCTTCATTGCCTTTGACCCCCGTGACCCGGCACTCAGATGAGGGTCACCTCATTCTGCCCAGCCAGGTCGCTCGTCTCGTCTCGGCACTTACTGACCAGCCAGGAATTTACCCGTGGGCTACTTAGTGCCTTAAGGGCTGCCTGGCTGTCTGTGGCTATGAGGATCCACTTGTTGGTGTAGCCCCTCCTCTTGTTCTCCCGCACACAGTGCAGGATGGCGTACATCTCGGCCTGAAACACTGTTGCATGAGCTCCGAGGGAAATACTATGACTTACCCTCGGTCCTTCCGAGTAAACACCTGCCCCCGTCCCACGCTCTCTGCCGGATCCGTCCGTGAACCAGACGAGCGCGTCCCGTGGTATGCCCGGCGTCTCCTCCCGCCATGCCTCGCGGTCGGAGATTTCCACTGTAAAGTTTTTTTCCCTGCACATTCGCGGGCTTGCGAAGTCTGACCTCATTTCAAGCATGGGCTCCTTTACGATCTCCTGAATTTTGCAGTGGCCCCTGAAGCCTGGGTTGATCTTCAGTCCACCATTGCAGGCTAGTCTGTATAGTCCTAGTCTGGCCTCCCCCATAATAACTAGCGGAGGGGGGGGGGGGGGGTCAGATCCAGCAACACCTCCATGGCAGCTATTGGGGTACAAATAGATACTACTCTGTGTCGAAATCTGAACATAGTGAACAATACAGTACACAAAATTTTATGAAATTTTCAACAACTGATACATTAGATATAAGGAACAAAATAATTTAAACAAACAAAAATTTTAATCTTATAACACCTTTTTTTCCATATTGTTTAAAATTAATTCACTGCAAATTGTGATTTTTTTACCACAGTCGGTGGTCATGGTGTCTATCATGTCCGGAGTGTTTTTAAATAGTGTCCAGTCAGTTTCTCGTTTCACTCTGTCTTTCTTGCAGTTGGTTCTCTCCCCGACCTAAAAGCTGATCACTAAGGGATTCACCCTCTAACACTTCCCATTTCCGTACCCTCCTGGCCATGTTCACACTGGCACATGTGATGTTTATAAAGGATGTGCTGTCTCCTCTAGAAAAAGTTGTTCCTCCTGTAAGCGGGAGGATGGCCTGTTTAAGTATTTATTTATATTGAGACAGAATTTTCCTACGGATAAATTTTGTCAAGTTGAGGTCAGATGTAAGCGAGGTACTTACAGTTTGGGTATCTAGATTTATGATATTTCTACATACAAAAATGTATGATTTGATCTCAGAAAAGTTTATATATAGAGCTAAATATTTTAGGCGTAAATATATCCAGCATAATATGCATAAAAATATATAGACCACGAGCAATGTTGAAATTGTGTGGTATTTAATTTGATAAATAAAAAACCAGCTGAGCCGGCTAAAGCGTGAGGTCCAACGGTCAATTGAGTTAAAAAATGAAAGGAAATGTAATTCTAAACGGCACCGGCAACGATAGGACGGGTAAGTAACCGCTAAATAGGCCACTTGAGTTGCAATAGAAAATTTCCGCAAACCCAGTGTTTTTGGGGACTCTGCGACAGAAAAAAATACGTGTCTAAAGGACAGTGTTCAGGCGGCTGCCTCCGGGCTAGGCAGTTGCCGCCGAAGCGATAAATGTCAAGGGTTTCTGTTAAGTAAATTTGAAAGAATAAGTGAGATTTCAGTGAGAGAATTAGCTTTCGTTTGAAAGGCCGGTTATCGCGAAAGATCGTGGTTCAACGGCCATAGGGGCTGGTAAGGCCGAGTACAGAGCCTAGGATTTTTCTGGGTGAGTTCGTTCCAGTTGAATTTTTTTTGTAAAATGTTTTCCTAATTTTTTATTAATATTATTAAGAATGGGTCAGCTGTCTCGAGTACCGAATTAATTCTTAAAACTAAGATTGTATGTATATTTTAAATCATATGGGCTGTAAGCTAAATTAGTATAGATAATTGAGCCGTAGGGCACTGGACTTATAATCAGAAAGAATGAAATCAGATTAAAAGTGAGGTGTTGTTTTATGATGGGAATGTTATTGGATGGGGAAATAATTGTGAAATTTTATAATACGAGGGAGAGATAGGGCTTTGAGTCATGAGAGTTTAGCTGGGACCAATAAGGGGTAAATAAGTGAGAGCTATAATTAAGCTAAGAAAGAGTCAATTATTAGACTAGAAAATTATACTGGGGTCAAGAACAATGTAGTTTTCACCAGTATCAACTTTGTATAACATTTAATCCATTCTAAGGTTTGGAAAAACCTCCTACACCCTCCTGTTTAAATAACCTTGAGGATTTATACTCTTAGAATTTCGAGTTTTTAGTATAATTTAAATCCGACAGACACCTTTGGAATTAAGGAATTTTATTAAAATATCATTGAAAGTTTTCTTTGGTTTAATTTTAATCATACAGAACCTTTGAAAATCAAAGGGTGTATTAAAATTTATTGAGCTGTTTAAAATGTTATCTGTATAAATTTTATTTTTTCTATTAAAGTAATTTTAAAAACTAGATGCTGGGTTTCATTATTAGCTTAGGGAGCCCTAAACTAGAGTCCGTATTAACAGTTTCTTATAGGGTGACTCTGATGTACTGGGGTCACTGGGTATACGCTAAGACTGAATATATAGTAAAATTCTGGGAATTTGACCCAGATGCTCAGTTTTAGTGTTCCAAATAAATTTAGGCCAGACCTCCCTTGAAGGTTGTAAAACTTAAATATTAGTTTCAAGGTAACAAGGGGTGAAAAAATGGATACACGTTCTGCCGCTCGAACGTTGCCGACCCTAAAATATACTTAAATGAATAATTACTCAAATTTTAATAATGATAATAATTATAATTTACAGTCATTGAAAAACCTTTGTTCTAAAGAAAAGTAAAAGGCACATAACCCCCCCACCCCCCCAATTACACAGTGTTTAGCACTGCCATATTGGTACTGGCTACCCATTCAGATAAGTATTCACCTCTAGCATTGGCTCTCTCTGAGCCCCATTGCAGAGATTTTTAACATTCAGATCTCCTAGAATAATCTTCTCACACCAGTTTGTAATCATAATACTTCTTGTTCTCCTTACCACTTAATTTGACCGAGCTCCGAGCTTGGTCAAATTTCCATTATTTTGTAAGGTTAGTGTTTCAAACTTAAAACTGTTTAGTTTTAAAATTAGTTGTGTTTACGTTTTCAAAAATTCGAATTTATGTTATATAATGTAGGATTCGTGTTTTGCATGTCCACAGCGTAGTTAAGCGAGGTATAATGTGCAAGAAAAGACAATGTAGGATAAAATTTGTTTAGTCACTTTATAGATGGTGGAGTCTGTGACATTGAACTGGTTAGATATGGAGACCATTACTTCTACTTTTGTCAAATACCACAAACACACGAGAAATGCTTCTTCCACTGGTATCGAAGGAGCTCCACAAATGTGCCAGTGCATATGAAAATGACTAATCACACTCAACAAGTGCTTGGTAGTTTGTGGAGTCATTAGAAAGTGAATAAAAAAATCATGAGCTATGTACTCACCAATCCATCTTTCATAAAAAAGAGGCATTCTAAAATGGCTTGCAGGTAATACACCAAACAGTGTATGAAGTTGAAGAGGCAGTATTAACATTACTCGCATTTAAATTTCTTCCGGGGGTAACAATGTATGCCTCTGAACCGAAGGGTACTGGGTTCGATTCCCCTTTAACTTCTTCAGTCAATAAAGTAAAATTAACATTAACCGAGGTTGCGGCATTGTATCTGAGTAAGTTCCTCCCTTCGGTGGGGGCGTAAAGTCGTCGATCCCGTGTCTATGCGATGTTGGACACGTTAATAAATATCCCTACCCTTCTTACAGAAAGGCGGGGGTTCTGCAAAGTTTCCAGGATAGTAAGGTGAAACTGCTCCCTGAAATCAGTGATTGACCATAGTCGTGGAAATAGGCTGACGTTAAAGGACAAAAAAAAAGCAACGATATAGACTGAATGAAACTGCCTACAAAAACAAACTTATTTAACAATCGACGTTACTGAAATTTTAATAGGTAGAATCTGAAGGAATCAAACTAGAAAAACGAATGCCAATATATATATATATATATATATATATATATATATATATATATATATATATATATATATATATATATATATATATATATATATATATATATATTGGGTACATTCAAATCTAAACCATGTGAAATCCTTTAAAAATAATATAATCTCCCTAATTACATAACTGTATAAACAAAATAACTAATTATGCCAATAAAATAAATTAAGAAAATTAGTCGAACAGGATATCACACAATCAACAGGTGCAAAGTTCAAACACAAATGGTTCACGCCGTTCACCGTTGATGTGGTTCACAATTCAAAATTTAATATCTTCTCCTTTTTGACCAAAATTCAATCAAGTGGCCAGGTACAAGTGCCCTTTAAATAATGACGTCATACAAACACCACATGCCGTACAATTTAACCATTTGATAAATAAAAATGAACAAAGCGATGCAAATTTGGCTTATGTTTGTTAGACCATTATTCTCGCAGAAATCAATGGGCTATCTTGCTCTCCCTCTACAAAGCCACTATCGCTAAACTGTCCCTGTGGACATGCCGGAGAATCTGTGGAAACAACTGAGGAACAAACCCCCAACAGATGTGCTGGCTCTATGTAGTGGTTATCAGACCAATGGTAACATATGGAGCCATAGTTTGGTGGCCTAAGGCACTTCGTGGTATCGCGAGGGCCAAACTGGCTCATCTACAGAGACAAGCTTGTCTGATGATAATGGGAGCGATAAGCACAGCACCATCAGCCGCTCTGGAGGTCCGCCTTAATATTCTACCTCTTCACATATGGTTGGAGAGGGTGGCGAGGTGGACAACGTACAGACTAAAACAAACGGCCGACAGTATGCCGAAGGAAGTCAGTCTGGGAGGGTCCGGACTCCTCGATCACATTGAGGGTCACGGGATTCTGGGAATGGTCTCAGACTTGATGCCTACAAAGATCAGTAGAGATATGTCTTTCAAGACCGTCCTCCCGGAAAGGGAGGACTGCGAGCGAAATCAAACGACCCTATTGAGAGCCGATCTCTGCTGGTACTCTGACGGCTCCAAAACCAATATGGGAGTAGGAGCCGGCGCATATGGGGGCAGCACCGACGCTAGACTATCAGCTAGTCTTGGCAAGTACGCAACCATACACCAGGCAGAAGTGTACGCCATCGAGATGTGTGCAAGGGAAAGTATAAAAAACCAGTGCACACACAAATCGATAAAGATATATGCAGATAGCCATGCTGCAATAAAGGCTCTTGGTTCCTACTGGTGTAACTCAAAAACGGTATGGAGTTGTAAATCTGCCCTTAACGAACTGGGCAGCTGTAATGAGGTGTCGCTGGTCTGGATACCGGGTCATTCAGATCATGATGGCAATGTTGCGGCCGACACGCTTGCCAGGAGTGGTGCCCAGAGACTTTGTCGGACCAGAACCGGTGCTGGGGATAACATCATGCACAGCAAAACGCACCTTAAAGACCTGGACAGAAAAAATGACCATTCAGTGTTGGCAAAATCTTCCAGGATTAGCTTACTCTAACGCCTTCATAAATGACCTCTCTGAGTCAAGGGCTAAAAAACTTCTAGAGTCAAACAGACAACAACTGAGTACTCTAGTCGGCCTGTATACAGCACACTGCCGCTTGCGTCACCACATGCACCGTATTGGAGTCGGTCAGGAGACCGAGTGCCGGCTGTGTATGGAGAGTGACGAGACAGCAGAGCACGTACTGTGTTCCTATCCGGCAGCGGACAGGACTAGATACCTGCTGTTTGGCAAGATAAAGCTTGCTCCGGAGGATCTGGATCAACTTTCGCCCACAAAGATTATCGACCTCTGCAGGAGGCTGGCTTTGTTGGGCAAAATATAGACTATTAGGCGTGGGCCACAATAGACCTTATGGTCGCGGTGGAGGGACCGGTATGGCCCACTCACAATCAAACCTAACCATCTTGCTCCTCCTTCATTTATTTTTCCTATTCTAAATTTTCTAGCTGCAGCATTTTCTGGTTGCAACTAGTACCACATTAATCGGATTATAGATTCTTTTGTTTTATGACTGTTTACATTTTATATGCCAGTGTAACTATTGTTGTGTATAGTATTGTGTAACATTTGTTACTATGTTTTTGCATGTTTACTTACCAACACATGCACCTTGTCGGAAAGACATTATAGGACAGAATGTTGATCGTACAATATGTTTACGATGCCTATTCTGAAACCTTCTTTTCAGCTGTAGGCCGCCTTCACAATCCATCACGCTAAAACAAATATAATAAATCAAAAAGAATAAGTAACGAAGATAGTTTACCTAAAGAGACACATTGAATTGTCTGTGGCATTCACCAGCAGCATTGGATTTCTGGCTTCTCGACTAATCCAAGCACGATAACTCAAACTTGTCACAGAACAAACTGAACCAAGACTGATTTTCTTAGTTTTGCATAGTGCTCCATTCAGTTCACAAAAGACAGATATAATTTCTCCCTATAAAATAAAAAACATTCAGTGGCTTTTAACATTTAAATTAAAAAGTATAACCTTGTCGTTGCCAGCCCATATTATTTTTCCATTTGTATCTGAAGCAACGCTCAGAACGTTCCCTCCAATTCTGCAGCTGTTTTTAATAAATCTACCTGTTGACACATTAGCTATCCTTAATTCACCTTTGTTATTACCAGTCTGTTATTAGTTAAGGCAAATTTACATAGTTCTATTGTAAAAGAAATTCAATACTACAGATGAAAGGATACAATCAGTAAATTATTGTTAATCGGTTGAAAAAGACAGCACAGTATTTGTGCTTCATTCACATCCCGTACGATCCTAAGACATCGGTAATCGTTTGCTTTCCAAACTCTAATTGTTCCATCTAGGGATGCACTAACAATTAGGTCATTATCAGCTGACCAGTCAAAGCCTGAAAATGAAAATTAATTGTATGTTTTATCAGAGTGCAGAATTAATGTGACTTTCTGTATTATTTCAACATGGCAACACTGCTGTGATAATTCTGACAAGTGTTTCTCAACATATCCCAAAACCTGTCATTCTGCATTAAGTTATTGTCTATGTCAATCGTTTTGCTGGTCATTAGTGACTTAAGTTACATGTGTTTTTGTAGTTTTGGGAGAAATAGCATGTTTTAGTTAATTTTTCATGTTCATGGCATCAGAGACATTACGCCAAGGAAAAAAGAAAGGATAATTATGCTTAATGAGCACACATCCATGACGCAAAGGGGCATTGCTAGTGAGTGTCCCATGAGCTTGGGAGATGTAAATAAAATAATTAGACAAAGACAACTTCCCAAGATGAATCGCTTCATTTGGGAAATAACAAACTGAACGCCAGAAAGACAAGCTATGGACTTAGAAAAGGCTGGTGTGAAAATTAACAACTAAACAATTCGCAGATGCCTTTTGGAGGGGGGGGGGGGGGTGTGTGTGAGGAAAACTGAGACCTCAAAAGAAACAGCTTCTGACAAGAGAGCAGAAGAACACTGGAGAAATGTCTTGTTCTCAGATGAGACACGGTTTTTAGTGCAGGGGTACCGATCAAATTGTGTGAAAAGGTGTGGATGAAAAGTTCAGTGCAGCTCACTTGGTCCAGACAGTGAAACATCCAGCCAAAAAAATGTTTTGGGGTTATTTTTCATATATGGTACCAGGAAAACTCATACCTATCGAAGGCATGATGATCAGTGAAAAATATAGAGATTTTAGAAACGTGTTTGTCTAGAGAACTGGAAAAAGTTCAAGCAGTTGGTGAACCAATCATCCAGCAAGATTCAACACCGTGTCATGTTTCCAAGAAGATAGTGAAATATTTCAAGGACAAAAAGATTACCTTCTACACTAGCATGGAAACCCACTGGACATAATCCTATTAAGCACTTATGGATGGTACGACAAAAATGTTCAGGGCGCAGCAAGTGCGTTAGATTAGTGAATTTTCATAAAAATAATATAGTGATTTAGCCTCTTATTAAAAGTTATAAAACATTACTTTATTTAATTAGGAATAGAAAAAAAATAGGGTAAGGATGGGCAAGCAAAATCATGATCTCTACCATAAATATTTATACAGTCATTTGGATACAAAACTCAAACCAATTGATAAACAGGAAATATACTCAACAAAAAATACACCAGAAAGCTGAACTTAAAAAAAATCCTGTGGTTCATGCAGTGAGGGTGATTGTATGCATGCAGAAGGGGAAGAAGAACCCCCAGGAGGAAGAGGGTTTCTGTCCCCTCACCCAAAAACACAGGGGGTTCTCCTTCCCCTTCTGCATGCACACAACTACCTTCAAAGTACAAAGCACAAGAAAAATTTCTTCGGAGCAACTTCCAAGAAAGTTACTGGACCTGGGCGAATATGGATGTTGTGCGGGGCAGACAGGGTTTAAAGGATGTATTGCTGCAAAATGTGGAAAACACATCTTTTCAAAATCTGACTAATTGGTTTTTTAGCATTTCCAGCTCATATTTCCTCCCCGCTCAGCACCCCTATTCATTTTTGGTCCCTTAACTTTCTTGGGGGTTGTTTGCCACAAATTTGCCTTATGGCTTGTGCATCCAAGGAGGGTTCTAAATATGTTTCTAAAAAAAATATTCTAAAAACCCTCCGTGCAGTAAACTGTTTATTTACCGAAATTACATTCCACTTCGTCGCCTATAATGTCTTTTTCAAATAATATCGAATGCAGCACTAAAGTAAATAAATTCACTTGCTGTTTCACTTCTTTTTTTTCTTAAAAAAATTCACTAATCACTTTCGGAAAATTTCTTCAAATGAGCGCGAATTAGGGCACCTGGAACCGATTTCCATGGTCAGCTAAAATCAGTCAGTTAAAAGAACATAGACAGACATCGTTCTGTACCAATTTTCAAGTCTTTTGATCAAAGAAAAATAATGTTATGCGAAATTAAAATTAAAATAATCCTGGACATCACTTCAAATTCTGTAATGTAATATCTACAATGTTGGACAAAGACAGATTATGTTACCTGTACTGCTATGCTATTTAAATTAATGATCGATAAAAATCTAAACAATGGAAGTCACAAGTATTATTGCAACATGCCAGAACGTAGACAGGGACGCCATCTCGGTGCGGAACCAGGTAGTATGTTGTCACAACATCTCTAGTTAGCACAAAATGTTATAGATAGAGACATTTGTACAATCAACTAGCAATTTTGTAGATGTCAGACCTGGTCCATTTCTTTTATAATACCGGGACAATGTTTGCTTGCAAAAGCGCTAAATTTTAGCATGCGACAATGTTCTCTGCAAGTATCAAAACCTGCTCAAAAAATGACTTTAACGTTCCTCATGAACCTGCAGTGACAAAAAAATAAAAAATAATTTAAATTTCTTTGTTGAAAATTTTTCTAAAATAAAGATGTTTACTCTGGGCCAAAATTATTTTGACACTTTTTTTGTAAAAATTTAAATATTGTTGGTATATAAATTTTATTGATACATTTACTTTTAAATAAATAAAAAACATATATAGTAAAAAACAAGTACTTACAATGTTTGAACACAGTACAAAAAGTTGGTCTCCATCCCATGTAAATTTTTGGTAATTCTTTATCCACAACATACTAAATTTTGTTTTAGGCATTTTAATTGACAACACTTTTGTGCACTTTCAACACTTGCAAAAATATGTTGCGCACCGAATTTTTTGCGCTCTTGCTAAGATGAACTGAGTGGTACTAAATAATATTTACCAAACTGTCGATCATTCTGGCATTTGGAACTCAATCTTTATTATTTGTGCCTCGAATTATGGTAATTTTAACCATCTGGGTTTTTTCTGATTCCGGTTATATAATATAATGGGCTATTTATCAACTTCTACGATTCTACGAATTTCATTGGCCACCTCTCCCAGCGTTAAGTTCCAGGAACTGCACTGGCCGTCTTTATATTTTCAGGTCAAAGTAAATATAATAAACTAGACAATACAGCTTTATGTCCTTTGTGTTTGATATAATTTGAACATTTGTGAGAAAAAATGCAAAACTTGCTGCTGATTGACATTTGCAAATCAAGTGCATTTTTATGTGGTTTCTCTACATTTTCGAGGAAATTATGTATAAAAAATGTAAAATATCAAACAGGTACGTTATAATTGGGTGATATACTGTGTTTAGAGTGATAATGAGACATAAATATGATGTCAAAATTAGAAAAACATCAGCATGAAAATTTCCGTAGAAAAAATGATATCTCAGGAAAAATGACGATAGCTTGGAAAAAACAAGTGTGCCGTAATTTTCTTTTGTAATTTTCGACATCTATGCATAAAACTATATGATTATGCAAAATTTCATCAAAATAGCTTATATGTCAAGATACTAAACAATTAGGTCCCTAAAAAAAAATGTAAAAATGAAAAAAACTGACCAGAGGAAGGTTGCTGGAAAACCAGGCCGAATCGATGAAGCCTGAAAGCTACAACAAATTAAAGGGGCCTATTCGAGACAGATAGTCATGGTTTGTTGAAAAGGCGACACAGCCTTTAGACTGTGATTATAATGACCAACAAATATTACCTATAACCAGTTATTACCTGACCTATAACCAGTTATTACCTGAAACAGCTCGAGTATGACCTTTTAAGATAGCACACACAATAGGTGGATCACTAGTCACATCACATATTGATAAATTTCCATCACAAGAGCTACAGCATAATTTTGATCGATCATTATTGGCAAACTTTACCATTGTCACAGGCTGTTTATGCTGGAAAATAAACGAAAAATCATATATCTACTAATGATAACAAAAACAAATTCCAAAAGTACATCTTTGTGAAACCAATCTTTCACAACATTCTTTTAGTTGATTATTTAGGTAGAAAAAAAGATAGTTTGATCTGAGATAAATTTTATCAAAACAAAAAAAACTAATAATAAATAAGCAAAATATGTAGGAAGGCCATTATTTGTTGTGATGGTATGGATTCACCTAGGTGACATAAAGATGATTAAGTTAAGAAAAAAAGGAATTTGTTTTTTACCTGATCGAATATATGATGAACTCCAACAAATGCATAGTTTTCTGCTATTGAATTGCCACCTACTATGGCTCTGCTTGCCTCAGCTTGACGGGTTGGTACTACTTGACCTATGGGACTTACTACAGGTGTATGATACTCAGAAATACTACTCTAGATATGGAACATGAAAAATACCTTAAATTAGTCATTGGTAAAAACATATAATAATAAATAATAGACAGGAATGATTTTTACAAATGCTTTTAGTGAATGTTGACATCTTGGTTGACTCACCAAATTGTAGAATGTATTACATGGTTTAAATCAAGGGTTGCTAATTAACTGAGAATTTAAGATTTTGAGCTATTTATGTGCCACCACCACCAAGCTTTAAAGACATTCTTTTTTGCAGTTTAAAAACATCGTAATATTTCATTTGTATAAAATCTCCAAAAATACAGATTTATACAGCATAAAAATGTTGTTAATGAAAAAAAATATACATTTGAGCCAAACTACATAGATAAGTACCTTACTGACAGTTCTAGACAAATTCGAAACACTTGTTTCTACCCCTGGGCTTCCATAACGTTGTTGTAGTAACATTGAACGAAGTCGAAGGTACTGCTTCCACTTCTCTGCATCTCTATCAGTTTCCCTTAACAGCTGGCTTCGCCTCCTTATGTAAAGTGTTCCTAAGCGGTACAAACATCAATACAGACAAGTTTATTTAAGACTAAATGGACTTACTAAAATTTGGGCTTTGAGGTGCTCGGTGAGCATTGTATCGGGCATCTAAGGCAAAAACCTGTTGTTGTAGAGCGGTTCCCATTATCAATATTAAATGCTGTGCTTAAAGTAGCTGTTTGTTTAATAAATATTACATGAAAATGAAACTGTTGATCATACTAAGCACTCATTCATCCTTTGGGGGGTTCAAGTTCAAAATTATAAACAGATGTGTCACAAACACTATAAACGTATAAGGTATTGCTCATTACATACTGCAGAAATCATTACTAACTGCCAGGATTTAAAAAAAATGCAAGACATACATCAATACAAAATTTTTATTTTTGTTTAGATTTTAGATCTTTTGATGTTTTTTTTTAGACGTGAACGTCAAATGCAAATGTGACAAGACAGCATAGAAAATAAAAACCATAGACAGTTCATGTTACTGTGTTAATGTGTCATGTGTCATGATATAATGTTAATGTGTTACTGTTACATGTACATGACACTTGAACTTAACCATAGACCATGTACATATACACACCCTAGCCGTTTTCCAGAGGGGATTTATCTTGATAAATCCACTTGCGGTCTTGAATACTCCAATCCATTGGCAAATAACAGCTTTTGGTACTGATTAATATATTTCCGGCCTTGACCCACCTCTAAGACTGAGCAAAAATCCTCGTCATTTTATTGTAAGATTAATCCGTTCAAAAGTTCAAAATTTAAGGCCGTGTCTAGAGTCTCGACGAACGGTTATTTATTGCGCTCCCGTTAACAAGTATGACGTCATAAAACCCTGACGATCGTTCACAGCAAACAACAAAACGCACACAAGCTCAAACAATAAACAGCAACTTTGTGATTTTTTGTGTGGTGAATGGTCGGTTATCCCTCCTAATTAATAGTAGTAATTATAATACAAGTCTAAAATGTCTCAATTTAATATTGATAATACATTTTCATCAGATAGAGAAGTGCAAAATAGCATTTATGATTTTGTTTATAAAACGTTTGCAACGTTTAGAAAAAGAGAGGCAAGAACTATAAAAGCAAAAAACACGTTTCGCGGAAAATTCAAGAGGATTTTGTTTATTGCCAGTTGATATACTCTTGCATACATGGTGGACAGAAATTTAGAAGAAAATAGAATAATCAACGACAAACCATCTTTTAAATTAAAGTCTGGATGCAGCAAGTACGTTATGGTAGTGAATTTTCGTTTAAATGTTTTAATAGCAAATATGTGTGTTTTTTTAAGAAAGCAGGCATCAAATTTGGTTACCAGTATAACCTATATACTAGACCCTTTCTCTGATGGTTGGCAGTAGCCTTAGCTGTAGAGTTTATCGTTTAATGGTATATAATTTTTGTCGAATTTCCGTAAAAAACCAATAAAGCTCAATATATCCGTTATTATACAAGATATGAAAAAAAATTGTATACATTAATTATAATAGAGTGTCTTGAGCTACATCTTAAAAAAATATTTCTACAATCACAGGCTGGCCCATAAGTCGTTGATGGTACAAATTTCCTTTTTTTTAGTCGAACCCACCTTATTGAATTTTCCATCCAAATATAATGCATGTTTGTAAGAAAAGAAATTCTGGACGCATCAAGTGCGTTATGGTAGCGAATTTTGATTAAATGCTTCATATTTGAATAGCTTAATTTGCTGTTGACCAATAAGGTTGACCAAGAAATGAGTTTTTTCGGGAACACTTTAAGTTTACTTTCGGAAATTTTTGTACATTTTCAAACAATAAAGTTATTTTGATGAAACATGACACATTGTTTTTACTATTTGCGTTATGCTGGTAACCAAATTTGATGCCTGCTTTCTTTAAAAAAAACACACATATTTGCTATTAAAAACATTTAAATGAAAATTCACTACCATAACGCACTTGCCGCGTCCAGACTTCTTTAAAGGATAAATCAGTGAGACACTCTAGTGTTAATTTACCCTATGCTGTCCAGAAAGTAAAATGTAACTTAAAATTTCGTGTTGTCAGAGGTTAATTTTTTTTCATTTGCATATCAGCAGGCAAAAATAATTTATGCAGGTTTTGTTGATAATGATAACATTCATCTATCTTTTTTTATATAAAGCAGTCATGACAACACTTCTACAATTATGAATAAAGCAAGTTCATTATAATTAATTGTTTAATTGATTAAATAGTGAATAGGCAGTTTATAGTTGATTGTCAAGAATATTATTGAATGTACAACAACAATCTAGTTTCAAGTGGCAAGGAACATAGTTTGTGTATGTGTGTGTGTTTTGTTTCTTTAACGTCGGCCTATTTCCACGACTATGGCCAATCACCGACGCCAGAGAGCAGTTTCACCCCACTATCCTGGAAATTTTGCTGAACCCCAGCCTTTCCGTAAGGAGGGTAGGGATCTTTAACGTGCTCAACATCGCATGGCCACGGGACCGACGGCTTTACGCCCCCTCCGAAGGGCAGAACGTGCAGACATTCAACTTGCTCAAATACAATGCCAGAACCTTGGTTGATGTTAATTTTACAGTTTGTACTGAAAAAGTGAAGGGAAAATGCTGGGATCGAACCCAGTACCCTTCGGTTCAGAGGCACACGTTCTTACCCCTGAATCACCGAGGCTCTTAGTTTGTGCATCTAAAACATACTTTGGTAAAAGATAGATAGTAGTTGATAAGATAATATTACACCGTCAGTGCATGAAAAATTGCTATGGGTTCCTACAACAACTTTATACTAAAGACATGTGTGAATTCAATTTAAAAAAAGTTCGGGACGCAGCAAGTGCGTTATGATAGTGAATTTACATTAAATGCTTCAAATTTGAATAACTCAATCTTCTATAAACTTAGAAAGTTGAATTTTGGTGCGTAGTCAGGTCTTTCCCAAGGCAACATATTCACCAAATTTCATTAAAATAGATTTTTAATTTTCGGATATAAATTTTTTTTTCCAAAGAAAACTCAAAATTTTCCCGGAAAACCTTGTCCGATTTTCCTGGCTAAGGAACTCATCCAAGCTATTAATAACAGAAAGGTACTTGCCGAGCTTCATCCAAATCGGTTCATTACTTTTTGAGGTATCGGTTGGATACATACATACTTATATATATATATATATATATATATATATATATATATATATATATATATATATATATATATATATATATATATATATATATATATATATACAGGGTGAGGCGCCAAGGGTTTTTGTTGGGAGTTTCTCAATAACCGAACCGATTTTGATTGATATATATATATATATATATATATATATATATATATATATATATATATATATATATATATATATATATATATATATATATATATATATACAGGGTGAGGCGCCAAGGGTTTCTGTTGGGAGTTTCTCAATAACCGAACCGATTTTGATTCGGAAAATTTCAATTCCTATGTTTTCGGCCAAGCCCAGTTAAACTAAAATATTTTTGCTCACGTGACACTTCCGGTTCTACCGGAAGTGTCCATCAACTTCGTTATTTTAAATGCAATATGCCACCTTTTAATAGAATTTTGAATTCTACTCGTAACTTAAGGTAGATTTTCACCAGCATACTATGTGTTTAAAATTAACCATTTTAAAAATATTTCGTTTTTTTTCGAAAATTTTTGTAAAATCATAGTTGCACTTCATACCTGATAACTTGAAGGAAAAATAAGCTACAAGATTTATCTTTTGCACACAACACAACAGTATGTGTACCATCACCACATGTATTACAGTTTTGCGTTGCAACATACAGGGTGATAGAAATTGACTTGGCAACTTGACAAAATTCAACTGATCAAAACTTGCGTTTTTCAAATTTTAGTTTAATTGGGCTTGGCCGAAAACCTAGGAATTGAAATTTTCCGAATTAAAATCGGTTCGGTATGTATATATAAATATATATAAAACATAAAAATTGAAACCCCAGATATGGGTTCTAGGGGTCCTAGTTCCCGCTCATTTGACAAAATTTTTGCAGTCTCACCATCGATACCTATTAGTGATTTTTTTTAAATAAAAATTTAACAAAATTAGTTACTTTTCTGTAAGATCCTCGGTGGTTCAGCGGTAAGAACGTGTGTCTCTGAACCGAAGGGCACTGGGTTTGAGACCAGGGTTCTCCTTTCACTTTTTCAGTAAAAACTGTACAATTAACATCAACCGAGGTTGTGGCATTGTATTTGAGCAAGTTGAATGTGTGCACGTTCCGCCCTTCGGAGGGGGCGTAAATCCGTCGGTCCCGTGTCCATACCATGTTGGGAACGTTAAAGATCCCTACCCTCCTTACAGAAAGGCAGGAGTTCGGCAAACTTTCCACGATAGTGAGGTGAAATTGCTTGTGATTGGCCATAGTCGCGGAAATAGGACGACGTCAAAGAAACAAATTACACACACACCCACTTTTCTGTAACATAATTAAATTTTAGTATATCAGTAAGCCTATTGGTTAATTAATCTAAGTTGGATGCTCCGCTATTTATATCTGTGTTAAACTTGTTAACATACTCAACAAAAGAAGAAAACCTAATTGCTAAACACCAATTCTGTTATGTCCTTAAGAGCGGGTGTCCTACCTGGTCAAACCAACAATTTACTTCAAAACGTTAAAGGCATGGTTAAATCATGGAAGCGCGATACTTATCCAGTGCAATCCAAATCATGAGAAGAGTGAAACAGTACAATACACATCAAGCTGCCAGAATTGATTACTTTGTGCATTGCCATAGTATCCTATCACATAGAACACTCATATGAGGTAAAAGCAGAACAGGTGTTTATCATGCAAAAAAGAGCAATGGGGACGTTAGTAGATAGGGCGCCACCTGGGACCACCCCTCCACTTTTTCTGCGCATGCGCAATGACGTCACGCGCATGCGTATGACGTTGACAGTTGACAGCTGACCTGTCACTGTTGACAGCTGTCAATGTCAGCTGACCTGTCACCGTTGACAGTTGTCAATGTCAGCTGACCTGTCACCGTTGTCAGCTGTCAACTGTCAATGTCAAATGTCATGTGTCATCTATCACATATCACATTTGACCTGTCTGATGACGTTAGCGTGAATCAGGGCCCCTGGGTAATTATTATTTATAATCATAAGTTTGTCATACGAATTGTTTCCTGTTTCCATTAAAAAATAATAAAATGTTAAACATCTGCTCGCTTAAATTGTAGTAGCGAGAAACAAGGATTTGTGCTCCGCTTTACTAAACATTCTTTGTACAGAAGCTGAGAAAGATCAAGGAAAAGTTCTTCCACAACAGGATACGATTGTCATAAACCTAGAATTTTCGTCTTCTGCCTCAGATAGAGAACACAAAAGACATTTATATTTATTTCCGCTGCGGCTGTTGTTTGAGATTACTAGAACAATCAATGAAACTTCAACTCTTTAACTTTAACAACATTTTGTATAGCCTGAAAGTTATTTTTTGAAGATTGGACATTTCCCCTGAAATATAAGCCTAAGTCAATTTAACTATTATAATAGCACTATAAAACATGTCTAAAAAGGGAACATAAAAAATATCTAAAAGGAGGATCACGATTTCAAAACATACTATCTGAGATCAGATCAAAGATCTTAAATTTACATAAGATCTAGATCAGACTATATGATCTTGCGATTTTACCTAGATCAGTCCTGACACTGTATACAGTAGATTAAGTATGCAATTTAATTTTGATTTTCTTTGAAACTTTAAGTATATATATATATATATATATATATATATATATATATATATATATATATATATATATATATATATATCAATGTCTAGGTTTTGTTTGTTTCAGAATAACTTTTTTAAATATTTAAATAGAAAACCAGCCACAAGATGCCACTTGGTCTAAAACCTTATTCAATATTAGCATAATATGCTTTAGTCTAATACGTTTCATAAAGGTAAAGTCTATAACAAGACCAGTAGGCATAAACCAATTAGTAAGCACAAAAGATCGATTGATAACATATATGTAGCTAGAACTAGGCAGTATAATTTTATATAAAACAGAATTCTTCAAGCACTCTAAGCTACATTTCGAATGACTCACATCATACGTACGCACAAAAAATGTCCGGTCTGAATTTTTTAGGTTAATGTTCCTTTAAGTAAAAGTAGATATACCAAAGTATTAAGGCATATTAAAAACGTGGCCGAATATATAACGGATACACTGCTTGCCTAGGGGATAAATTAATTAGTGAACAAAAAACAAAGAAAATGTTAGCGAAGTCAATGACTTTTAGAAGAGAAAAAGCCGAAAAAATTTTGTTTGCTCACCATATGAACCTCGAATCGCGAGGGGTCTAAATATCATTTAAAAAAATCCAATTTGCAACTAACATTTTCGACAAAAAAGACTTTAAAAAATTCGCAAGGTAACCCAAAAGACCAGGATAGTACGACCAAAATGTCGGGAATTTATACAATAAGTTGCAAAGATTGTGATCTTAAATACGCCGGACAAACAAAATGTCTATTGAAAGTAGATTCAAAGAACACTTAGCACAATTAAGATACTGTACTAAAGATAGACCTTTCGCCGCCCGACATATTTGGGATAATAATCACTACGTTAATGAGGAGGATCTAAAATAAATAAAAAATGTTAGACAACCGCAGGACAGCTAAACGCCTTCGAAAGTATATATATATATATATATATATATATATATATAATATATATATATATATATATATATATATATTGACAAATATAGTAATAATAAAAAATGTATGAATCTCGCTCCGCCGCCTATCTCCTGATAGATTGCTTTGTAAAATAAATACCGCAGAAGCACGCCCGAAAGATAAGAAAATAATACATATATTTCCGCCAAACGAAATATGTTAGTTTTGGTGTTGAATCTCTCTAAATCGTAATAGTAACCGACTACCTGCAGAATAATATAAATAGAGTTGTGTATATAAGATATTTAGAATTATTAATCCCCTGATGACGCTAACTTGGTTAGTGAAACGATCGTGAATTTTTTTTATGTATTGTGGTGATTTGGGTTCTCCAAGTGTGCTTATTAGTGCTCATCACAGGTTCCAGTCTTCACTTAGAGAATTCTTCAAACATAAAACAAACCACTAGATGGTATAGTGGTGTCTACATATGTAGTTGTTATTGAGGAAATAACACGAATAAGAAAAATAATTCCTTTTTATCAGCATTTGTGTCCAAGATATTGTCAACGGTGTAGTAGCTATATTGGATAAAGGGTATTCACATCCTTGAAACGCTTATTTCCTATTCTTAAACTACCCACGCTTTTTCAGTAATATTGGTAGCATGTTTGAAAACTAAATAGCACCAACACATTCATTTGCACGCACATTTTATTTTCAGCGAATTATATCCAATATTCTATGTTATTCGTTATTTATTTGAGTAACATTGACAAATAACTACAATTCAAATAGTAGATATAGTTGGTTAGCTAGTAAATGAAGTCTGAATAAGTATTTCTCTATTCGAAATGGATGCACTCTCGATAATATACACCCGGTTGTAGATGATGACTGAAAATCAAATTATCATGCAACAATTTTAGCAGACCAAAGACTCAGAAGGAAAAATCAACGAATATAGGTTTACAGAGGCCAAGTGATTAAAGAACTGCTTATTTGAAGTTCAAATTTGGAACCCACTTGCTGTGACCACCTCGCTTATAAACATGTGCTACAGCTACAACTACAGATAATTAATTACAAAATTAGACATTAGATAGCGCCTGCATATACAAGCTACAATATACCCAAAAGATACTTCTCTAAAGTACCCTGTTATTAGAGACGTTGGGGCAAAACAGAATGGAAACATTAAAATACCAACGGCATTGTGTGAAATCTTTCCGACGGAGGTATGGACTAAGGTCCAGTACTTCAGGAAGTGGAGTTTAGTGGGTAGGAGTCTCAAACTACCTCGATATCCAACACACCGTAAAACCGGTGGTCGGAAGTGGCTGGAGGCCGTATAGTCCAACCGACTTCAAGCATATCGCAACGGAATCTGGACTATAAAATACAAACTGAGGTGGAGACTACTTCTCTGGCTTCACTGTTGGTTTTCATTTTTGTAAATAAAGGACGTAGCTAGCGCGTAAGTTAACTGGAGCAAATGGCCATGATTCTGAATTCTAGATGTTCTAGGTTGTTCTTCAACATTTCTCTAACCGGTTTCGCTGCTTGACAGCATCCTTAGACAGAAGAAAATTGCATTAATACGAAATCATGACGACTACAAATATAAAGATCTGTTGCTATGTTATGATGTTTGCACCGAAAAATTCCTTCAAAATGAAAATATAGATGCGAACAATGTTATTTGAATAATTCCCTTTAATTATAGGTAAATTAAAGTAACAAAAAAACCCCGCATTGACCGTATTCAAATCCTCACCAAATATTCAAACATACCACGACAATGTATACCTTATACCCATAGACAATGTATCACCAAAATAGAGCAGCTAAGAATCCGTCTCGCTATTGTTTACATGCAGTAGTTGTTATGTGGATTATTGTTAGTCGGAAATTTTACAACTAAAAAGGACATACAAAGAAAATCATTTAACTCAAAAGTAACGAAATGACCTTGTAAGGATTGGTGGTCGGTGATGGCGGATGGGTCAGGTAGCAACATATTTTCCACTGAACAGATTTTTAAAAGTATGTTTTAGTGAATTTTCTTAAAAAAAATTCACTAATAAGGAGATCTCGACTTTTGAATTTTGAAAAAATTTCTTCAAATGAGCGCTATTTAGGACCCCTGGAACCCAAATCCGAGGTCGGTTTCAGACTTTATATGTTTATATATATATATATATATATATATATATATATATATATATATATATATATATATATATATATATATATATATATATATATATATATATATATATATATATATATATATATATATATATATATATATATATATATATATGTTTATATATTTATGTGTCACACCTATAACTAAAAAAATAATGGACCGATTTTGATAAAATTTGGTGAGAACCTTCCTTTCGCGAGTGGCTTGGATAAGTTCGTTATCCAGGAAAATCCGCCGAGGTTTTCCCGGAAAATTTTGTGTTTTCTTTCGAAAAAAATCGAAAAAAATTTATATCTCTTGAATTAACAAAGTAAGGGCAACAAAATTTGGTACACGGGTTTAAATCGTTATATGTAAGCTACCTACCAAAATTTAGCGCTGTAGGTTAAAGGACAAAAAAGTTACAGGCATTTAAAGAAAAATAAATTTGGGTTTTCCTCAAAACGTCAAAGTCGCGATTTTAAACGTAAAAATTGTTAATATTTAGGCAATGAACCTGAAATTAATATGATCTATGGAAGGAAAATGTCTCAAGAATAATGTTTTACAAAGCCTGAGCTCTTAGTTTCAATCGTCATTGTCCTTCATTTTACTAAAATATTCCTAGAAAATTCATTTCAAATAGACCCTTCTCTGATGCTTTAGTAGTAATATTGGCTATAGAGTTTATCGTTTAATGGTATATCATTTTTGTCGAATTATCGTAAAAAATCATTAAAGCGCAATATATCCGTTATTATGCAAGTTACGAAAAAAAGTTGTATACATTAATTGTAGGGTGTCTTAAGCTACATCTTAAAAAATATTAAAACAATTACAGGATGGCCCATAAGTCGTTGGTGATTCAAATTTTCTTTTTTTTAGTGATTTTTTTTAATCAAACACGCCCTATGTTATTGAATTTTTGTATTTTCCATCGAAATATAATACATCTTTATAAGAAAAGAAATTCGGGACGCAGCAAGTGCGTTATGGTAGCGAATTTTCATTAAATGCTTCAAATTTTGAATCAATTTGCTATTAACCTATAAGGTCGACCAGAAAACCAGTTTTTTCGGGAACAATTTAACTTTACTTTCGGAAAATTTTGTACATTTTCAAACAATAAAGTTATTTTGATGAAACATGGCACATTGTTTCTAATATATAGATTATACTGGTAACCAAATTTGGTGCCTGCTTTCTTAAAAAAAGATATTTGCTGTTAGAAACATTTTTATGAAAATTCACTACCATAACGCACTTGCTGCGTCCAGAGTTTTTTACAATTCTAGACATTACTGAAAACTAAAAAGGGGGGAGATTCCCCCGTATCCAAGAAGGATCGATTTTTATACAAAATATATTTTAGCAAGTGACCTGGTCGTATAAAACATATTATAGGAACTGACTCCCAAGATAGTTTAATGTACAAGTAGGAATAATTACAGTTTTCTGTAATGTATTGCAATTTTATTTAATAGGTTCAGATTATGTGAAAGTGGCGGGGCTCATCACAGGTTACAATTACAGACAGGGCTGATAATTACCAGCGCCATCTGTTTTTTAAGTACAAACCCGCATAAGCTAGTAATAACTAGTCAAGGTATGTTAAGGCTTGATGCATTCTCACAACAATTAGAACCCTAGACCGGTTTCGCTCTAATTAGAGCCCGTCAGTACAGCATACTAATTGCTGCGAAAATACACCTATAAAGTAATACGACTATAGTAGCCAGCCTTCCAACACTAAGTGAGTGGTGAACGTGTCGCCACCTAGTTGCCGAACCAAGTAGTATGTTGTCACGCCAGTTCCAAATAACACAAAGTGTTGAAAAAATAGATACTGTATACAACCAACTAACAATTTTAGTAAATTGTCAGCCCTGGCCCATCTCTAGCCTAATATAGGGACAAAGTATATAAGGCTAGATGCATTCTCACAACAATTAGAACCGTAGACCGGTTTCGCTCTAATTAGAGCTCGCCAGTGTGGCATACTAATTGCTGCGAAAATACACCTATAAAGTAATACGGCTATGGTAGCCAGCCTTCCAACACTAAGTGTGTGGTGAACGTGTCGCCACTTAGTTGCGGAACCAAGTAGAATGTTGTCACGCAAGCTCCAATTAACACAAAGTGTTAAAAAAATAGAGACTGTATACAACCAACTAACAATTTTAGTAAATTGTCAGCCTTGGCCCATTTCTACCCTAATATAGGGACAACGTATATAAGGCTAGATACATTCTCACAACAATACAGTCTCTATTTTTTTAACGCTTTGTGCTATTTGGAGCTGGCGTGACAACATACTACTTGGTTCCGCAACTAAGTGGTGACACGTTCACCACTCACTTAGTGTTGGAAGGCTAGCAACCATAGGCGTATTACTTTATAGGTGTATTTTCGCAGCAATTAGTATGCCGTACTGACGAGCTCGAATTAGAGCGAAACCGGTCTACGGTTCTAATTGTTGTGAGAATGTATCTAGCCTTACATACTTTGTCCCTATATTAGGGTAGAAATGGGCCAGGGCTGACCATTTACTAAAATTTTTTAGTTGGTTGTATACAGTCTCTAGTTTTTTTAACACCTTGCGTGTTATTTGGAGCTGGCGTGACAACATACTACTTGGTTCCGCAACTAGGTGGCGACACGTTCACCACTCATTTAGTGTGGAACTAGTCAAGGTTTATAGATTAAATAGGTGGTCAGGTAATTCTGAGGGGGGAGAGACACGAGAGGAGGGTAATACGTCATGTGTATTCTAAATGCGAATAACACCTATAGTTTCAGGTTGCGTTTTGGTGTTTTAAATAACATTTATTAGAAATTTGTGCAACTTAGCTTAACAATTTTCGAACACGATCAGTTACGGATTTATTTTAATGTCTATTTTGTACGAAATTGCAGTTAAATAGAACCTATTGTCTTACAGACAATATCTTATTGTTTGAGGTGTTGTGTTGTAAACATAACTGCACAATGAATCAATGGTATCACGAATTGAACGTCATTTATTCAAGATGAAAAAAAAAAACGGTTATATATACTTAAAACAAGAACTCAATAAATAATTTGACCTAAATGTGTCTAGATGCTTGGTGGAGTTGTTTGTAGTGTATTACTATGCAAAAATAATTCTAAAAAGCAATGAAAAGCAGAGATAAACTTCTTTTCCAAAAGGAGTAAAAATAAAAGTATTACGTATATTTGCAGATAAGCCCACGGAGGGTTTTTATAAAAAAAATCAGAAATATGCTAGAACCCACTTGGATGCATAAACCACAAGAAACGTTTCCTGCAAAGAACCCCCAAGTACCAGGAGTGAATAGGGGTGCTTGGCGGCGAAGAAGATAAAAAAAGAAGTATAAACGAAAAATGTGGAAAAAAAAACAACTTAGCTGTTAATCTTGTTATAAGTTGAAAAAGAACATAACTTTGAAAGACAAACATAAAAATTCCGTCTAATTTCAATATTCAATGCACTATTATTCCACTAGATTTAAATTAGGAATACATGTGACGTATTTCCGCTCTAGTCTCTATTTAATCTATAAACCTTGGTAACTAGTGGTATCTCTTCTACATACATATTTAGAACCAATGAAAGGAAACGAAAATACATTACAGAAACCTGTAATTCTTGGCACTTGTACTTTAAACTGCCAGTCATTCCCAAACATATATTTTATTTGAAAATCTCTTCTCCGTTGCGGGGAATCTCCCCCCCCCCCCCTTTTTTTGGTTTGGCTTCGCGATAATTTTAACCAATCATGTACTTTCCAAATCCAAATATATGATGAAATAAGTGGGGTGTGGGATGGGGAAATATGCTAATAAGAAGAACAAGCTTTAAGCTATAGGTTTATACACTCGTGAATTGCTAAAAGCGAATTGCGAAATCGCCGCGAAATGTATCCCTATTGGTTTATTTTAAATAATATTGATATTATTTAAAATGGATCAATAGGAATACGTTTCGCGGCGATTTCGCAACTCGCAGGTGTATGCAATAGGCTTAAAGCTTGGTTCATACACTCGCGAATTGAGAAAAGCGATTGCGAAATTTCAGAGAAAACTAACCCTATTGGTTTATTTTCAATTATATCCACAGAACAATCCCTATAGAAGTTTCACCTAAATGGAGCTAACCTGGACTTTATTAGGGCTCTAGTTCGGACATCGCATGTAGTAGATGTCACTAGTAGTGCTACAATTCTACTGAGCAAGCTGTTCAGTGCGCCATTTTATCATACATTCAAAATTCAAATGTTTTGAATGCAAAAAAGTTTTTGTTCGCTTCTAGTTCTTTCATTGTGTAATTATAATACAAGTTTGTTACTAAACGTTTCTTTTAATTAAGTTTTACCTATATTAACTTTTAATGGATACGTTACAGTATTTTCATTGTTCGTCGGTTTTGTGTTTTAGATGTGCGTTTTTTTTGTGAATTAAAATATGATCGTTATCATAAGCTTTATGTTTAAACAATCATGTAATTTCAATTCTATTTTCAGTTTTTTTATCAAAAAAGCAAGGTGGTTTCATAGTTCAAGGTGTTTTGGTGAAACATAATTACAACTGCTTTAGTTTTCAGGCAAGTTTAGAACGTTTTAGTAGTTCATAGGTTATAAGAAAATAACGTTTTCTTACAGAAGCTTTGTGGATATAAATATGATACCAACCAAGAAAACGATTTATTGTTAATTGTGTTCCGGGGTGCCTGGAATTATTTAAAAGATATCGTTTTTCGTTGAAATCATCTGAAGACCATTTTGATGACTGGGTGAAAGCTGTACAAAACCCAAGATGCTTGGTTTATATCCACAAGCCATTTAGGATAGATTTTATATTTGTGATCGTCATTTCGTTGATGAGGATAAAGTACCTGAAATGAGAAGAGGCCTGAAAAGAACTGCTGTTCCCATATCACATCTTCCTTTGAGTAAGTATTCATATATTTTAAAGTGCAAATAAAAATTTCTATTTCTATTTATACATCTCAGAAGTAAACAATGGATCGGGTGGATTCGGAAGGCGACCAGAAAGCCTGATAGTGTACACTGTTGCCAGATGAATATTACCAAGTGTCATTTTAAATAAAGAAGGAAATTAAAGGGTGCACAAATGTTTTTCTAATAAATGACAATATGACGTCATTTATATATACCTTAAAAGAAGGAAAAACCAACCTTGCCATACATTGTGGTCATGTGAGCATATAAATGTAATAATGTACAAGCACCAGACTGCTGTAATATACTTACCTATCGATAAGGAATGGCAATATATACTTCATCTTACTTTCAGAATTAAAATGGTTTTTAAATAAATGTAATAGGAATACTGTTCTAGGTTTCTAAATAAATGTACTAGTAATACTGTTCTAATAAAACACAAGTGTATTTTATCTTGTTTGATTTTCCATTAATCATATCGATAGTAAAAACTGAAGCTGCAAGTGTTAGAAGGTTCAAATTGCCAATTAATTTGTCCTATGATTGCAAAGCTTAAAACAGGCATATGTATGTTATTAAAACATAACTTGTTTTGTTTTCACTATAAAAATCATAAAAAAAATATTTGGCTAATTTAACCTCTTTACTGGCAGTGGTATAAAATTAAATAGAATTTATTTGGATTTGCTAAATGAAAATGAAATCAAATTTCCCGCGTGTGACTAAAATTCATCGCATCCGCCAGAGGCACTGCAATATTGTTCAAAACGTCAGCATTGGCGTTTCCCTTCTATAGGGGGTCTTCTGTGATTATATCGTAATATTATTTTAAATAGACCAATAGGAATCAGTTTAGCAATTCGCATTTCGCAATTCGCATTTTACAATTCGTGAGTGTAGGATCTTAGCTTAGGCCTAGTTCATACACTTGCGAATTGCGAAACGCCAATTATGAAACTAATTATTATTGGTCCATCTTAAATAATCTTACGACATTATTTAAAATAAACCAATAGGGATGCCTTTCGCTGCGATTTCATAATTGGCCAGTGTATGAACCAGGCTAAAAGTTAATAGTTCATAGAGCAACAAAAACAATTGCGTTTACAATTCTCTATGAAATATGTAAATCATGAACAGAATAATTTAAAATTAAAATTATAGGTTAAGGTTATAAAAATTAAAAATAAAACTTCTTGATTTTGCTTTGCTTATCTCTTTTGATTGTGAATATTATGTTTTAAGAAAAAATGATGAAATTTAAATTACTTTTACAAAAAACTTGTGGAGTATCAAAACGATTTTATAGTACTAATTTAAGTATTGCAAATGTTTTAAAGCAAAATGATGTGGGGAACTCTATAGAAATAAAGGTTGATATTTAAATGAAAGCTACGTTTATTTAACGTTTACTCTACTCCATTCCTATAGACTTGTAACAACTTACAATTTTAGGGCTGGGTGAAATCTCTTCGAAATCAAAAAGAGCATGTTTTTGTTGATGTAACTGATGGATCTACAGACAAAAAATTACAAGTTCTGCTAGGTAAAGATTTAAAGCCGAAAAACTTAACAACTGGCTCTTCAATAATAGTAAATGGTACACTTGGTCTTTCACCTCGAGGCAACATCGAACTGACAGCCAATCAGGTTAAAGTTTGTGGTGAATGTATTGTTTCAGAGGGGTATCCGTTTGCTCCTAGAAAGGAATACACCCCTGAATATATCCGACAGTATTTACATTTAAGGCCACGCACTAATATATTTTCTTCTCTGTTGAGAATTAGAAGTAGAGCAACTTTAGCCATTTATGATTACCTTGATAGTGAAGGTTTTGTTAATGTTCATACACCTATTTTAACATCTAATGACTGTGAAGGTGCTGGTGAGGTTTTTAAAGTTTTACCAGACAATGTACAACTTATTAAGTCTATGACAAAACCAGGAATAACAGTAGATGAAACATATTTTGGTACTAAAACTTTCTTAACTGTTTCTGGTCAGTTACATTTGGAAGCTACAGCTCATAGTTTGAGCAAAGTGTATACTTTTGGACCTACTTTTCGAGCAGAAAATTCCAGGTCGAGATTGCATTTATCTGAGTTTTATATGTTAGAAGCTGAAGTTGCGTTTATAGAAAAAATAGAAGAGCTCATATCTGTAATAGAAAAAATGGTTAAAGCTATTACTCATACAGTTTTAGATAAGTCGCATGATGACATTGAAAGATATAACAAAGAAGGTGTTAGAGACTTCAAATGGGTAGATAAGAATTTTGCAATATTAACATTTGATGAGGCTGTTGATATTGTACATAAAAACAGCGATAAGTTCAAGGAAACATTTAAGGAACAAAATGGTTTTGGTAAAGAACATGAGATATTTCTTGCAAAACATGCTGGAAATGTGCCCGTGTTCATTATTAACTGGCCCAAAGCTATAAAACCATTTTATATGCTGGAGTGCACAAATGATAGTGATAAGGTAAGTATTTGTGGACACTTAAATGAGAAATTAGTGACTCTCACACATTATATACCATGTAGAACATCTTTTGAAACAGGAAAATAGTATTCAAAAAGGTTTTCCCCAAATATGTGCACCCCTAATTAACTACAAAATTTCCAACAAAGTCAAACTTTCTACATCTTAAAACTATTATATATATATATATATATATATATATATATATACACACACAGGTGTCCCAATAGTGTGTAATTCCTCTATAAAGAGCTAGCCAAAATAACTTTGAACGAAATTTTCTTGTGATTATGTAAGCTATATCGAGAAAATATATTCAGCTTTGTGGAACTTCCGGTTGCACTGGAAATAGCTATCAACTTAAATATTTTAAATGGAATGCTATACTTTTTATTGCATTTTTGGATATAGATTAAAAAATAAGTGTGACTTTGTGTAGCATTCGCTATAGCTATCTTTGATATTTGGGAAAATATTACAACTTTCTTTTTTTTTAGCTCTGATTTATATGTTACTTCAAAAGTATGCTGTGGGCTGAGCTTTGAGTTTCCCTGCCTTAAATTCTAAATATCAATAGACGACATTCAATTCTTTCAAATAGTTAAAGAATAATTTATTATCATTGTACAGGGTGTATTTCATTTGCAATAAAAAGTAAAGCACTCCGTTTAAAATAACGAAGTTGATAGCTACTTCCGGTGCAACCGGAAGTTCCACAAAGCTGAATATATTTTCTCGATATAGCTTACATAATCACAAGAAAATTTTGTTCAAAGTTTTTTTTGCTAGCTCTTAGGATGATGGATATATAGAGGAATTACACACTATTGGGACATCCTGTATATATATATATATATATATATATATATATATATATATATATATGTATATATATATATATATATATATATATATATATATATATATATATATATGTATATATATATATATATATATATATATATATATATATATATATATATATATATATATAATGAACAGACATACACACACACACACACTAAAATAATAGAGGTTCAATGAAAAAATTATACAGTAGATCAATAATGATGATTTCAAGTAATTGTTTCATAGTTAAAACGTGGCTTTTCTGTTTCAGCAATATGCTGTATGTACAGTATTAGGGATATTTATTATGTCTGTGTGAGAGAAAACGGAAGAAATTTAAATTACGATCTATTTCTAATTTGGTATTTTGATTATTTTTTAACCACGGATAATCCGCACACGAATAATTGAGAGTATATATATATATATATATATATATATATATATATATATATATATATATATATATATATATATATATATATATATATATATATATATATATGAATTTGATTATGAATATTGGTGATTAAGGGTGTGGTGACAGCCTGTTGAAGTCTTGCAATTTAAAATGAGATTTGTATGGTAAAAACTGTGAATAATTAGTTGGAATTTATACCCAGTTGAATGTTAGATTCTGAAGATCAATTTGTTGGACCTGGATTCCTGAGGTAAACCTGCATAGGGGCATATTGGTTGGATTTGATAGTTTGTAATTTGAGGTAAAATTGTGCTCATCAGCATAGAAAGAACTGGAAGATAACCAGTCTGTGATAGCTTATCTGTCTCCTGCTGAAGATTGATTTATTTGTTTATAAATTTACTTATCACAGAACATTGTTTTCTTTAAGATATATGTACAGTGTGTCTTGTAAGTCTTGCAGGTTAGAAGAGGCATAGTGTCAGCCTGACGGCAAAAAGCTGTCGTTAACTTAAAACTATTGAAGAATTCTGGAAAATAGTTGTTTGGAGGGTGAACTCTTCCAATCATGCCACCCACGAAATGTGGATCATGTTCTCATTCTATCAGAGAGGGTACCAGTAGTGTTTTGTGTCTGAAGTGCAACAGTTGGATCCATATGAAGTGCACTAATCTGCCTGATCATGAATTTAGAAAGCTTGCAACTGATATTGAGAAGTGTGGCCGAAAATGGACTTTTGGCAAATGTAAGAGTGATGTTAGTGTCATCGTACCCAGTGATGTGTTTGACTCTGACGTCGACGATCCCACTGTCGACAGGCCGGAGAACCTATTCAAAAAGTATTTCATACCCTTCAAAAGAGAAATTGAGAGTAACCTCGCTGGCATCAGAGAGGACCTAAATTGGTTCGGAGAGCAAAAGAAATCCTTTGGTAGGAAACTCGCCCACCTAGAGGAAAGAGTAAATACCGTTGAGAGAACCTAAATTCTGGCTGTCCCGATCCGGAAAATATCCTAGCTGAAATTATTGATAGAAAGAGACGTGAATCTAATGTTATGGTTTTCAATATGCCTGGGGCCACGAAGCGCGACAGTGTGGAGCGATTGAAAGATGATCGCGATATGCTTGCAGCAATTATTCCTGCCGATACTTTGGTTGCTATGCCTAACTTGAAGCTTCAAAGACTTGGTCGCCCAGGAGCAGGTAAAATTCGTCCGATACTAATTAGTGCTCCCACAGTTGCGGACACCAGGATCCTGTTGAAGACTAAACCCGCTGATGAAACCAATATCAAGTTCAGACCAGATCTAACACCTGCCCAACAAAGTCATCTGAATGCATTGCGATCTAAACTGGAAGCACTGGTTAGTGAGGGGGATAATACCAAAACTATCAGGTATGTCAACGGTGTACGAAAGATAGTCAGCATCTCATCCTTTCGTCCACACAGAGAAAGATCCGAGAATACATAGCAGGCTTCACATTTACTACCAGAACACTCGTGGCTTAAGAACTAAACTCAGGGAAATCGAGGAAAATTCTCCTATAATCAATGTAACTTAAAGTTCTATTGTACTACGGCACTTTGATTATATTATAGCAGTTTTCTGATACCATACTCACTACATACGTATATTTACAGTAAAAACAGAAAAATAAACAAATTAAAAAAAATATTAAACCGACCCCAAAATAGGCACTGAAAAGCGAAAATAACTGGATTACAGGTTTAGTTCAAAAGACAAAAATTAATTTAAATGAAATATTATTTTATGCGCTACTTGCTTCTCTGTTTGAAGCCGGTGCCAAGCCCGAAACACAATAATATTTAGCGATATAAACTGCTTAATTAATAATGGATTATAATTCTGATGAAATACCTAAATATGTTGATGATCAAAGACCCACACACGCTGGCGCATCCATCGCGTGCGCGGAGTAACTTTCGATATCGCGGCAGTGGACCTAGCTTATCTATCTACTACCTAATTCGCTTGGCATCGATACCTAAATATGTTGTTGATGATCAAAGACTCACCCACGCTGGCGCATCCGTCGCGTACGCGGAGAAACTTGCAATGTAGCGGAAGTGGACCTAGCATATCTACCTACTACCTAATTGGCTTGGCGTCGACTTTAAACAGACAAGTAGGTAGCGCATATAATAATATTTTATTTAAATTATTTTTGCTTTTGCATTAAACCTGTAGTTGGTTTAATTTTTTTTAAAGTTTATTAACTTAAAATGTTAACAGAGCAAACAATCCAATATCATAATGAATAAGAATTTAAACTTTTTCTTTGCATTTTGTCATAAAATTTGTCGATTTCGAGTAAAAAATAACCAGTCATGTGTTTTCATTTTCTAAAAATTCCTCTGGAGGTGGTACAAATTCTAGTGTCTATAAGATATTGTTATTTTGATTTTACTTTTGTTATGTTCAAAATATCTTACCGCCATTTTCAATTTTTAGGTATGTGCTTTGGACCTGATAGCACCAGAAGTGGGAGAAATCCTTGGTGGAAGTTTGCGTGAGAATAGTTACGATAAGTTACAGAAAAAATTACCTGAGGGACATAACTTGGAGTGGTACCTAGAACTAAGAAAGTTTGGTAGTGTACCAACAGCCGGTTTTGGATTAGGATTTGAAAGATATTTGCAAATGCTGCTGGGAATATCAAACATCAAAGACTCTATACCTTTTCCTAGATGGCCACACAATTGTAGTTTATAATTTAAAGTAATTTATTTTAATTGTATAGACCATCCATTAAAATTTATACTCAAAGTTTAGATTGGTTACAAATTCATAGACCGTAGCTTATTTCATGAATAATTTTTGATAATTGCAGCATTTCCAGATTAAAAACTTTGAACGGTAGGAATAATTTACCATTACTTAAATCGGAAAAATGTGATGAGTTTAGACATTCATAGATGGTTTTTCCTTGAAATGCTAAATGGATTTCGGGCTATCCTGCCGTGACCAAATTTACATCACATTTTGTCAACCATAGCTGCTGAGTTCTTCACTAGCTGGACTAAAACCACATAGCCAGCTAGTATGGTTGGCGAAACTTCTAATAACCAACCACTTGAGTCAATCACGGCAGAAGAGCCTCGAAGCCATTTTAGCATTCCAATGAAAAATGTGGTTTATCAACATAGGTTGAATATTGTTTACAAAATTATTGTAACTTTTGTATGGAATCAGTAAATTTATAACGGCAACACAAGTAGCTTTATGACTTCACAAAAAAGTCTCTGTTTATAAGACGAATTAGTTTTTTTCTAATTGAGAAGCTAGAATGTTGAATTAATCTACTAAACATTTAATAAGGTGGAAACGTTTTGCTATGAACCGTTTACTGAAAATACAGGCTAGTAGTGGTAGCAGTAGGGGAGGCTAAGGCCAGGCAAGTAGGCCATGTCTGGCCCTTTCTGCCAACCCCAGAATCTGGCAACCATGCCCTACCCCTGCTCGACCCCGTCACGCCGAACCTCCCCGACCTCAAAATAAAGATAATGACGGTCTTCCACTGAACGGAACTTACTTGACTCCTCCGTAAAGTCCTTGATCCAAACATTTCTGTTTGAAGACTCCCAAAAGCTTCACATTCACACAGGTAGTGGTAAAGAGGTTTCTTCAGACTCACCGCATTCCTGACAAACGTGATGCCTTGACACCTACCAATGTAAGCTGTCTTTTGAGACTACAGTGGCTTCTTAGCACTCCAATGATTCAGCGAAGTGTAGTACGACTTTTACCAAGAAGCCTTGTTTCTATTCGGCCTCTCCCCGAAGTCCTTCGCTTGTCTACAGCCACTGACCAACCTCCAGTGCTTCTCCATAGCTTCCTGAGACCATCTACCTAGGGCACGAAAGACCAACTTCCTACTTATGCCTATAGCTGGCTCCGGGCTACAGAACGGACGCCGGGAACCAAGCCTTGCCAGGTCATTCGCCGCCTCGTTCGCCGCCACGCCACAATGTCCCGGACCCGTAACTCACTTAAGCTGTTCCTTATTTGTCTTGAACAGCTCCCTAAGAGCGTAAGCGCACACCTGAACCAGCATTGATCTAATTCTAGGCGCGCAGATCATTCGGAGGGCCGCTTGACTATCCGAGCATGTGTATACTCATTCCTCGGGGCTCGTTGTTACATCTTGTTGAATAGCCACAGACAGGATAGCATATACCTCCGTTTCGAATGCCCTGGTATATGCCCCCAGAACATAATTTCTCGCACACTCAGATCATCGATCTATATTCCCGCCCCGAGGGAGTGCTGCTCCTCCAGCCGTGATCTATCAGTAAAACAGACCAGGCTGGCAGGCTGTAATCCCTCCATTGATCTCTGCTATGGATTCTGATGGCATATGTCCTAGTCAGCATAATAAAATCCTCTGCATTTCGCACCTTCATGGAGGAAATTGTAATTTTTTTTCACCTCCTTGGCAACTTTTGCGTGTGCTGTGATTACTGTCTCACCACACCAGTTTATAAATGTGTGTGTTTATAACCAGTGGTATAAATGGGAAGCGGCGGCAGCATCAGCAGGACCTCTAATGCTGCTGAGGGTGTCGTTCTCATAGTAGCGGTGATACCCAGACTTGCCAACCTTTGAAGCTGGCCAACTTCCGGGTAGCAGTTTCATTCATACCACCACACCAGACCACTGCCCCATAAAGGATCCTCGGCCTGACCATCGCAGTGTTAATCCAAAAGAGGGTACGAGGATTAAATCCCAAGTCCGTCCTGTCACATGGCGCAACTGCCAGAGGATCGCTACTCCCTTCCTTACTACTACTCGTTCTATTTACGACCTCCATGGTATAATTTGGACTCCAGGACCACGTACAGATATTTGACCTTCCGCGTTAAAGCTAAAGGTTTTTCAAACGTCACCGGCGGCCCTGAACTCCTCCATATTCCCCTTTTTGATGAATAGGATCATCTTCGTCTTCGCTGGGTTTAGGGAGAGTCCCAGCTCACCACAACACTGTCCAATTTTACTGCAGGCTGTTTGAATGCATGCACAGAGATCGCTGAAGAATTTGCCGGTGACTAATATGCCTAAGCAAAGAATCCATTATCGGAGAGTCGTTCCATGAGGCCATTTATGACCAGACACCGTATATATGGGAGGAAGGTAGTCGTCCTCGGGGCAACCACTGGTCACCTCAACGTCTAGCACTTGGCCCCTCAAGATGAGTGAAACTCCCCTGTCTTCTAGCATGCTCGCCACCCAACTTATGAGGGATCTAGGTGATCCCCTCTCCCGTAGGGCGGCAGAGACCGTATCCGTCTTTGCCCTATCGTATGTATATATATATATATATATATATATATATATATATATATATATATATATATATATATATATATATATATATATATATATATTGCCGATTTTTCGGAATAGTTTATTAGTTTATTCCATTATCAAGGCTACAACATGGAAAGAAAAAAGTTTACAATTTACATAAGAAAAATACAAAGGTTTAAAATACTTACATATAACGCGAGTTTTACTTGAACTAATGGTTGATTAACAAACATGGAAGAAAAAACCTTTTTGAAAATTTGACTGAAGTCACACTGACATATGCAGCTAACTATTGTGTATTTGAATTTGTTGTTTTGTTTTTGTCTAGGAAAGATAAATAGGCGTAGTGATTTCTAAAATTATTATCTTTCTTTAAGTTTATTAAATTGTCGCTACAGTAATTTCAAATTATTCTAAACACATTCTTTTATTATTTAAGGTTTCACAATGTAAATTAGAAACATTACTAAAATTTATATTGTGACCAGTGTCGAGATTATATTCAGACAGAGCACAAGTTCTTTTTTGTAAACGTATATCACTTTTGTGCTGTGTTAATCTATATTTAAGGGCTCTGCTTGTTTGGCCAATGTATTTTAAATTGCAATTACTACATGGAATACAATATACCACTCCAGACACTTTAGAAATTTCATCCTTACTTTTGAGTTTACTGAAAATGTTATTAATTGTTTTTGAATATCAAAAGTTATTTTAAAATTGCTTTCATCTTTAAATATAAACTTTAGCCTATTGCAAATATTCTTAATGTATGGGATCGATATGTAAAAAAAGTTGGATGTTTCCGATCTCAAAATATATGTATGTCTGATAAATTTGATACTGTTTGTAGAGAGTGTCTTGTGTTTTAATGGTGATTGTTTGAACAATTGTATAAGAGTTTATTGAGCAGTTTGGGGGGATAAGAGTTGTTAACAAAAATATTATAAGGTTTTCTTAATTTTTTTTTCGTGGAAAGAAGGATGGCATATCTTTAATATTCTATTTTTTAACCTAATAAAATTTTAATTTTAGTTTTAAATAAATGATCTGAATGAAAATTAATATACCTTTGAGAATTAGTTAGTTTAATATACCAATCTAAAATTATGTTGTTATCAATTGTTATAATTAATTTTATATCTAGGAATGGTACATTATTATCGGTTTCCTCTTCTAATGTAAATTTAAGAATCGGTTGTAAGAATTGAAAACATCTAAGATAAATTTTAGTAATGTTTCTGTTATACATTGTGAAACCTTAGATAATAAAATAATGTTTTTAGACGAATTTGAAATTACTTTTAAAGGCAATTTAATAAACATAGAGAAATATCCTAATTTTATAAATCACTACCCCTATTTATATTTCCTAGACAAAAAAAAAAAAAAAAAATTCAAACACAATAGTTAGCTGCATATGTCAGTGTGACTTCAGTTAAATTTTCAAATAGTTTTTTTCTTTCAAGTTTGTTAATCAATAATTAGTTCAAGTAAAACTCGCGTTATATAATATTAAGTATTTAAACCTTTGTATTTTTCTTATGTAAATTGTCAACTTTTTTCTTTCCATGTTGTAGCCTTGATAATGGAATAAACTATTCCGAAAGCTCGGCAATTAATACAGAGTTTTTATTTTGCAGCTGACTGCTATCCCACAATTTTTAAGTATATATACAGGTGTCCCACGTCGAGTAATGTATTAGATTATTTTTGAAAATATACATTTTTGAGTGCTGAAAATCTGTATACGGGGGTTTCCGAAGATGCTCTATTTAATGGAAATAATTTCCAAAATGGAGGACTTCTGGTTACACCGTAAATAGACATAAACATCGTTATTTCAAATAGAACACTCTGTATATTATTGCATTTTTAGAATACTCATATAATTTTAGGTTAAAAGTTATTAAGGTATGCTCTCCCTATCTTCAACTGTTTTCGAGTTATGTCAATTTATTTGAGAATTCTGTTCAAGGGGAGGCTAACTTAATGAAGGTGATTTCGTGTCGTGTTATGATGCTGAAAATTCTTTAATTTGTCAGACACGTTCCAATGCCATTAAGCTTCGACATGATTGTGGGAAAAATTGTTTCATATACAGGGTGTTCTGTAGGATGTATTAGAATTTTGTGTGTTTTAAACTAGAATAACTCATTTATTTAAAATGGAACACCCTGTATATTATCTTCTCATCGAATAGAGCAGATAATTATCTTTCAAACTGTATTAGCATTCCCTATACCTTGGTATTTGATTTCATAACGTCTGAATTTAAACGCAGTCATTGGCGAGGACTCGGGATACCTATCATTAAACAGCCGACATGTTCTGCTGACCACTCTGTTGCACTCTCAATGAAAATAAAATAAATTCAGCAATTGTTCGTTTGAATATCCATTATAACGTAGAATTCCTATTAATTC
Source organism: Tillus elongatus (assembly GCA_964006375.1). NCBI lineage: Eukaryota > Metazoa > Arthropoda > Insecta > Coleoptera > Cleridae > Tillus > Tillus elongatus. Next base: position 77,975,303 of record OZ023263.1, on the reverse strand, counting down.
AGACAACAAAGACAAAATAACTGACGTTGTGAATGACAGAAATATAAAACTGACAATAAACGTGAAAATGTCAAACATCACATAGCACTCTTAGAATTCATACAGATTTTAGACATACTCCTAAATTTGTCTTTTTTTTGGTAAACCGCAAATATCTCGACAATTATCAACTTAGTTATAGGGAATGCTAATACAGTTTGAAAGAGAATTATCTGCTCCAATAAATGAGAAGATAATATACAGGGTGTTCTATTTGAAATAAATGAGTTATTCTAGTTTAAAGCACAGCAAATTCTAATACATCTTACAAAACACCCTATATATGAAACACTTTTTCCTCACAATCATGTCGAAGCTCAATGGCCTTGGAACGTGTCTGACAATTAAAAGAATTTTCAGCATCATAACACGACACGAAATCATCTTCATTAAGTCAGCCTCCCCTTGAACAGAATTCTCAAATAAATTGACATAACTCAAAAACAGTTGAAGATAGGGAGAGCATACCCTAATAACTTTTAACCTAAAATTAGATGAGTATTCTAAAAATTCAATAATATACAGTACAATATATCTATTTACGGTGTAAATTGACGCCATTTTGTAGATTATTTCCATTAAATAGAGCATCTTCGGCAACCCCCGTATACAAATTTTCAGCACTCAAAAATGTTTATTTTCGGAAATAATCTAATACATTACTCGATGTGGGACACCTATATAATATATATATATATATATATATATATATATATATATATATATATATATATATACATATATATATATATATATATATATATATATATATATATATATATATATATATATATATATATATATATATATATATATATATATATATACATATAAAAATTCTAACTGACCCCGAATGTGTTTAAGGAGTTATAGTTCAAATTCAAAAGTCATCGCGACTTTCTCATTAGTAGACTTTTTCTACGAAAATTCACTAAAATACTGTTGTTAATATAGTTGGTTCTTGTAAATAACACAAATGTGTAATATCTTCCTACTTGTGTATATATTTTTAAATTTGCAAGATTCTAATTTTTTCCATAATCTTTTATTACATTCCAATTTACATGCGGTCTCATTTACATTTAAATTACAAAACTAATACTATAACAAAATTATTTATTTATCTACATTTCGTTTGAAATAATAGTAAAAATAGTAATAAGCTCTTTGTCTTTGTAACTTGACCCTTAATCATTTCGTGCTGGACCAGTCGGAGAAGCTGGCCCTGTGCAACACTGTGGGTGGATTATCGGATCCCAAGATGTCTCGGCGTTTACTAATCACTCGTTTCAGTATATCAGCAACACCAGTGTTAAGAAGAGCATTGATACAACTGCTACTGGATGATTGTGGTGCAGGTTTCATCAATTTTTGCTTATGAATATCTTGCCCGACTGCATATGAAAAAGATCTTTCTCTGTGAACTATTATGTCATCCTTTATAGAGTTCTGAAACAAAGTTTTGCGTTTAGTATCTAGTTAGTACGATGCTCAAAGAGTATTTACTTTTCACAACATATTTGAGTGATACTTAAATTAAACATAAACGTTTTCTGTTATGTTATGTGGTTTACTTCTTATTTTTTATTAATCGCCAATTGCTAATTATAGTGCATTTAAGTTAATTTTCAGTATACTCCAACCGAATTTGTTCACATCTGAAGGAAAAAAGAAATTAACAACCAAATACTGTGTGATTGGTTAAACAGCAAGATGCGTTTGTTTAAGATTGATATCTAGAAGATGGTGAAAAATTCTGTAAACCAAAATAACGCGGCACGTAAATCGTAGATTTATACAATTCCGTCCTCTCAATCCTAATAATTACATTACGTTTTACTTTGTAATCTAATTTAGAGTTAAATTTGATGATCTGTCAACACTGTTTCACATTTCTCGTGGACTGACGCAATTTTTGATATACCAAAAATTTTGACATTTTCCGGATTTTTTTTTGGGTGGCGTAGTTGGCGCATCAGCTAACCAAGCTAGTGGCTCCCCTGGACCGCTCCAATACACCCTGCCACTATCTTTGCGACATTCCTTCACAAGTGTAGAGTTGGCGTTTCTTTTTCTCCTTCCACTTTTTCCCTGCTACCCCGTCGTCTTTGAGCGATTAGGGCCCCTAATTTAGGAGTTCGGGCAGACTAGTTGGCTGTCACTTCCGTTTCTCCAGCTCTTGTGTCTCTTCCCTATGTCTCACTTATTGTCTTATTTGGTTCACTCACTACTCTGAGGTCGATTCTGGATTATTTTTTAGCTTGTATTTGAGGCATATCATGTCCACCCGACGACCTATTAGTGTTGGCTTTTAGGATTTTTATTACGACATGTTTTTGTCACTCTCTGTGTTCTCTCACTTATCGGCTTGCGGAAATCTGGACACTTTGTCGTATCCATTCTATGTCCATTCTCTCTACATTTTAAGCAGAAGACCGTGTCTTTGCACTCTGCGCAGCTCATGCATTCGTCCGACCTATCTGGATTTCTGCATTCCACATTTATGTGACGGAAGTCAAGGCATTTATAATATTTTATAAGGTTTACCCTCTCTCTGATTTGGTATACAGCCCAGCCCACCTTGATAATTCTTTGTTTTAGCAACTGTGTGACTACACTTTTCTTGACTGTAAAGCTACTTCGCTTTCTCGTCCCCGGAGTCTTAAAGATGCTATCTGTGTAACGTCTTTTTTTACTTGTGTCGCTTTCTGATAGCTGCTACTACGTCTTCTTTCGTTGTGTCTCCATCGATGATAGTTACGTGCAGGGTACTTGTAGATTTTCTTAAACCCACCTTGATCCCATCCATTTTATTTGTCATTGCCCTACATAGTGCTTCCGCATTCGTTTTGTTTCCATCTATGACAACCCGTAGTTTCTCTCGCATTATTTCCCGGAGTTGTCTTACGGTTATCCCATCTCTTCTATGTTGACTTTGCTTGTGACGCTTCTTACCAGGTCTGCATAGCTGACTCCTTTTGCGCTCACTAGAAGTTCTTCTTTATGAGCTCTTTGGGTTCTACCGCTCTGTTCATTTTTCTTGGTATTCGGAACCATGACAGTGATTTCCAGTTTTTGCATATCTGAATTTTCACTCGACCACTCTTCTGACCGGATACAGATCTGTTTCTGCCGGCGCCATCACTACGATACTGTTGCTGTTTTCTTCCAGACAACTTACGAAGTCTGGTGCCTGCCTAAACATTTTTAATACACTCTGCAGCTCGTTGTTTTGCACTTAACGAGGCCAGAAGTAGAAAGTTTCTTTCTTCTTTTTCTCTCCTTTCCTGGTAGAGATTTTAGTCTTTCTTATGAGGGAGTCTATTTGTCCTTTTCCTGCTGTTTCTTTTAGAGGGGTCTCTCATTCCGGATATTTATCCAGTATTTGCTTGACTATTCCACTATCCTCCTTCTGCTCTTTATTGATTATAAGCACAACGTATATATGACGGGTGTTTGGTTTAGCTGGGTTTCCTATTTCCACTCTCGGTTTTTTTTTGTATGTCGTCTCAGGCCATTTATGAAACATTACTTCTTGCCACTGTTCGATGGTTTCTCCTTCTTTTATAACACCGCGTATCCGTGCTGTTGCCTTGGCTTCCTCTTCAGTTGTCTTGTCCTCCACTTTATTTCTGTCATGAGTATGCGTGCCGATGCTTTTTGTCGCAGACGGTGTTGCAACTGTTTTGGTGTCATTTGGGTATATTTCCCATTCTTCACACATCTGGCTCAGTGCGGTTTCCGCTACTAGGTTTTTAATTTCGCTCTTATTATTTCGGATAGCCTTAATAAGGTTCTTGAGGTCTCTTGTGTTTTCTACCACCTTGTTTATCATTTTATGAAACTGTAAATTGTTCCCTGTTGGATTTCCTTCTGGTTTTCTTTCCTTCGCTCCTGTCATATCTTCATGGCTTTTAGCAGCACTCGACGTCTTACCTTCTTGGTGGAGCAGATCACCTATTGCAGCTGAAGCGCATGGATGGCGAGGTGGCGACAGTCTTAGCGAATCCCTTATTTTAAAGCGATCTAATCCCCGCCACTCGACTCTCGGGAGTTTGCTTTGAGCGCTACTTGGCACAATTGCACATTTCTACATGTGTTCTTTTTTTCCAGTAGCCATATACAGAGAACCGGCCTGGCCTTCTGCCGAGTTCTCATAGCGGAAGCAGTCTAACGGTCGGGGAGACCCCGCTCTCCCCCCTCTCTTCTCTGACCGGTACTGGGGTGTCCCTCCGCGTGCACCGCTAACACTTTTACTTTATGCGTGTCTCCCATATTTTCCTTTTATCTTTGGTGTTAAGTTCATTTCCTTGACAGTCGTCATTGGGTAATCAATCTGTTTAAAGTGGTAAGTGAAAACCCACTTAGGCTCGGTAACCCTAATAGAGTCGGTCTTAGAAAGGAACAAGAGTCGGCTGAAAGGTAGAGAAATAGAAGTCTGGCCAAATAGGAAAGATAAGAGAGCAGGAACCTCACCCAAGACAAGTTGAGGAAAGGTGAGTAGCCTAGCTCAGGTGTGTATGCGTATACGTGCTCATGTGTATATGTGTGTGTGGGTATGTGTTTATGATTACGTCTGAGAGTGCCCCCTACCGTGGTCGCCATCCACGTACTCACCAGGAGTGAGCCCCTGACGGAACGATAGATTTGACATTAGTTAGTTCAGTAGTGGCACTATTCTGCGTTCTCATCAGCAAACACATAAGGAGATGAATACACAAAATGTCACAGAAATCTGTTATTGTTAAATATATTAGGGACTGCCTCCGTTGCTGGCGACGGAAATTTGGGATTTTGTGAACCACTGCCGGTTCATTGACAGTTCTCGTATATGTTCTATGATTCTCGTTGGATCTATGTTGTTGACATTTGACCTAACTAAAACTTTACCTGAAAACTCACGAGTGTCTCACCGCAGGAATTGACAATCAGTTTGCCTAACTAAAAAGCTAGGGAAAGGAAAACCATGAGGCAATGAACCCTGGCATAGGTACATCAAAGTCATGTGAGCATAATGTGTACATTACCTCATGGTTTTCCCTCCCTTAGCTCTTTAATTACACAAACTGATGGCCAGGGCCGGACAGGAGGTTGAGAGGGAAGGGTTCTCCTTTGAAACTGCAGCTTGCACCTTTAGCCAGTACCCAGGTCTCTTTTAACGATGTGTGTGTATATGTATGTTTTTTTGTGTTTCTTTAACGTAGGCCTATTTCCGCGACTATGACCAATCACCAACGCCAGGGAGCACTATCCTGGAAATTTTGCCGAACCCCTGCCTTTCTGTAAGGAGGGTAGGGATCTTTATCGTGCTCAACATCGCATGGACACGAGACCGACGGTTTTACACCCCATTCGAAGGGCGGAACGTGCAGACATTCAACTTGCTCAGATACAATGCCAGAACCTCGGTTGATGTTAATGTTACAGTTTGTACTGAAAAAGTGAAAGGAGAACCCTGGGATCGAACCCAGTACCCTTCGGTTCAGAGGCACACATTCTTACCCCTGAACCACCAGGTTCTTTTTTAACGATGTAATAAAACGGCACCAAAAACAAGACATCCTGCTGTAATTTACTTCACAGTCTAGAATATTGTTTTTGTTTTCTTTTTAATGGAAATATATATTTGTTTTATAATATGTGTTTTAATTATTAACATCACAATAAACTGCAGGTGGGCCTGAGTACCTAAAGATAGTCGAATTCGTGGTTATCTTCTTCTTTGTTTACAGACGTCATAAACAAATAATAACACTCAGCTAATACCTTAGAAGCTTGGAATAAGGTACTTTTTGTTTACTTTTAGTTTTTAGTGAATTTTCATTATTATTTACGCTTCATGTCGTATATGGTTAATTTGAGGTAAATGAAACTACATAATAGCATGCAGTAGTTTAAATTATACCAATAAACAGATGTGTAAATTATTAAAATTTTAATTTGAAAATTTTGTATTGTTTATATTTATTCATTTCATTTTTAAAAAGTATGGATACAGCAATAAGTGTTGAAAAGAGTTTAGGTGTAGCAAGTGCGTTATGGTAGCGAATTTTCGTAAAAATATTCCAAATGGTGATAATTCAATTTCCAATTAAACTAGAATCTTCAGTTTTGATACATACTAAAACCTATATAAAAGCAGCGTGGGTACTAAATTTAAAAAATAACTCGATGAGCTTCACAGGCAACGATACATTTGTTTTAGAAAACCATTTTTGTTCCTTTTTTGCAGAAACTGTTTCGATTGAGTGGACTAAAACGGATCATTCATGCGACGAATAAGGAAAAATACCTGCCAGGTTTATAATTTGGCAGGGACATTCGTTTTGTAAATAAAAATTAAATTTTCGGTAAATTTGCACATTAGTACACAGGGGCTTTTTAGAAGAAAAAAAAATCAGAAACATGCTTAAATCTCCTTCTGGATGCACAAACCACAAGAAATATTTCTTGCAAACAGCCCCCAAGAAAGTTACGTGACCAGGAGTGAATAGGGGTGTTCGGCGGGGAGGAAGATAAACAGTAAATGTCAGCGAAAAGTGCGAAAAAACCAGCTTAGTTGGACCTCTATAAGCTGCCTTTATCCCATTTTGCAGCTACACCTCCTTAAAATTCTGTTTATCCCGCCCAGAACCCCTAATATTCACCGCAGGTGCCGTAACTTTCTTGCGGGTTGTTCCTAAGAAACTTTTCTCGTTAATATTGTTCTTGTTTATGCATTCAGGGTGGTTGTAGGCATGTAGACGGTAAAGGGGCACCCCTGCGACAAAGCAGCGAACCAAGATTTTCAATTTATGTTTAAATTGTTACCCCATTTCATTTGTGTAAAAATATTTTTCCAAAAATGTAATTGAGGTTGCCTGGTTTGTCAGTCTTACATAGAACATACGATATTCCATCATTTTCTAAAGGTGTGGAGACAGCGACTGTAAATAAGTGTTGAAATAGGTTTGGGTGCAGCAAATACATTATGGTAGAAAATGTTTGCAAAAATATTGGAAATCCGATAACCCAATTTCCTATTAGGCTAGAATCTTCGATCTTGAGCCATAGTGACACCTATGTAAACGCAGCTTGGGTATTAAATTAAGGAAAAATGACATAATGAGCTTCGTAAATAACTACCAATTGGTTTTAAAAAAACTTTTTTGTTTTGTTTGCAACAACTAGTTCGATTGGGTTGACTAAAACAAAACCATCCAAGCAATTTAAAAGAAAAATACCTATCATATTTATAATTTGGCAGGTACATTCCCTTTGTAAATAATTAATTTTTTTCTGGAAAACTTTTGTGACTAATGAAATTTGTAACACAATTTTCTTAGAGACTTGCAGTACTCTGTCAAATTATAATTTTCTAGCTCCATAGAAAATAGGAATTTCTTTAAATAATCGCTAGCTGGGACCTCTAAAACGGATCTTCCAGGTCCATTTAAATTTAAAGAATTAGTTTTAATAATATACTTTACTAATAGTGTACAGTTCTTAAGAAAATTCAGTATTATAATGCACTTGCTGCGTCCCAAACATTTTCTTTTTATTTCTGTTTACTTTGTCCCTCACATGTTAATACATTTGGTTTCCTTTTGTTTATATTCATGCTGTTCTCATTTTTTCATTTTTAGTGAATATTTTTTTAAATTCGCTAATGGGGAGATCTGTGTCTCCTTGCGGCTTTGCCCTTAACCTTTCTCCTTGTATAGTATAGTATATATATATATATATATATATATATATATATATATATATATATATATATATATATATATACTATACAAGGAGAAAGGTTAAGGGCAAAGCCGCAAGGAGACAACCATAACCATATACACGTTTTTCAATCTTATTAGCTATCATCAGTACGGTATAGCCAGGTGATGATGGGAACACTCTGGAGGAAGAAGTAAAAATACACGGAGTCACAACAGGCAACCAGTGTATTTTTGCTTCTTCCTCCAGAGTGTTCCCATCACCACCTGGCTATACCGTACTAATGATAGCTAATAAGCTTGAAACACGTGTATAAGGTTGTCTCCTTGCAGCTTTGCCCTTAACCTTTCTCCTTGTATAGTATACAAAAATGCCGTGTTAAAAATCCTGTTATAAATAAATAAATAAATATAAATAAATAAATAAATAAATATATATATATATATATATATATATATATATATATATATATATATATATATATATATATATATATATATATCCGACCGATAAATCAAAAAATAATGGACCAATCTTTATCAAATTTGGTGAGTACCTTCCTTTTGCAAGTGGCTTGGATAAGTTCGTTAGCCAGGAACATCGGACCAGGTTTTCCCGGAAATTTGTGTTTTTTTTTTCTAAAAAAATTCATATCTCCGGAAATAACAAACTGAGGACAACCAAATTTGATACGCGTGTTTGTACTACAAAGAGTGAACTCTGTACCCAAATTTAGGTCTCTAGCTTTAAAGACAAAGAAAGTTATGGGCAATTAAAGAAACAAATTTTGGAGTTTTCCTCAAAACGTCAAAATTGGCAATGGTTAGGCAAAGAACGTGAAACAAATACGGATTTTGAAAATAAAATGTTGCAAGAAGAGTGTTCTGCAAACCCTTACGTTTCAGATTCAACCGTCATTGCCCTTCATTTACTAAATTGTTTACAGGAAATTCATTTCAAATAGACCCTTTCTCTGATGCTTTGGCTGTCGGTTTAGTTGTGTGTGTGTTGTCTTCTTTCATGGCTGCGGTCGTCAGACCATTCGCACATTTTTTGTCGGTTTAGTTAAGTTGATGCTTTCGCTGTAGGTTTAGTGAAGTTTATGGTTTAACAGTCTATAATTTTTTAAGCTAATTTTCGTAGAACAAATTCGTTAATGCATTTTTGCAATTTTTATCTAAATATTATGCGTTTGTAAGAAAAAAAAATCTGGACGCAGTAAGTGCGTTTTGGTAGCGAATTTTCGGTAAATTTGCAGTTTAGCTCCCGAATGCTTTTCAAAAAACTGTTTTCAGAAACCTGCGTAGGGTCCCCCCTGGATCCACAAACCCCAAGAAAAATTTCTTGTTCACACCCCCAAGGAAGTTACGGGACCAGGAGTGAGTAGGGGTGTATTTTTTTTAGCTAATTTTCGTAGAACAAATTCGTTAATGCATTTTTGCATTTTCTATCTAAATATGATGCATTTGTAAGAAAAAAAATCTGGACGCAGTAAGTGTGTTTTGGTAGCGAATTTTCGGTAAATTTGCAGTTTAGCTCCCGAATGCTTTTCAAAAAATTATTCGTTAATGCCCTTTTCCTTTTTTATCGAAATATGATGCGTTTGTAAAAAAACATCTGGACGCAGTAAGTGCGTTTTGGTAGCGAATTTTCGGTTACTGGACCAGAAGTGAGTAGGGGTGTATAATTTTTTTAGCTAATTTTCGTTAATGCATTTTTGCATTTTGTATCTAAATATGACGCGTTTGTCAGAAAAAAATCTGGACGCAGTAAGTGCGTTTTGGTAGCGAATTTTCCGTAAATTTGCAGTTTAGCTCCCGAACGCTTTTCAAAAAACTGTTTTTAGAAACCTGCCTAAGGCTCCCCTCAAAAAACTGTTTTCAGAGACCTGCCTAGGGCCCCCCTGAATCCACAAACCCCAAGAAAAATGTCTTGTTCACACCCCCCAAGGAAGTTACGGGACCAGGAGTGAGTAGGGGTGCTGGGCGGGGTAGGTAGTAAAAAGGAAATATGAGCAGAAAATTCGAATAAAACGGGCTTGAAAGCTGTCCCCCTTAAACCCCGCCTACCCCGCACAGCACCCCTATCCCCCGAGGTGCCGTAACTTCCTTGGTGGGTAGGAACAAGACATTTTTCTTGTGGTTTATGCAGCGAGGGTGGTTGTATGCACGCGAGGGGGAAGGAAAATCCCCACTACGAAGCAGCCACCCCGCCTTTGCTGCAAGTCGAACGGTGGGGGGTCTGCTTCCTCGTAGGCATTTTCCTTCCCCCCTCGTATGCATACAACCACCCTCGTTGCATAAACCACAAGAAAAACTTGTCCATACCCCCCAAGGAAGTTACGTGACCTGGGACAAATAGGGGTGCTGTGTGGGTTAGGCAGGATTTAATGGGGATATGGCTTCAAATTGACAACTTTCAAGCAGTTTTCTTCGCATTTTCTGCTCATATTTACTTTTTACTACCTACCCCACCCACCACCCCTATTCACTCCCAGCCACCTAACTTCCTTGGGAGGTGTGAACAAGAATTTTTTCTTGTGGTTTGTGCATCCAGGTGGGGTCCTAGTAATGTTTCTGAAAACAATTTTTTGAAAAGCGTTCGGGAGCTAATTTGCAAATTTACCGAATTTTCATTAAATTCTTCAACTTTCAATAAGTCAATTTGCTATTAACGTAAGCTTTGTTGGTTAGGAAACCAACATTTAAGTTTATTTTTGGAAAATTTATGTATATTTTCAAACCATAAGTAATTTTGATAAAATATAGTTCATTGTTTCTACTACATAGGCTATACCGGTAATCAGATTAATGCGTTTTCGCATTTGCTATTAAAAACATTCCATAACACACTTGCTGCATCTAGACTTTTGAAAAATGTTTATATATTTTCAAACAATAAAGTTATTTCGATGAAATATGGTACATTGTTTCTACTATATAGGCAACCAAGTTTGATGCCTGCTTTCATCAAAGAAATACATTTGCTATTAAAAATATTTAAAAGAAAATTCGCTACCATAACGCACTTGCTGCGTCCCGAAATTTTAATCATGGTATTGTTTTTCTTCAGGATTCTTTGCACTTCTGATTTCGATATCCCGCACTCTCTCGAAATTGGCCATATTGAATTTTACGGGTTCAAATTTATCTGTGCAAGAACATTAAGAGAATAAATTTTTGGGGTTACTTGGTATTTCTTAATCTTATTTTCAGGACTTCCGTTATTCAGTCATATTTTTCGAAATGCATAAAATATCCATTCTACTGGGCTGAGCTCTTTCTGGATAGGTTGAATAGTATTGTTGGACGGCTTCATTGAATTTCTGTGATTTTGGATGTACAGATTGTACATATCTATTTTTCCATCGATTGAATATCTTACCATTCTGAGAAACGTTGTTGCAAAGGTTTCCAACAATTTATAACAACAACAGAGGTCAAGCAGTTGTCAGTTAAACGTTGTATGCCGTTAAAACCAACGAAATTTGATTATTTTGTTCAAAATTTTTTCTAACAAACTATGAGAAAACAAACTTCAAACACTTGTTAGTTAAATGTTCTATGCTGATAGAACCAAGACAATTGGATTTATTCTGTTTAAAAAATTTCGGGACGCAGCAAGTGCGTTATGGTAGTGAATTTTCATAAAAAAGTTTTTGATAGCAAATATGTGTGGTTTTTTTTTTCAGAAAGCAAGCATCAAATTTGATTACCGGTATAACATATATAGTAAAAACAATGTGCCATGTTTCATCAAAATAGCTTTATTGTTTAAAAACGTACAAAAATTTCCGAAAGTAAACTTAAAATGTATTCGAAAAAATTCGTTTCTTGGTCAACCTTATAGGTTAATAGCAAATTGAGCTTCTCAAATATGAAGCATTTAGTCAAAATTCGCTACCATAACGCACTTGCTGCGTCCAGAATTTCTTTACTTACAAACATGCATTATATTTCGATGGAAAATGCAATAACATAAGGCGTGTTCGACTAAAAAAAAATTTGTATCACCAACGACTTATGGGCCACCCTGTGATTATACAAATAATTTTTTAAGTTGTAGCTCCAGACACCCTATAATTAATGTATACAATTTTTTTCATATATTGTATAATAACGGATATATTGAGCTTTATTGATTTTTACGAAAATTCGACAAAAGTTATATACCATTAAACGATAAACTTTATAGCTAAGACTACTGCCAAGCATCAGAGAAAGGGTCTATTTGAAATGAATTTTCTGGAAACATTTTTGCAAAATGAAGGACAATGACAGTTGAAACTAATACTTCAGGGTTTGTAAAACATTCTTCTTGAGACATTTTCGTTCCATAGCCCGTATTAGATTCAAGTTCTTTGCCTATGTGTTGCCAATTTTGACGTTTTAAATTGTCACTTTGACGTTTTGAGGAAAACCCTAATTTAGTTTTCTTTAAATGCCCATAACTTTTTGTCTTTTGACCTATAGCGCTAAATTAGGTAATTTACCTATAGCGATATAAAACGTTGTACCAAATTTGGTTGCCCTTACTTTGTTACTTCCGGAGATATGAATTTTTTTCTAAAGAAAACACAAAATTTTCTGGGAAAACCGCGGCCGATTTCCCTGACTAACGAACTTATCCAAATCCAAGCCACTTGCAAAAGGAAGATATATATATATATATATATATATATATATATATATATATATATATATATATATATATATATATATATATATATATATATATATATATATATATATATATATATATATGTATAAATATCGAAACTGACCTCGGATATGTGTTCTAGGGGGCCTAATTAGCACTAATTTGAACAATTTTTTTTTTGAAAATTCAAAAGTCGGGATCTCCTCATTAGTAATTTTTTGTAAAGAAAATTCACTAAAAGGTTTTTGCGGTTTTTCAAACATTTTTAGAAGGCGACAGTGTAATTATGTTATACGTTTTAAAGATAGTAATATTATTTTTTTATGCAAAAATCTAAATGGCACGCATTAGAAAACGAAAGGGAACTATCATATTTCTGAAAATAGTAGGCCTATATAAAAAAACTTCTGGACGCAGCAAGTACGTTATGGTAGTGAATTTTCATAAAAACGTTTTTAATAGCAATCATGTTTTTTTAAGAAAGCAGGCATCAAGCTATATAGTAGAAACAATGTGCCATGTTTCATCAAAATAACTTTATTGTTTGAAAATGTACAAAAATTTCCGAAGGTAAACTTAAATTGTTCCCGAAAAAACTGGTTTCCTGGTCAACATTATAGGTTAATAGCAAATTGAGCTATTCAAATTTGAAGCATTTAATGAAAATTCGCTACCATAACACACATGCTGCGTCCCGAATTTCTTCTCTTACAAAGATGTATTATATTTCGATGGAAAATGCAAAAATGCAATAACATAGGGCGTGTTCGATTAAAAAAAAAAAGAAAATTTGAATCACCAACGACTTATGGGCCACCCTGTAATTGTGGAAATATTTTTAAAGTGTACCTCAAGACACCCTATAATTAATGTATACCATTTTTTCGTAACTTGCATAATAACGGATATATTGAGCTTTAATGATTTTTTACGAAAATTTGGCAAAAATGATATACCATTAAACGATAAACCCTATAGCCAAGACTACTGCCAAAGCATCAGAGAAAGGGTCTATTTTAAATTAATTTTCTGGGCATATTTTAGTAAAATTAAGGACAATGACGATTGAAACTAAGAGTTCAGGCTTTGTAAAGCATTCTTCTTGAGATATTTTCCTTCTATAGCTCATATTAATTTCAGCTTCGTTGCCTAAATATGACCAATTTTGACGTTTTATATCGCGACTTTGGACGTTTTGAGGAAAACCCAAATTTATTTTTCTTTAAATGCCTGTAACTTTTTTGTCCTGTAACCTACAGAGCTAAGTTTTGGTGGATGATATGAATCTGCGTACCAAATTTGGTTGCCCTTACTTTGTTAATTCCGGACATATAATTTTTTTTCGAATGGAAACTCAAAATTTTCCCAGAAAACCTCGTCCGATTTTCCTGACTAACGAACTTATCCAAGTCATTTATAAAAGTAAGGTATGTGCCAAATTTTATCAAAATCGGCCCATTATTTTTTGAGTTATCGGTGTGATACATACATACATATATATATATATATATATATATATATATATATATATATATATATATATATATATATATATATATATATATATATATATATATATATATATATATATATATATATATATATATATATATATATATATATATATATATATATATATATATATATATATATATATATATATATATAAATTGAAACTGACCCCGGATATGGGTTCTAGGGGTCGTAGTGCGCGCTCATTTGCAAAATTTTTTTCAAAATTCTAAAGTCGGGATCTCCCCATTAGTGAATTTTTTCTACGAAAATTCACTAAAAAAAGTTAAAAAATTCTATACGTTATAAAATGTAATGTTACCAAATTTCGAAATGATTTTTATAATGGAAAGAAAGCTCTTAACAATTTTAAAATTCTGGCTGGACGCAGCAAGTGCGTTATGGTAGTGAATTTTCATAAAAATGCTTTTAATAGCACACACTTGTGTTTTTTTTTAAGAAAGCAGGCATCAAATTTGGTTACCAGTATAACCTACATAGTAAAAACAATGTGCCATGTTTTATCAAAATAACTTTTTTGTCTGAAAATGTACAAAAATTTCCGAAAGTAAACTTAAAGTGTTCCCGAAAAACCCGTTTATTAGTCAACCTTATAGGTTAATAGCAAATGGAGCTTTTCAAATATGAAGCATTTAATAAAAATTCGCTACCATAACGCACTTGCTGCATCCAGAATTTATTTTCCTACAAACATGCAATATATTTCGATGGAAAATGCAAAAATGCAATAACATAAGGCGTGTTAGACTCAAAAAAAAAAAAGAAAAATTGTATCACCAACGGCTTATGGGCCACCCTGTGATTGTAGCAATAATTTTTTAAGATGTAGCTCAAGACACCCTATAATTAATGTATACAATTTTTTCCTATCTTGTATAATAACGGATATATTGAGCTTTATTGATTTTTTACGCAAATTCGACAAAAACTCTATAGCTAACACTACTGCTAAGCATCAGAGAAAGGGTCTATTTGAAATGAATTTTCTGGGAACATTATAGTAAAATGAACGACAATGATGGTTGAAACTAAGACTTCAGGGTTTGTAAAACATTCTTCTTGAGACATTTTCTTGCCATAGCCCGTATTAGATTCAAGTTCTTTGCCTACATGTTGCCAATTTTGACGTTTTAAATCGCGACTTTGACGTTTTGTAGAAAACCCCAATTTATTTTTCTTTAAATGCCTGTAACTTTTTTGTCTTTTGACCTACAGAGCTAAATTTTGATAGGTAATTTACCGCTAGCGATATAAACCCCTGTACTGTATTTGTGTCACGTTCTTTGCCTAAACATTGCCAATTTTGTCGTTTAAAATTGCGAGTTTGACTTAGAGACCTGAATTTTGGTACAGGGTTTGTTATTTTCGGAGATATAATTTTTTTTCGAAATAAAACACACAAAAATTTCCGGGAAAACCTCGGCCGATTTTCCTGGATAACGAACTTATCAAAGCCACTGGCAAAAGGAAGGTATTCACCAAATTTAATCAAAATCGGCCCATTATTTTTTGAGTTATCGGTGTGATACATATATACATACATACATACATACTCTAAACGTTGAAGAGTTGAAAGAAAGAATGATAACTGCGTTCTGCTCAATTCAGCCAAACGCTATAAGGGCAGCTGTAGATGTCATAAATAAAAGAACTGAATCATGCATTGAATGAAACGGGGGCACTTCGAAAATGTCATGTAATATATATATATATATATATATATATATATATATATATATATATATATATATATATATATATATATATATATATATATATATATATATATATATATATATATATATATATATATATATAAACATATAAAAATCGAAACTGACCCCGGATATGTGTTCTAGGGGGCCTAATTAGCGCTCATTTGAAGAAATTTGTTCAAAATTAAAAAGTCGAGATCTCCTCATTAGTGATTTTTTTAAAAGAAATTTAACTAAAAATCAGACTTTTTCAGTTCTTTCAAAATATTTCTGAAACGATCAAATTTTTTTAAGTTCATTTAGATCTTAAAAATGGTCGTTACATTGTGCAACAGTCTGTATGCATATATATATATATATATATATATATATATATATATATATATATATATATATATATATATATATATATATATATATATACACAAGGTGTCCCAACACGAACGCCTGCGATCGGAAACTAGACTTTGGAAATTTTTTAAAATTTGGCAGCCTACTGCAGTCGATAGGGGCAACTCGGCTAAAATATTTTAAAGATGGACGTGAAAAATTTTAGATACATTTCATGCATGATGTCCTATACCTAAGTTCAGCTGTTTTTGACATATCTCAAATTTTATGTCAAAAATGACGTTTGCAGGCCTAAACATAACTGTCAATTTCTCCTATATAAAAGCCTTTATCATTTAATTGGATTTGATTTCCTTGTAGAAGGAAAACTACTTTAGTGGCCTGTGATGTTATTTTCATGATGTATAAATACAGGGTGATTAAAAGTTCACATTGAAAATTGATTTGAAGAAATCGTCAAAAGTTTAAACCTCATATTTTTATAATGTTATCTTATTCAGCATTAAAAAGAGGGGCACTCCTTGAAAGGTTGTCTATGCCAAACATTTGTAGTTTTCCACATATTGGCAATTTAACATTTTTATATTGTGAAAATGTTATACGGCTTTAAGTTTTGTCGTTAGTCAGCCATGACGACGACGCGCGTTAAAAGAAAACTATGGAGCACTATAGAAACGTCTATAGTTATTGTCATTTGACAATTCTTAATTAGAGTCATGCCGGGGCGACTGAGTTATACACACGAAGATTATTTAGATTTGTTTATTAGTGAATTTTCTTAAAAAAAATTCACTAATGAGGAGATCCCGACTTTTGAATTTTGAAAAAATTTCTTCAAGTGAGCGATAATTAGGCCCCCCAGAACACATATCCGGGGTCAGTTTCAATTTTTATATGTTTATATATATATATATATATATATATATATATATATATATATATATATATATATATATATATATATATATATATATATATATATATATATATATATATATATATATATATATATGTATCACACCGATAACTCAAAAAATAATGGGCCGATTTTGATCAAATTTGGTGAGTACCTTCCTTTTTCAAATGGCTTGGATAAGTTCGTTAGTCAGGAAAATCGGCCCAGGTTTTCCCGGAAAATTTTGGGTTTTCCTTCAAAAAAAATTATATCTACGGAATTAACAAAGTAAGGGCAACCAAATTTGGTACGCTCGTTTATGTCATTATAGGTGAGGTGCGTACCAAAATTTAGCTCTGTAGGTCAAAAGGCAAAAAAGTTATGGGCATTTAAAGAAAAATAAATTGGGGGTTTCCTCAAAACGTCAAAGTGACAATTTAAAACGTCGAAATTCGCAACATTTAGGCAAAGAACTTGAATCTAATACGGGCTCTGGAAAGAAAATGTCTTAAGAAGAATGTTTTACAAACCCTGAAGTCTTAGTTTCAACCGTCATCGTCCTTTATTTTACTAAAATATTTCCAGAAAATTAATTTGAAATAGACCCTTTCTCTGATGCTTGGCAGTAGCCTTAGCTATGGAATTTATCGTTTAATGGTATATAATTTTTGTAGAATTTTCGTAAAAAATCAATAAAGCTCAATATCTCCGTTATTATACAAGATATGAAAAAATATTGTATACATTAATTATACGGTGTCTTGAGCTACACCTTAAAAAATTATTGCTACCACCACAGGGTGGCCCATAAGTCGTTGGTGATACAAATAATATTTTTTTTAGTGGAAAACGCCTTATGTTTTTGCATTTTCCATCGAAATATAATGCATGTTTGTAAGTTAAGAAATTCTGGACGCAGCAAGTGCGTTATAGTATCGAATTTTGATTAAATGCTTCATATTTGAAAAGCTCAATTTGCTATTAACCTATAAGGTTGACCAAGAAACGGATTTTTTCGGTTACATTTTAAGTTTACTTTCGGAAATTTCTGTACGTTTTCAAACAATAAAGTTATTTTGATTAAACATGGCACATTGTTTTTACTATATAGGTTATACTGGTAACCAAATTTGATGCCTGCTTTCTGAAAAAAAACGCATATTTGCTATTAAAAACATTTTTATGAAAATTCACTACCATAACGCACTTGCTGCGTCCAGAGTTTTTATCTATGGGGAATGTAACAAAGTTTTATCAAGAACATACCAGATATTTGCTGCTAGATATCCAAATAAAGAGAAACCGTCCCGGAAGTGTGTTCGGCGAATAATAGAAAATTACAGAAGTTTTGGCACCGTTAAGGCAAAAATTTATACATAGATGAAGACCAATTTATCCTAGTAAAAGAAAACCATACATACACAGGGTAAGAACTTATTTTAATATATGTTCAAAATTTCCACCCTGAAACATTTTTGGCATCTCCGAATACGTTCTTCATGGGTGGCCGCTCTAATTGAACACAGTCCTCCTTCGTTGTCAGTGGTTTGGAATAAACCATGTTTTTCATCGTTACCCACATAAAGTAATCTAATAAACAAATTTAAACAATCTTCGTGTGAATAATTGTGAAATGACAACAAATAGTGACGTTTCAATAGTGCACGATAGTTTTCTTTTAACGCGCGTCGCCGTCATGGCTGACTAACGAGAAAACTTAAAGCCGTATAACATTTTTACAATATAAAAATGTTAAATTGCCAATATTTAGAAAACTACACATTTTAGTGAATTTTCGTAGAAAAAATTCACTAATGGGAAGATCCCGACTTTTGAATTTTGAAAAAATTTTTGCAAATGAGTACGAACTAGGACCCCTAGAACCCATATCCGGGGTTAGTTTCAATTTTTATATGTTTATATATATATATATATATATATATATATATATATATATATATATATATATATATATATATATATATATATATATATATATATATATATATATATATATATATATATATATATATATATATATATATATATATATATATATATATATATATATATATATATATATATATATATATATATATATATATATGTATCACACCGATAACTCAAAAAATAATGGGCCGATTTTGATAAAATTTGGCATGTACCTTTCTTTTGTTAATAGCTTGGATAAGTTCGTTAGTCAGGAAAATCGGACGAGGTTTTCCGGGAAAATTTTGAGTTTTCATTCGAAAAAAATTCATATCTCAAAAAGTAATAAGCCGATTTTAATAAAATTTGGCACATACCTTCCCTTTGTAAATGGATTTGACATGTTTGTTAGTCAGGAAAATCGGACGAGGTTTTCCGGGCAAATTTTGAGTTTTCATTCGAAAAAAATTCATATCTCAAAAAGTAATAACCCGATTTTAATAAACTTTGGCACATACGTTCCTTTTGTAAATGGATTTGACATATTTGTTAGTCAAGAAAATCTGACAAGGTTTTCCGGAAAAATTTTGAGTTTTCATTTGAAAAAAATTCATATCTCAAAAAGTAATAAGCCGATTTTAATAAAATTTGGCATGTACCTTCCTTTTGTAAATGGCTTTGACAAGTTCGTTATTTAGAAAAATTGAACGTGGTTTTCCAGGAAAATTTTGAGTTTTCATTTGAAAAAATTTTTTATCTTAAAAAATATAAAATCTATGATAACCAAATTTGGTAGGTAGGTTTACGATATAAAAAGTAAACTATACACCAAAATTTAGATTTCTATGTTACAAGAAAAAAAAGTTATAATAAAATATTTTGTGCCAGATCATTTCTATGAAAATTCACTACCATAACGCACGTGCTGCGTCCAGGCTTTTTAGTGAATTTTCTTAAAAAAAATTCACTAATGAGGAGATCCCGACTTTTGAATTTTGAAAAAATTTCTTCAAATGAGCGCTAATTAGGCCCCCCAGAAAACATATCCGGGGTCAGTTTCAATTTTTATATGTTATATATATATATATATATATATATATATATATATATATATATATATATATATATATATATTTATATATATATATATATATATATATTATATATATATATATATATTTATATATATATATATGTATCACACCGATAACTCAAAAAATAATGGGCCGATTTTGATTAAATTTGGTAAAAAAATTCCTTTTGCAAATGGCTTGGATAAGTTCGTTAGTCAAGAAAATCTGCCCAGGTTTTCCCGGAAAATTTTGTGTTTTCTTTCGAAAAAAATTAATATCTCCGGAATTAACAAAGTAAGGGCAACCAAATTTCGCACGCAGGCTTATATCCTTATATGTAACTTACCTACCAAAATTTAGCTATGTAGGTCAAAAGACAAAAAAGTTATAGGCATTTAAAGAAAAATAAATTGGGGTTTCCTCAAAACGTCAAAGTGGCGATTTAAAATGTCAAAATTGGCAACATTTAGGCAAATAACTGGAATCTAATACGGGCTCTAGAAATAAAATGTCTCAAGAAGGATGTTTTACAAGCCCTAAAGTCTTAGTTTCAACCGTCATTGTCCTTCATTTTTCTAAAATATTTGCAGAAAATTCATTTCAAATAGACCCTTTCTCTGATGATTGGCAGTAGCCTTAGCTATAGAGTTTATCGTTTAATGGTATATAATTTTTGTCGAATTTTCGTAAAAAATCAATAAAGCTCAATATATCCGTTATTATATAAGATATGAAAAAAATTTGTATATATTAATTATAGGGTGTCTTGAGCTACATCTTAAAAAATTATTGTTACAATCACAGGCTGGCCCATAAGTCGTTGGTGATACGAATTTCCTTTTTTTTTTAATCAAACACGCCTTATGTTATTGCATTTTTGCATTTTCCATCGAAATATAATGCATGTTTGTAAGAAAAGAAATTCTGGACGCACCAAGTGCGTTATGGTAGCGAATTTTGATCAAATGTTTCATATTTGAACAGCTCAATTTGCTATTAACCTATAAGGTTGATCAAGAAACGTGTTTTTTCGGGAACACTTTAAGTTTACTTTTGGAAATTTTTGTACATTTTCACACAATAAAGTTATTTTGATGAAACATGGCACATTGTTTTTAGTAT
Source organism: Tillus elongatus (assembly GCA_964006375.1). Lineage (NCBI taxonomy): Eukaryota > Metazoa > Arthropoda > Insecta > Coleoptera > Cleridae > Tillus > Tillus elongatus. Next base: position 77,954,280 of record OZ023263.1, on the reverse strand, counting down.
ATAGGTTATACTGATAACCAAATTTGATGCCTGCTTTCTTAAAAAAACATACATATTTGTTATTAAAAACATTTTTATGAAAATTCACTACCATAACGCACTTGCTGCGTCCCGAACTTTTAGTGAATTTTCTTAAAAAAAATTCACTAATGAGGAGATCCCGACTTTCGAATTTTGAAAAAATTTCTTCAAATGAGCGCTAATTAGGACCCCCGGAACCCAAATCCGAGGTCAGTTTCAGACTTTATATGTTTATATATATATATATATATATATATATATATATATATATATATATATATATATATATATATATATATATATTTATGTGTCACACCTATAACTTAAAAAATAATGGACCGATTTTGATAAAATTGGGCACATACCTTCCTTTCGCAAGTGGCTTGGATAAGTTCGTTAGCCAGGAAAATCCGCCGAGGTTTTCCCGGAAAATTTTGTGTTTTCTTTTGAAAAAAATCGAAAAAAATTTATATCTCCAAAATTAACAAAGTAAGGGCAACCAAATTTCATACGCGGGTTCATATAACTAGGGGCAAGTTACCTACCAAAATTTAGCTCCGTAGGTTAAAGGACAAAAAAGTTACAGACATTCAAAGAAAAATAAATTTGGGTTCTCCTCAAAACGTCAAAATCGCGATTTTAAACGTCAAGATTGGTGAGTACCTTCCTTTTGCAAGTGGCTTGGATAAGTTCGTTAGCCAGGAAAATCCGACGAGGTTTTCCCCAAAAATTTTGTGTTTTCTTTCGAAAAAAATTTATATCTCCAAAATTAACAAAGTAAGGGCAACCAAATTTTATACGCGGGTTTATATCATTATAGGAAAGTTACATACCAAAATTTAGCTCTGTATGTCAAAGAACAAAAAAGTTATAGGCATTTAAACAAAAATAAATTGAGGTTTTTCACAAAACGTCAAAGTTGCGATTTAAACGTCAAAATTGGCAACATTTAGGAAAAGAACTTGAATCTAATACGGGCTATGGAAATAAAAGGTCTCAAGAAGAATGTTTTACAAACCCTGAAGTCTTAGTTTCAACCGTCATTGTCCTTCATTTTAATAAAATGTTTCCAGAAAATTCATTTCAAATAGACCCTTTCTTTGATGCTTGGCAGTAGCCTTAGCTCTATAGTTTATCGTTAATAGTATATAATTTTTTTTAGAATTTTCGTAAAAAAAATCAATACAGCTCAATATATCTGTTATTATGTTATTGCATTTTTGCATTTTCCATCGAAATATAATGCATGTTTGTAAGAACTAAAATTCTGGACGCAGTAAGTGCGTTATGGTAGCAATTTTGATCAAATGCTTAATATTTGAATAGCTCAATTTGCTATTAACCTATAAGGTTGACCAAAAAACGAGTTTTTTTATATAAATAAATGATTAAACATTAATTATGACTAAAATAATTACAACGCCCGCTGGAATACGACATTAAAACAAAGCTCCAACAACTGACTCGTTGGTCTAGAGGTATTATTTCCGCTTAGAGTGAGGGAGCTCCCAGGTTCAAATCCCGGACAAGCCCAAATACTTTTTATTTGCTTTTTTTTAACCGACTTCAAACAAGGACGAGGTTCTCAATTCGCCTGTATGTTTTTTTATGTGTGTTACCTCAGAACTTTTTTCTAGGTGAACCCATTTTAGTGAATTTTCTTAAAAAAAATTCACTAATGAGGAGATCTCGACTTTCGAATTTTGGAAAAATTTCTTCAAATGAGCGCTATTTAGGACCCCCGGAACCCAAATCCGAGGTCTGTTTCAGACTTTATATGTTTATATATATATATATATATATATATTTATGTGTCACACCTATAACTTACAAAATAATGGACGGATTTTGATAAAATTTGGCACATACCTTCCTTTCGCAAGTCGCTTGGACAAGTTCGTTAGCCAGGAAAATCCGCCGAGGTTTTCCCGGAAAATTTTGTGTTTTCTTTCAAAAAAAAATGGAAAAAAATTTATATCTCCAAAATTAACAAAGTAAGGGCAACCAAATTTCATACGCGGGTTTATATCATTAGAGGCAAGTTACCTAGTAAAATTTAGCTCCGTAGGTTAAATGACAAAAAAGTTACAGGCATTCAAAGAAAAATAAATTTGGGTTCTCCTCAAAACGTCAAAATCGCGATTTTAAACGTCAAAATGGGTGAGTACCTTCCTTTTGCAAGTGGCTTGGATATGTTCGTTATCCAGGAAAATCCGACGAGGTTTTCCTGGAAAATTTTGTGTTTTCTTTCGAAAAATATTTATATCTCCAAAATTAACAAAGTAAGGGCAACCAAATTTTATACGCGGGTTTATATCATTATAGGCAAGTTACATACCAAAATTTAGCTCTGTATGTCAAAGAACAAAAAAGTTATAGGCATTTAAACAAAAATAAATTGGGGTTTTTCACAAAACGTCAAAGTTGCGATTTAAACGTCAAAATTGGCAACATTTAGGAAAAGAACTTGAATCTAATACGGGCTATGGAAATAAAATGTCTCAAGAAGAATGTTTTACAAACCCTGAAGTCTTAGTTTCAACCGTCATTGTCCTTCATTTTAATAAAATGTTTCCAGAAAATTCATTTCAAATAGACCCTTTCTTTGATGCTTGGCAGTAGCCTTAGCTATATAGTTTATCTTTAATAGTATATAATTTTTGTAGAATTTTCGTAAAAAAAATCAATAAAGCTCAATATATCTGTTATTATACCAGATATGAAAAAAAAAAATTGTATATATTAATTATGGGGTGTCTTAAACTACATCTTAAAAAATTATTTCTACAATCACAGGGTGGCCCATAAGTCGTTGGTGCTACAAATTTTTTTTTTTTTTTAATCAAACACGCCTTATGTTATTGCATTTTTGCATTTTCCATCGAAATATAATGCATGTTTGTAAAAACAAAAATTCTGGACGCAGTAAGTGCGTTATGGTAGCAAATTTTGATCAAATGCTTAATATTTGGATAGCTCAATTTGCTATTAACCTATAAGGTTGACCAAAAAACGAGTTTTTACGGGAACACTTTAAGTTTACTTTCGGAAATTTTTTTACATTTTCAAACAATAAAGTTATTTTGATGAAACATGGCACATTGTTTTTACTATATAGATTATACTGGTAACCAAATTTGATGCCTGCTTTCTTAAAAAAACACACATTATTGCTATTAATAAATAGTTTTATGAAAATTCACTACCATAACGCACTTGCTGCGTCCCGAGATTTTTTTATATATATATTTATATATATATATATATATATATATATATATATATATATATATATATATATATATATATATATATGTATCACACCGATAACTCAAAAAATAATGGGCCGATTTTGATAAAATTTGGCATGTACGTTTCTTTTGTAAATAGCTTAGATAAGTTCGTTAGTCAGGAAAATCGGACGAGGTTTTCCGGGAAAATTTTGAGTTTTCATTCGAAAAAAATTCTTATCTCAAAAAGTAATAAGACGATTTTAATAAAATTTGGCATGTACCTTCCTTTTATAAATGGCCTTGATAGGTTTGTTATCCAGGAAAATCGGACGAGGTTTTCCGGAAAAATTTTGAGTTTTCATTCAAAAAAAATTTTTATCTCAAAGAATAATGGGCCTATTTTGATAAAATTTAACGTGTACCTTCCTTTTGTAAATGTCTTTGATAAGTTCGTTAATCAGAAAAATCGGACGAGGTTTTCTGGAAAAATTTTGAGTTTTCATTTGAAAAAAATTTTTATCTTAAAAAATAAAAACTCTATGATAACCAAATTTGGTAGGTACGTTTACGATATAAAAAGTAAACTATACACCAAAATTTAGATTTCTATATTACAAGAAAAAAAAGTTATAATAAAATATTTTGTGCCAGATCATTTTTATGAAAATTCACTACCATAACGCACTTGCTGCGTCTTCGACTTTTTGGCATAGACAACCTTACACAGAGTTCCCCTCTTTTTTAATGCTGAATAAGATAAAATTATAAAAATTGGGGGCTTCCATAAAAAAAAACTTTTGACAATTTTTTCAAATCAATTTTCAATGTGAATTTTTGATCATCCTGTATTTATTTATTGTCAAAATAACATCGCAGGCTACTAAAGTAGTTCCCTTTCTACAAGGAAATACAATTCAATTAAATGATAAAGGCTTCCATATAGGAGAAATTGACAGTTAAGTTTAGGTCTGCAAACGTCATTTTTGACATAAAATTTGAGATATGTCAAAAACAGCTAGACTTAGGTATAGAACATTACGCATAAAATGTGTCTAAAATTTCCCGTGTTATCTAAAAATGTAATAATATATGGGGTGTCCTCTTTAAAATAAGCAAGTTAACATCAACACCCTGTATAACCGGAAGTGCCACCATCTTGAAAATACTATATCCAAGTTGTCTATCGACCTCAGTAAACTGACAAATTTTCAAAAGTTTCCAAAGACTAGTTTCCGAGAAATCGACCGCAGGCGTTCGTCGTGGGACAGCCTATATATATATATATATATATATATATATATATATATATATATATATATATATATATATATACAGTGTTGCCTGTTTTAGATGGAAACACACATGTAACTTTTGTATTTATAATTCGATTTTGATGAACAAAAGAT